>CM071846.1:20551367-20625271 GCA_036507275.1 Sicyos edulis | reverse complement strand
GACTTGTTTCTCGTATAGGGCGACTTGTGTGTTGTGTTGTGTGGTGATTGATTTCCGACTAAGACCACGAGTTGGCATCCGAGGCCCAAGTGTGGGGCTAAGCTATGTGCTCTATCTGTGTTTATATTCATAGCTTGCATATCTTTCTCGTTAGATGACCATGTATATCGTGATTGTACCCCCGTTGGGGATTCTTCTTGAGTAATTCGTTACTCACCCTTACTTATCTTTCAGGAAACCATGGCGCGAGGCACGATGGCTGGAGGAGGAGCTGTGATCATGGAAACCCGTTGTTCAACTCTGAGTCTTATGTTTATGTTTATGATTTAAGTGTCCTCTGAATGCATGTAGTTGGGCACGGAGCCCTAGGGTGTTTTCTGAATGTATTTTTGGATTCTAGCATTGTTGTAAAGTTTGTATGTTTTAAATAAATCTCTGATCAGAGTATGTTTTGGAAATGTTTTTGTCTTGGAGCAGTGCTTGGAAACAGGGGACGAGTTCGAGAATTTATGTTGATTTTTAAATGGATGTTTTCCTGTTTTAGTTTTTACTTAGAATCCAAACACCACCTTGCAAATTTTCTGTAGATTTGTATGCATGCATTGAGGTGACGGCCTATTTAGAACCCTATTCGGCCGGGTCGTTACTGATTGGTATCGAGCTCGAGTCATAGATTCTGAGTAGACCTTTTTTTGTTGTAGGTCGTTTTTCCATGATCATCGGCACTCCTCTGCATACCATCCGTACGCCCTAAGTTTACTATTTGTTGTTGAAAAAGGGTTAAGAATTTACAATGCCTGTCATCTTGTGTATGCCTTGTGTAGTGTTGTGGAGCGGAGACGAGCAGGTTCTGACTCGTTGTTGGTTTGGGTTTAGAGCGCCATCATGCCAACTTCCCGCAGTGTGTGATGTATGTTGTGGCTTGTTGAGGTATCCAGATTGATTCGGATGCCCTGGGACATCGTCCCCGTGGGAGGCAGAGCTTGGACTCCCGTAGGCCAATTGTGGCCCAGTTGTTGTTTTTTTTCCTAGTGAGAGGGTGGAGGTGTTTTGCCTTGGAGTGCCATTCCAAGAGAGGTGTTAGCTATGATTGTGCTGATGTGGATGTTTGTGGAGCAGGTCCCCGTGTGGACCAGCCTGGGCAGCTCAAGTGTTGATCTTGAGCCTTAGCAGATTGTTTGGTTGCCCAGAGAGTGGCTGCAGAGTTGGTAGCCTTCGAGGAGATTGTTGAGGCATCTTTGTGCTCCTATAAAGTGTTGTTGTTTGCGACAAGCAGTGGCGGAACCACGTGGGTTAAGGGTGCAGTGAGCAGTGTTCCATTCGGATTGGATCCGTTGGTGTTTTCCTCAGATGTTTGGTAGAGTGGAGCTAGCTGCTGCATGTTGAGAGAGCCGGCCAGAGTTTTGTTGAGCATCATGTGGAGGTGCAAGGGTAGGCGGTGAGCCTTCGGTTTGATGAGATGCCATAGGTATGGTTATTTGAGTTGGAGCCCTTGTATGCCTAGCTAGAGTTCGTGTCACTTGAGGTTGTGACCTTGTTGGCCCCATTGGTAGTAAGATGTGGTTTTGGTAGTAGTGGCACTTGAGGTGCATTGGTTGGTGTGCCGCTTTGGCACTAAGTCTGGTTCAGGCTTGAGTTTGGCTTGGGCATAGCAGATGGTTTTATGCCGTTCGGAGTTTAGTGCACTCCTTTAGCCTTGGATCCGTTTATGGCAGTGGCACCTGTATAGGTCGTGCCAGAGGGGTAGTTCAGTGGTAGTCGATGGACTACAAGCGAGAGGATGCTCGTGAGGAGCCGGAGCCTCTTCCCTGTGTTTCTGGAGGTTGAGTAAGTCAGCAGGTTGGCAGTTGGTAAGTGTTGGTGCGCGTGAGTCTCGCGCAAGTGTTAAGGCCAAGAGATTTTCTTTGTGGTTGGTAGTGCGGTCAACTACCTTCGAGTGCCTTAATATGAGGAGAGTTGAGCATTGTAGATGCGAGTTTGGTCCAGCTGAGGGACCATGAGTTGGATGCCTTTGAGGTGAGTTGGATGCTTTTCAGGCGAGATGAGCTGATGCCTTGCGAGAGGTATTTTTGATGCCTTAGGGGTAAGCACCCTTGGTAGAGGCTTGGTATTAAGTAAGTTCGGTTTGGCATGGTTATGCCTTGGTAGAGCAAGGTTGCCTCAGTTTCGAGTATCGTGTGGAGATGGAACTTTTGGTGTTCCTTGGATTGTTTGTATCGCTGCCAGGAGTTAGCGTTGCTTTTTTGGAAAAGCGCTTGTTAGTCTTGGATCTCTAAAGGAAGGTTGAGAGTTGTGCACACAAGTGTGTTTTGTGTGGTTCGTTCCGTGGCGAGAGTTTCAGATCCATGTAGGGTTTGCTTTGGAGATCTAGTGCTCAGTTCCTAGAGAAGTTGGATTCCAGGTGGATGTTGTAAGGCTTTGGTTGAGGTGGTAAGGATACCGTGCTCGTGGAATCAGGTTGTTGCTTAGGCAAGATTTGTTAAGTTGGACCTAAGCTTGGTTGGTGGATCTTCTTGTTGATCATTGGTTGGAGTTCAGTTGGAAACTGGACAAGAGCGGTGGTAGCTAAGCCGCGTGGTTTCTGATCGTCATGGCTAAGAGAGTTGTTCGGATCTTTCCTTGGGTAGAAGTTATGTTGTGGCCGATGCTTTGAGTAGGCGTTCGACGCATTCGGTAGCGTTTCGGGTCCTCTTGGTTCCCAAGGAATTGGAGTTGGCCTGCATGGTTGAGATGCTGGAGAGAGTTGTGCCTGTTCAGGCAGTTGGTTGTTAGCTCGTTTGCCGGCAGTGTGTGTGTCTAGGGTTGTCGGAGAACCCTAGGTTGTGGAGAGCCTCTCCAGAGCTCAGTCAGGCCCAGCTAGTGAGTTTCAGTTGGCTAGCTAGAGGCGTGTAGTTTGTAGCCTCGGTGGAGTTGCTAGCAGTCTTGGTAGACTAGCAAGCTAGTGTTTGTTTGGAGTAAAGTCTGGATTGGTTCCGGTGTGGTGGCAAGTTGATGCTTGGTGTCGACCAAGGTGTGGATTGGAGTTGCTTGAGATTAGTTTTGCTCGTGGGGCGAGTGGTTTGTGCCCTGTTGGTTGTTTTCCTGTTTCCAGGATGTTGAGTTGCCCCGTTTGGCTTTTGGAGGTTCAGTCTGAGATGGGCCCCTATTGTTGCCCCGTAAGATTAGATGTTGTTGCTCTAGTGGAGCAAGACAGTGAGCGTATGTGGAGCTCTCTGTCCTTTGGTTGTCTGCTTGTAAGAGCCGTTTCCTTCGGGGAGTTGTCAGGTTACTCCCTTGGTCTTGGAGTTGATGGTGGAAGCGCTAGCTTGAAGGAAAAGTTTGTTGGCTGCTTGGAAGCGAGCTTGTTTGTCGATTAAGCGGATTCTTGGATGGTGTTCTAGAGGCCGCAGATAAAAGGTTGTTCTCGCCTCTTGTGAGTGTTTGGCCAAGATTTGGTTCTCTTGTTGTTTCGAGAGCTTAGTTGGGTTCTAGCTGGAGGGCGTTGCCCTGAGGTCTTGTTCTTGATCAGAGAGTTTTGGGAGTTGACCCCTCCCTCGGCAGTTGAGCAAGTGCTGTTAGTTTCGGATTGGTGGTCCGATTGGTTGAGTTTTCTCTTGGGTGTTGCTTCCAAGAGAGTTGGTTGTTGTTGCCTTGGGTTTGAGCAAGTCAGCGAGCGTGTGTGGAGTTCGCTGCCCTTTCCGAGTTTGCTTGCTTTGGGAAGTCGTTTCCGTTTGGCGAGTCGACTTAGCTCCGAGTTGTGTAGTTGATCGAGTAGCGCAGCGATCCACCCCAATGAGAGGGTCCCCGCCGTGTTGTTAGCAAGCAAGAGTTGTTTGTTCCCGCAAGGGCGGAGGCCAGCCAGTAAGAGTTGAGTTGTTCTGGCAAGTTGTTGGTTCTTTGGGGATTGAAGATTTCCTTTTCCCCTAGCCTCTGTGGTGGTTGAGTTGCTCCTTGGATGCCAGCCTCGAGTGTTAGCTTGCGAGGTAGTCTTGCGGATTCGTGTGGCTCAGGATCCGTAAGCTTGGAGGTTGTCGTCATCCGTTTTCCTTGTGAGGTTTCGGGAGTGGAGCTTCTGGTTGGAAGTTGAGTTAGGCCTAAGCTTAAAGGAGAAGTCCTCTAAGTAGCCAGTTGGACTTAAGAGTTGAGTGGTAGCTTGGAGGCGAGCTTTGCTCGCGATGAGCTTGAGTTGAGTTCTGCTGAGCAAGCCCTTCTCGGGCTTTGCTTCTTGTTGTTGTGCGTTCGCAGTTGGCGTTAGCGGAGCCTCGTTTGAGTGGGTTGGCACAGAGGTGCCGTGGCATTGATTGGTAAGCTGTGAGCTGTTTTCCTCAAGGTGTTGTGCCGCAGAGAGCTGCGTGATGGTTTAGTCCTTGCTTCCTGAGATTTTTGGGAGGAAGGTTGGTTGTTCCTTGCCTGGCAGTGTTCTCTTTTGGCCGATTCTTTGGTAGGTTTGCTTCAGAAATGTTGCGTTCGGCCGATGAGGAGTTCTAGTTTGTTGGTTTGGCCGAGTGGAGTCTGTGCTTGGCCCTTGTCTTTTTAAGGTGGTCGTAGCTGAAGTTTCAGCTGGTGTGAGTGTTGTTTGCCGTCGGGTGTACCAGGATGGTGCCCCTTGCCTTTGGTTCGGCGATTTCTCCTTAAGATGGTTGCTTAAGCGTTGTGGTCGTGTTCTAGTTGGAGAAGTTTGCCTTTTTGGATCAATCGCCAGTTGGTGATCCGTTTGGATCTCGTTAAGGTTGTAGTCAAGTGTTGAGGTTCGCTGGTCTCTTGTGAAGTAAGAGTAGGCCGTTTGGTTTTCTGGAATCTAGAAGGTTCAGTTGTTGGCCAGTTTGTTGTAGAGTTGAGTTTGTTTGTTGTCAGCTGTGAGTTCCCTTAGGAGTTTTGCCCGTGCGTGGTGTAGAATTTCAGAGCTTGTGGCCAGTCCTCGAGTTTTGCTGTGTGTAGCACCGTTTGAGAGTTGGTGCTAGTTGAGGACGTGGTTTGCCGTCAGGATTTTCGCTTATGCTTTCCTTCGGGGTTCAGTGTTTGGCAGTCTGGATGGCATTGTGGCCTTGAGTTTTTGAGAACCCAAGAGGGTTTAGTTTTCGAAGAAGGTTGGTGTTATTTTAGCCGAGAAGTTCGTCTGGTTTAGATTCAGTGCAGTTTTCCTGGAGCTGTTTCGTCTTAGGACTTTCGAGGACGAAAGTCTTAAAAGGAGGGAGTATTGTAATAGCCCAGTTTTCTATCCCAGTTTTTTAGGTGCTTTCGGGTCAAGTTTCGGTTGTTGGTTGGGTCGTTAGAGCGGTTTTGACCCTTGGGGGTATTTTGGTCTTTTGGCTCTTCGGGCAGGATTTGTGGATTTTCAGAGCTTCGAGGTGGCTCCTGCCCTTGCCGTGGCTTGTTTGGGTTGGACTGCGAGTCCCGAGATGTTTGGGCTAGTCGTTTGGGAGTTCGGTTGTGATTTGGGTTTTGGGCAAAGTGTTGGTTTGTTGTGTGTTTCCTTTGGGATTCGAGCCCGGGCCTTTAGTGTTGCTTAGGGAGTTGGATTTAAGTGAGTTTGATTTATTGGAAAAAGATTTCTTCGGTCGGGTCTCGAAAGAGGAAGCCGGGAAATGGGATTTTGAGGTTTTAAGTGGATAAGGATGGAAATTGGAATTAAAATCCCATTTTTCCCTTTTATTTTCCCATTTTTCCTTTTTATTTTATTTTTATTTTATTTTTCCCCAAATCCATTTTTTTTTCTCTCTCTCTCTCTCTCTCTCTCTCTCTCTCTCTCTCTCCCAGCACCCCACGCCGAAGCCGCCCCTCAGCGCGCGCCGAAAGCGGCGCCACCACCACGCCGGCCGGCTTTCGCTCGCTGTCATCGCTGTGACGCTGTCGCTGTTGCCGTCGCCAAAGAAATGAGGGTCGCGCGCCGTCGCTCCTCGCGCGCCCCGAGATCCGCCGGGCGGCTTCGCTCGCCGTCGCCACCGCTCGAAAGCGATCCCCATCGCGACGCTCCGGTTCGCCGAGCGAGCGCGCTCGCTCGCGCCCAGCCGCTCGCCCAGCGCCGCACTCCTTCGCCCGTGGCGTGCCCAAGACGTGTGTCATAGCGCGCGCAGCGTGCTGCGCCGCAACGCGCGCCAATACAAGGCTGCAAGCGCCCGCGCCAGCGTTCCGCAGCCCCGCGCGCCCGGCTTGCGCCACCGCTTTAGCTGCCTGGCAGCGCGCCCGCGTTCGCGTGTCAGCCGTGCCTCGTGAGTGCTCCCGAGCTGAGCCCTGTTTGTTTTATTATATTTGGGCCTTTTGATTGTAATTATTGTTGTTTTTGTTAGGTTCTCGCTAGCTAGCTCTCGGGTTCGATCGCAGACTTAGGTTTCTTGTGTTTAGAGGTCTTCCTACCGGTAAGGATTTCTTACCGGAGTTGTGTGGACCCTGCGATATATTATGCGATTGCTGATTGTATGCTTGTTTGTGTTTATTGACATGTTTGGTGATAAGTGCTTTAATCTGAATTCCCGATTAGCATGACTTTCCTGGTTAATTCTCATGTTAATCCATGCTAGGTTGTTCCTTTCTGGCATGCTCGTATCTGTTCCTTGCTTCGTAGTATCATGCTAGGCTCGTTGTATTCTTATTGAGCACGTATTGGATTTTATGGAATTGTTTGCTTGCTTGCTAGGCGGAGTTAGAAGTGCGGTAGATAGCATCATCCGGCCTGATGCATAAAGAACCTTGCATCCATGGCGGGGGACGTCGAGCAAGTCATTCCGCCCCTGGACCCCGTGAGGGATTAGCTAACCCAAGCGGTAGGCCCTGCAATCTTGGGTGAGGGAGGCAGTTGTTAATGCCCCAACGGTCGGGATGATGACTTGGCATTGCCTAGTCCCCGGCAGCCGGCATGTCCTCAGCATGTTTGGCAGTAGCCCCTGATTGCCACCTGTTAAGGCAAGGACGGCTTCTGGTGTAAGCCTACCACGACCGCTTTCTTGGCCCCCAGTGCGGTGGTTCAGTGACATATAGTTTACGTGTCCGTGTCTCACACCCCTATGTCGCTGACACCGATCCAAAGATTTAGTTAGGCGTGGTGGTCGGATATGGGCGGCTTGCCTTGAGACTCGCAACCCCATAGTCTGCGCAGTAGCACGCGGTGCATGCTTACGCTCATTACAACGCCCATCGGAGAGCTCCTCGGGATTGTGAGCCGTGTGTACCTTTTTCGTCAGCGATGAGAAGTGGCCGAGGCCGGGACTTGTTTCTCGTATAGGGCGACTTGTGTGTTGTGTTGTGTGGTGATTGATTTCCGGACTAAGACCCTGAGTTGGCATCCGAGGCCCAAGTGTGGGCTAAGCTATGTGCTCTATCTGTGTTTATATTCATAGCTTGCATATCTTTCTGCTAGATGACCATGTATATCGTATTGTACCCCGGTTGGGGATTCTTACTGAGTAATTCGTTACTCACCCTTACTTATCTTTCAGGAAACCATGGCGCGAGGCACGATGGCTGGAGGAGGAGCTGTGATCATGGAAACCCGTTGTTCAACTCTGAGTCTTATGTTTATGTTTATGATTTAAGTGTCCTCTGAATGCATGTAGTTGGGCACGGAGCCCTAGGGTGTTTTCTGAATGTATTTCTGGATTCTAGCATTGTTGTAAAGTTTGTATGTTTTAAATAAATCTCTGATCAGAGTATGTTTTGGAAATGTTTTTGTCTTGGAACAGGTGCTTGGAAACAGGGACAGGTTCCAGGAATTTATGTTGATTTTTAAATGGATGTTTTCCTGTTTTAGTTTTTACTTAGAATCCAAACACCACCTTGCAAATTTTCTGTAGATTTGTATGCATGCATTGAGGTGACGGCCTATTTAGAACCCTATTCGGGTCGGGTCGTTACAGTTGCAGAAGAACATGAATGCATGCTCAAACACAGTAGTGCATAATCTACCAATAGAGTTATAATGTTTGTTGCGGGAGCTCGAGCTCGTCCCTTCATCGATTCAAATCAATGTGCCTGAGGATGTGTTTGGCACTCAACACAAATGTAGCATTCTATTGGATGATGTGCACAATTTCTCTAAGATGCACGCAATTGCTAATCCATGCCTTGATGCATACATCATGTAAGTGCTATGAATTTTATTGTACTTAAATAATTGATGAATAGTAACAATTATTATGTCATGCAGGTTCTTGAAAAAACATTTGGATGTGAATAAACCTCTAAACATGTACCACTTTATGGATTCTAGTGCTATATCTTTAAATTCATCTGTTGAATTACGTGTTAACAAACTAATTAGACGCTTGAGAGAAATTGATTCAAATCAACCATTACTCTTTCCATATAACTCAGGGTAAGTTTCATCAATGTCTTAGAATTTTATGGTCTTCTTCTTATTTATTTAATATGTTATTGTCTTGTTATAGATATCATTGGTCATTAATAATCATGGATTTATCAAAGGGATGTGCCTTTTTCATGGACTCATTACGCAATCGTTTGCAACCTGACATAACTACAGTACTTAGCAGGTACGTAGGTTTCAGATCCTATCAAAGTGATGCACCATTATTGTTTATGAACACATTAATTTTCTATTATTTGCAGAGCTTTTAAAGACATCACTAATAAGAAGCTTACGTGGAAATTAATCAAGGTAGCTCTAATGGTTTTCTTAATCTAACTTTATGTATCATTTATGTATATCTTACTAAGTTCATTTTTTTCCTTGCGTGCATAGTGTCCGAAACAAGTTGGTGATGTAGAGTGTGGGTATTATGTAATGCGATTCATGCGCGAGATAATATTCCAGCTTGAGACTCCATACACTGATGTTGTACGTATATTAAACCTTAAAACCTATAGATACTGTTATAATAATCAAGTTTTGAATACTACGTTATTTTTTTAGATGAAAAGTGCACCATCAACGTATAGTCAAGATGAACTCGACATGGTCCGTGCTGAATGTGCCAAGTTCGTGGGTTCATTCATATTATTTGCAAGATGATGTGTCATATGCTTTTTTTGTGGAACACCATATACATTTTTGTGAAAGTCTCCGGTTGGCCTTAGGAGAACGGTGTTCAAGGAAACATAGTTTCTAAACTTAAACTAATACTTTGGATTTTATATTTTGAGCAATATATTTTTGGAGTACTCTTAACAGCTACAACAAGTGAACATTCTACCAAGTAAGTCTAATCTCTAACTTCTAAAAATGATGTTATTCTCATTGCAATATCTTTGAATAGTGATTATGTGGCTATCCTGCAGTTATGGTAGCCAAAAAATAAAATCTAGATATACTCATATTCCTCATTTGCTTTAATAGATTGAATACTAAGTTGTTTTGGTTGGAAACAACAATGGTTTTTGTCAATATGAATGGAAAGCATGGATGAATAATCAAGTAATGCTATCTTTTTATCATATTATTATTATTATTAGTTATATTGTTGTTGTGTCTTTTTCATTTGAAAAAGTAACAAAAAAAAAAAAAACAGGCATTGGATTCGAAGACAATTGGAGCTGAATATGGAGAAGAGTTTGAGAATTAGGCTAGATGGTCCTATGAAAGTGGATGTGTTCGGATATTTTGGTTGCAAACGTTTAGCTTCATTTGAGACTTTTAGCCTAAAATTTGTGGTAAACTCTTTATCTTTTTATCAACTCAACATTTATGCTTAGTGGTTAAATTTATTTATTCTCATATAACATCATGTTTTAATCATAAAGATGTCGTCTGACGATATATATATAATTGTTTTCAACCAGATACTCAAACTTGAAGTTGAAAGTGTGGAAGCAACTTGCCTTAGAAGGTATTGTTCTATTTCTTTGAAGGCTAATGTATAGATGCATATATTTGAAGTGAAAAACAGAAAGTAAAACAAGAAAATTACACAAGCATTTATTTAAGATTTTCATAAGATTCTATTTAATTGTCCGCTTGGTGAAAAATGATAAACTCTTTTTACTTTTGTTTTCTAATTTTGAGATATAATTGATATAGGAAAACGAGTTCCTAAAGATGGTGATGTGCATAAGCTAATACTTTATGTAGGTTCATTCTTCGTTTCTTGTTTTTCTTTGTAAGTGCCTCCATCCAATTATATATTTCTTGAATTTAACATGCCAAGGTTTATAATTATATCTACCAATTGTGTTTGCAAATATATGAATGGTTTGAAATGGGTGGCTAGGTTCTGTCAGTAAATATTTTCATTTTGTTTTACATTCACTTAAAATTTTATAACTATATTGTGTAGGTACTTTGTTCAAGGTAAGGATCATTTGCAAATAGTTATCGTTCAAATTGTCAGTCATCGTACAAGTGGTCGATGTATTTGATTCTCATTCTAGGCTTTATGAGGAGTTGAATGTAAATTCATTTACAACTTATATATATAAACTATATTTGTGTAAGCTTTAAGTGTTTGTTAAAGTCTTATTTACATTGTGATCACTTAAATCTATTTCTCTTTTATGTGGATCGTGACAGTATTTTTGGAATGCACAATTATTTAATAGCTTAAATGTTGGAGCTTTTGCATTAATAAATCTAATAGTAATTAATATGAATTATATGAATAAATCAATGAATAATTTTCAATTTTAAAATTTTGAAACTGTCATTATATATTTTTTATGACAACTTTCAACTATCATGAAATAAAAATTATGACTATCACAACTGTCATGAAATTCATTTTATGACAACCTTAAACTATCAAGAAATACAAATATGATGATCACAACAGTCATGTTATCTCTCTTATGACAGATTTAAATTATCATGAAATAGAAATCATGACTATGATAATTGTCATGAATGGTGAATTCATGACAGTTTACAATTTAATTTTATTTGTAAAAATAACCTTGTTTCATGACATTTTAAAATGGTCATAATAGGAAAAGCTATAATTGCAAAAGTTTCATAATTTATGACAATTATAAAATGTCATAAATAGTTATAATAAACCCTATGATTCATCGTTTCATGACAATCTTTAGTTGTCACGAATAAACATTTATGACAATGTTATAATTGTCGTAAATTATATGTTATGACATTGTTATTAATTGTCATAAAAGTCTTACCATGACAGGGGATACCATGACATGGTATATTTTGGGGATAATTGTCATAATAGATGAACTATGACAATTAAAAATTGTCATGAACGGCTGAAATTGTAGTAGTGTCATGAAAATATTTGCACACATAATAAAAAATGTAAATTAATAGACTTTTATATTGATAGATTCTATCCATAGAGGTTGATAGAATCAATTACTTATAAATAATTGATTTTGATTTTATCAATAGCCAGATTATTAGGACCTGGTAATAGAATATCGTCAACATAAACAAGTAACGCACAAAGTTCTTGCCAAATGGATTTGATCTTCGTGAAGTACGCTTTGACTGACTAGCTTCCTTGAATCATTGTTATTAGAGATTTTCGCAACTGAAAGATGTGAGGTCCGTTTGATTCTTTGAACGTTTCGGCCAAATTGCCTGAATTACTATAAACTATGCTGGCTCCAATTTCTTTTCAAACCGTATTCAAGATCCAAGATGCGATTACGTGATTGTTACATTTCCAAGCTGCCTGAAGTTTCTCAAACATTGGTTTCTTGATATGCCTCAGTAAAGGACTGAGGCATATGGAAAGGATCGAAGGATTGATGTGATGGATCGAAGGATTAATGAGATTGATCATCGCCTCTTTGAGTTTTTGGGTCCGCATTAGAGGATAATAGGAGAAAGAACGAAACCGCGGGAAAGATGAAGAGAACCAAGAGAATCAGCGCTCTGATACCATATGAATGATAAGAGGAAACTTCATGATTTTATCATTCTCAAAACCTCTTTAAATAAGAGTTAGGAGAGTACAAACTAATCATAACAGTTAATGAACTAATTACATATTAGTGAAGAAACTGAAGAACTAATCTAACTAATACAAGTAGTTTGTTAAACATGTATCATTTTTATTTTTTAAAATCAAAAACCAAAAACTAATATTAAAAACAAAAACAAAACAAAAAAAAGTCATTCTAAAAGGAGAGCTATAAAGTTTTGTTTAAATATCTTAAATGACAAGAAACAAAGAGGGTAGAGGCTAGAGAAAAGAGAAAGAAAGGTTTAATTATAGTTTTGTGATTTCTATTCATGAAAGAGGAAAGCAACTGTAGCTATAGCTCTTTTTTTTTTACATGGTAGTCAGAAAATAGAGAACTAAAAACTAGTAGAATTCCTTCTCCAAAGAGAAGATCTAGACAGCCGCAGCACTTCAGCTTCATACAATTGAACTAAATTTGGGGGAACCTCCTCCATCCAAACAGAATCTTCATTTAGTCCAGCCTCCATCCTTGCTAAAACATGAGCCATCGCATTTCCCTCTCTACTACACCAAATGAAAGAGACGAAATGAAAACCCGCGACCAACCTTTTGATATCATCAACTATCAGCCCCAACTCTGAAAAACAATGGTGACTCCTCTGCAACATACTAATAACAATCAAGGAATCTGCTTTGACGATTAACTTGTCGAAACCATTTGAAGGCATCTGAAAATCGCCAATGCCTTGCACGCCAAGGGAATAATAATCCACTTTAACGGAAGGGCGCAAGCCCACATAACTAACCCACTCTTAGCTTGCTCAGCAAAACTCAAAGCATCTGTATTCAGCTTAACAAATCCTGGCATCGGAGGACTCCACTTTTGAATAGCCCGCCACACAGAATGGCTCCCAAATTATTGAATGAGTTATTGAGTGATTTATTGAAGGGCTCAAGAGATTCTCCTGAGAGGGGAGGTTCCAAGACCTATCAAATCTTGGTTTATCTTTATTCTTTTATCTTTTGATATAATCTAGATCCTGGATCATATCATAATGGTCATGACCTAGTGATGAAGAAGGTGTTTATTATCTAAACAGTGATCAATTCAATCTATGATGGTAAACTAACTAGGTATAAATTTTCCATAGTTTTCTTCACAATAGTTGAAGTTCGTGTTAGTTGAGCTAGACAGCCAGAGATATCGAAAAAAAAGAAAATGAAATATGGGAACGTTTGACACCAAGTGTTTGTCAAAATTACAAGGGTGATGAAAAAAGGGCAATTTGTCTGTTTCAATTTCTCTTGGCAACTACAAAAGAAGTCAATGAGAAATCTCAATATCTCTTGGCAAATGGGCAATTCTCTTCTTCGCGAACTACATCTGAAAGGTGTGTTTCATTCCTTTAAGTCTTCATAGAATGTGGGTGTTTAATCTTTGGGTTAAATCTGCTTAAAGAAACCTACATATTTTAGATATTATTTGAACTTTGAAAAATATTTTAGACATACATCAATACTAGGGGATCCAACTAGAAAAGAAATCGTACAAATTCGTAAGAAAATTGATGCATTAAACAAGGATTTGAAGCCTCTAGGAATCACATGCCAAAAAAAGGTCATTTCTTTCCCTATGCTTTCTATACATTAGGATTACTATTATTTTATTTTTTTAAAAAAAAAGAAAAAAAGATTACTATTACTGTCTGAAGCTTGCCTTTTTTCCTTCTCTATTATTTGGTCATTTTTATGAAAAATAAAAAATGTATGTGCCTATTTTATAATGTTGGGATAAAAAAATAACTAACAAAATGGATGTAGTCCATTTTTATAATGATATGCGACTATTTTGTTTTCACCTTGATAAATAAATGAGTACAACTGTTTTTAGAGCACTAATGAAATGTCTTTTGTATCCTTTCATCAATGAATTATAGTTGATAAGGTTTCAATTAAACCATAGTTACTAATGTTGTTAAGTGCAATAATTTAGTCCTATGCTTAAAAAAGTGTTTTAGAAGCTTTTGTTTGGTTTCAGAGATTGAAATTGGTTTTAACTTCTAGTTTTTTTTGTTAACCCTTTGAAATTAAGTTGTAATCTTAGAATCTTCTTTTCTGGTTTAGGAACTTATGACAACCATCCTATTATCCAAGAGTTCCATTATTTTATTTGGCTTTAGAAAGTGTGTATTGTAGTTAGTATTTGGCTTTAGAAAGTGTGTATTGTAGTTAGTATATAAGTTATACTGTTATATTTATGGCTATTTGTACTTATTGTAGCCATCTAGGAAGCACAAACACTTCTATTTTGACAACGTATCCTTGTCGTACTCGTGTCTGACACCAATACTTCTGGACACTCTTTGAACATGTGTCCAAAACTCGAAATTTTGTATCCTCCTTTATTATTATTATTAATTTTAGACACTCCATGGACACACCACGGATACTTCATAGACCACTACTAGAAAAGTCACCTACAATGACACTTTCAATTTTTTTATTTTTGAAGGAAGGAGTAATAAAGTGTCATTAAAGGTAAAACATGCCCTTTTTTAAAGTTTTTTTTTAAAGAAATCTCAATTTCCCCCAAAATATGTAGATAGAGAACCTAATTCCTCTTTCCTTCTCATCTTCTCATGTTTTCTGAGGGCTTAACCCCTCATACATTTTCTTCCTCTCAAACAAGCAATCCCTGGTAGAAAACCCCTCATCGGATTCTATGGAGCCCTAGCGAACTCATCTTCCTCAAAGATTGTTTTGGCAATTTCTAGATTACTTATTTGCGAAGAATTTCGAGAGATACATGGTAGGCTTCATCGTTGAGTTCTATTACGACTAGGGTTAAGGCGAAGCACTACATGTGGTTAGATGAGGGGTGGTTCGTATTGGTTGCTCAAGGTTGCACGATGAGCTTGGGGTGGGGTGATCAATGGTTATCCATTGGGTTTCTTGGTGGGCGCAAATATCGTAACAGGGGGTTCGACGATTTGAGTTGGGGCTACTTTTATGAGAAGAGAATTTGGGTGGCCATGCCATGCTCAAATTTGGGCGATCATAAATGGAAATACTGCCACACCAGGTAAGATGTCAAGAACATCTTTGTACGTCTTAAGCTTCTATTTTGTTAATTCATTGAAACTTAAAACAGTGAGTTGATTGTGGTGAAAATCCATGGATGTGTGAATGAAATGTTTAAGACTTTTGTAACTTAACTATTGTTTCTTAGCATCTTAAGGAAGTTTGACTTAGTTCATAGAACTGTTTCTGCAAGATGGGATGAAAGTGGTGAAATAAATGACAAGCTAAGTAATGGGAAAAGTGAATACGGGTGTGAGTGTACAACTATGGGTGTGGATGTACGAGAATGAGGTAAATGTGTGTTTCTGAGCATGGTTGTGTGCATATGTGGTAGTGAAAGTGTGATTATGTGAGGTTAGTTGTGTGAATATGGGTGATTATGTGTGAGTACAGGAAGATGTGTGTAATTGTGTGAATGTTGTTTTAAAGCTTGGGTTTATGAATGCTTATAATTATGATTTGCAGCAGAAGGTTAGTTAAACTAATGCAGGTGTTTTCTAGTGTGCCATGAGAAAGGTGCAATTGGATGGGTGAAGTAAAAGAAGAAATGAAAATGTGGCCATGCCTTATGGTGGGCAGGCCTTATGGTGGGCAGTAGGGTGCTTGAAACTTTGAACAAAAGGAGGACAAAAAGAGATTAAATATAAAAGGTGGTTTAGAGGACAAGTCTCATAAGAGTATAGAGTCGGAGAGTGATAAGAGTGGATACCCATAAAAGGCGTGTGACGTTTTAATGGGATAGAAGCTGGACTAATTGAGAGCTTGGCGAACAAGTAGTAGGGAGATTAAATTGAAGGTGGTTTTTCATCTGGAATGTTGAGGTGCTACTATAACCTTCAGATGAACTTATCTTATTTAAGTTATTTTGTTTACCCACATGTTTAATGCAGGTACGTCTTCAAGGAGCAGTGAGATGTATAGGCAACAAGTGGGCTATAACACTATTTGGCTCAATAACCTAAGACTGTCTTCGTAGTTTGTGAACGTTTTACCGTAAGCTTTTATAAGTTGTAAGTATATTTATAAATTTATGTGTTTTCTTGTTACAGGGTGTTACACCTCAATTATTTGTCGCAAGATTTGAATCATGACTGATGCCAACAAATTAACTTTCTCATATGCTTGAAATGCCTTAGGTTTACTAGGTGAACCTAGTGCTTTCTTTTTTCTTTTTCTTTTTTTTTTTTTTTTTTTGTTTTGGCCTGGTGTTTGATTCACAATTATAGAAGACATGAGGATGAGTGTTGTCACGAAGTTTATTTTGTAATTTCCAGCCTCACTAGAAACAATATCAAGCATGCGAGTTCTTATTATTTATTATGTTTTGATTACTTTTGAACTTGGTTTCATTAAATTAAAAAAAAAAAAAAAAAAAAACTTTTAATCTTTTAAGCTAAGTTTTGATAACTTGTTTATTTTTTTAAAATTTAAGCTTACAACAATTACTTCATTTTATAGATTTTCTTATTTTGTTTTTAATCGATATTCTCCTCTAATTAGCAAAGGATATACTTTATTCTTTCTTCTTCATTTTTCATTTTCTTCTTATTTCTCTATTTTACAAAAATAAGTGCCAATTTAAAAGAAAATTGAGGCCCACCATTTTAAGTCCTTACCAAAATTTCAGCTTCAGTATCTCCAAAGGTTTCTCCATTTCCTTCTCTGATGAGCTATACGCCGTTTATAGGTTGGACTACTATTCTTGGAGTGAGGAGGATATTGAGGGGTTGTTCAGTCTTAGGATGCTTTTTCTCTTAACCCTCCTGTAAAATTCATATTTCTTAATTCAAGTCTTTTTGGTATTTGTGGGACAAGTATTTTATCCTCATTTTTTGTGTTATCTAATAAAAACTGGTATCCTAAAAAACTCTCTTCATTACTTATTTCACAGGAGACAGGTATTGGTACAAGCAGTGATTCCTTATTTTAGTACTTATTGAAGGTTGGTAACTGATTAATATAGCAATAACTTATATTTTTTTATTGGGAATTGGTACACAATGCTATTATGCAAACTTTTTGTTGGTCATGCCCATGTTATATGGTAAACTTGCTAGTTTTCTGTAAAGCAAAAATGGAAAAAAAATGGTGGTTGAGAGGATGACACGTGTGGCCCATGACTCAACTTAAGTTGGCGGCAAATTTTGGAGTAAAAATAGCGTCGTTTTGGTTGTCTTTAACCCCATTTTTTTCGGCAAGACGCGTATATGGGTCAGTTTTTTTTCGACGAACCTTCAGCGGCTCATATCTTTTGATTCAGAGGTCTGTTTGAGGTGATTCTTGTTGTGTTGGATTCATCTTTTTGTTATCTTTCTTTTGATATACTGTATGACCCAAAACAAGTGAGTTTCAATCATTGTTTTTCCTAATCTCCAACAAGTGTTCAAATGAGATTGCTTAAGCATTTCGGGGCTATTTTGGACTCATTTTACCTCGGGTCTTTTGCGGAATATGTTGTGAATCACTTATATATGGATTTTGGGTGAGTTTTCTCTACTTTGGTTGAGTTTTGAACTATGATGGGTGAGTACGTTTAATCTAAACACTAAGAAGTTTGGGGGTCTTTGTAGGAAGGAAGCGTCGAATGGTCTTAGTATTCCGAGCTTCACTCCAGGTAAGTAGCTAAAGACTCTATTTTATTTTTTGTGCTAGATAGTGGATATCGTATGGAAGTTAAGGTGTGGTGTAAAACATACCTAATAGAAATAGAATTAGCAACATGTGGTCTTTCCCTATTTATGATTTTTGCTTTAAAGGCTAGAGTGAGGTGAAGCTGGTTTTAGATAGATGATGTGTTAAGTTTGAGATCAATGTTGTTAGAAGGTCTTAATAGACTGAGAGAGCTCAAGTTATTGGTAAGGTTTTTTTTTTTTTTTTTTAACAACTTCGTTAGTTTATGTAGTTGAGGGTTCGTTTCATCTCCTCGATAGCAATTTACTTTGTAATTTATATTCACATGTCTGTTTCACTTTTCTTATGCAGATTTTGTCAAGTGCAAGGTGACGAGACATGTTCAAGTTCGTTAGGCTATGAGAGTCGGTGTCTAGTTCGAAGTTTAAACCATGGAATGACAAAGCTCTTACTGGTGTTTGTTATTTGAATGCTATGTGTGATTTTTTTCATTTATAGAAGCTTTATGTGGTCTCATATGAACTAGTTACTTATGAAGTCTTGGGGTGTTACATTTTTCAAACTCATTGTAGACATTTTAAGAATTATAAATTTGTTGATATTGATTTTTTTCTTGTTCAAGTGTAATGTACAAATTATTTAGTCATATATAAAATAATATTTGTTGAATAAGATTTGTGGGCTGCGTATTATAAATCTTTATTGATAGGTAAAGACACAAACAAAATAGGTTTTAAATAGGCATAAAAAAGTGTCATGAAAGCTAATAAATTGACATGAATAAATGGTCCTATTACATAAATTGATGACTATAAAAAAGTGTCAATATATAAGCTATAATGACAATATTAACGTGTCGTTAATACTTCTTTAATGACTATATATGTGTGTCATCAATGATTCAACCATGACTAAAAAAATGTCATAAATAACTCAACCATGACTATGTATATGTGTCATTAATAGATCAACCGTGACTATAATGAAATGTCATAACTGATTTTACGATGATGACATTTGTAAATTGTCGTTATTATTACATCAATGACTTTGTATATGTGTCATTAATGGTTAATCTATGACTATAATATAGTGTCATAATTGATTCTAGCATGACACTTTTATTATGGTGTCATGGTTGAATCTTCCGTGACAGCGAATACAATGACTCTTGATTTTAGTCATGGAATGTGCTTTTTCTAGTAGTGATTATTCCATTTCAACTTCACGGTCACAAGTTCGTGCTCGAAAATTGACTCTCCTTTATACATGAATATGTAGAAAATGCTTACATCTTTCTCGTGGCACCAGGTGCCACATAAATATATAAATCATAATTAGAACTGTTTTACAATATCTATATCAAGTTATTGATTATGCTACCATTTTATTTTTTGAAATTAATTCTGCTATCATATTAAACTAAGTTAAACATAATTTTTTATTTCTTTAAGAAAATGTAACTTATACAAATAATTACTTATGGTTTTCTTCTCTATTCAACTTTGAATTCACTCGATACCTCTTCTTATTTAATATCTATTATTTTTTCTATTTTCTCACATTTACTCTTTGAGAGAATTTTGAATGTGCATTTTTTTTTAAAATCCAACAACATTTGCGTAAGTATTATGCTGGTTTAACAAAATACTTACCATAAATGAACCGTCGAATTTACAGGAATGTCATTTACCGTGATCATTGGCTTTCTAAATCTTTTTTTTTTCTTCTAGAATAGGATACTTACAATAAATCTTTTATTTTTAATCAAACATGATCCTTATCTAGATGACATTACGGTAAAGTTGAATACCAATTTTAGAATGGAACAGATGATCATGGTCTTGAGATGTATTAGTACTAAAAATTGAAATCAATGCGTCACTAATCCTTTCTGCAATTGAACTTTAAATTTGAATGCTAAATAAAGTAGGGATGAACATGAGTTTTCTCAACCCAATCCAAATTTTTGGTTAGTCATTTTCCAATCAAATCCAACCCAATTAGAGAGACAATCTAACTCAACTCAACCTTTATATTTTTGGAATGGGTCATCGGGTCTAATAATAGATATAAATATAAATATATTTTATTAAATTAATACTACACTATACATAAACAAAATATAATCTTCAATCAAAATAATGAAATGAATATAAATATTAAATGTGTAAAATATACAATAAAAATTCACCATCGTTCAAGGTTCATATAGAAAATTTCAACTATAAAACATAAAACATATAAAACAATAAAAATAGATGAATTCGACTTCCATAAAATAAATATATAATTAAAACCAACAAATAAATATTACATAATTTGACTATATATTTTATCATCACATATAAATTATAAAGACTTGAAAAATATGGAAAAATAAAAAGTGTAACAATAATAATTAAATTAAATAAATATACACTTACATATATAATTATCTGATAAGTAAAATATATATATATATTTAAATTAAATAATCATTTTGGGTTGGTCAGAATTCGGTTAATTTTAGATCTCTTCACCTAACCCAATCCACGAACAAATAGAATTTTTATTCACTACTACAATTTTAGCTTTCTATGACAATTTTTAATTGTCATAATTGACTTACTATGATAATTATGCCTAAAAACTTCGTTGTCATGGTATCCCGTGTCATGGTAAGTCTTTTATGACATATAATAACAATGTCATAAAATATCATTTATGACAGTTATAAAATTGTCATGAATTTTTTTTCACGACAGCTAAAAATTGTCATGAATAAATGAAAAATAGACTTTATAATCTCTATTTATGACATTTTATAATTGTCATAAATTATGTTATTTTTTGTAATTTTAACTTTTGTTATCATGACAGTCTTAAAATGTCATAAAATAGAGTTATTTTTCCAAATAAACTTAAATTGTAAACTGTCATGATATCTATTTATTGATAGTTTAAAATTGTCATAAAATGGATAACATGACTATTGCGATAGTCTTGATAGTAATTTAAAGTTGTCATAAATTAAATTTCATGACAATTATAATAGTCATGATTTATATTTCATGATAGTTAAAAGTTGTCATAAAAGGTATATTATGACAGTTTTTTTTTAATTTGAGAATTTAATATATTTTATTAATTTATTCATTTAATTCATGCTAATTACAATTAAATCTATCAATAATTGAGTCTTTCAAAAATAATATCACAATCCATATAAAAACCAAATAGATTTCATTGATCATAATACAAACAAAATCTTAACAAGTTCTATACAAATTAGTGTACATAAATATATAAGTAGCAAATAAAATAATTACAATGAATGTTTCATAAATCCTAGAATGAACATCGAATACTTTGGCAAGTCATACGTAATTGAAACTTGAACGATAACTGTCCACGCAAACGATCCTTGCCCTGAACAAATTACCTACACAAGATAAAAATTACGAACTTGTAAAGATTACCTCGATTTTTATTAAGTTACCATAACTGTAGGATAGCCGCATAACACTATTCAAAATACATCAAAAGTATGAGTAAGATATTATTTTAGAAGTAAGAAATTAGAAATATATATATATATATATATATATTTCTAATTTCTTACTTCTAATATATATATATATATATATATATATATATATATATGTATGTATATATATATATAAATATATTTCTAATTTCTTACTTCTAATATATGTATATATATATATATATATATATATATATATGTATGTATATATGTATATGTATGTATGTATGTATATATATATATATATGTATGTATATATGTATGTATGTATATAGAGTTAGTATACAAAGAAAATGAAAAGCATAAAAGTCGAACTTACTAGATAGTGGAGAAAGATGCTTCAATCCTTAATTCTTCATAAGTTTAACTCTTTGAACCTGAAAAGTAAACATGAACTAGATCATTATTTGGTTGATCATGTTGTGCAATAAGAACCAGAGAATGAAATGTTATAGTGTAGCCTCAATCTTGGTTTCTCTACCCGCAATAAAGAAAAAAAAAAGTTATATTAGTTTAGTTTTTCAAAAAAGTAAATTAACCAAAACTTAGGAATTTTACACTGCTCACAAAATTTAGCTAAGACTTAAGGACATAAAAACATTTATTAAAATATATACTTAAATCATATATTTCGATAATAGCAACACAAATGAAATGATCACCTAACTATTAAATCTGAACTTCAAGCATAATTCGTATAATAAGATGGAATGAGAGAAAAGGGAGAAGCCAATCATAGTGTCGAGAAGAACAAGTTAGAGTTTAAGATATTCACGAGGAACTGAACCATCGACCACAAAAATGCAAGACATTTTATAATTAATTCACAATGGATGATACAAACAAAGTAAAGATCTCTATAAAGAATACCCTCCAAGTAGAAAACAGGGGGAAAAACCATATAGCCATTAGCCACATTTCTTCTAAAAAAACCCATTTCTTCCACTTTCTACCCCGAATCTTGAGAATCATCCTTGGTAGAAAGTTGTTGTTGATGTTAGTGAACTCATATGATGATAAATCTTATTCAATACCTGAGGATTAATAGCTCCAATATGAGCATTTTGGGACAATCCAAGCTTTAAACCAGGTAAGTGTCGAGTGTTTGCACCTAAAATGAAGGTGAAACTCATATGACCCATTTTGGTGGGGGTAAGTCAAACGAAGGGAACCATGGCTGTAGCGGCCATGAAAAATAATGACTTCTCAATTCTATATTCTACTAAATTCTCATTCTTTCACACTAGAGAAACTTCAACCTTGAATACAAACATCAAATCAGCCAAATTTTTTATGCAAGTAGAATAAAAAAATATTTAAATTGCAGAAGTAATTGCATTATGGATTTGAGAAAGTAAATCCAATGATTCTATCGCTTAACCATTTCCAATCCCTTCGAAAAGCTTGTCACACACAAAACATCGATGATATAGTTGTTGGGTTTAAACTAACATTGACAAATAATTGATTAGTTGTCGATCTCCCTTTAATGATAAATAAAGAAAGCTAACAAATGAATGGACATTTAGTACTTTATATGCTCCATGTGAACACGAATATATTCATGGTACCTTAATCCGTCAGCAAAAAAAAAAGACGTTAATTTTGAAATAAAACCGATATAAAATTTCTTTAGAACTCATAAACCAACATGGAAAATCAGTTTCAACAACAAATGAGTTACTGCGAAGCATAGAAATATGAGTTCGAGAGAAAGAGAAGCAGTAGGGACAAAGACGAAAGAAGTAATTGCAACCTCACCTCAAAAACACATATGTGTAACACCAACCAAGAAGAAGACAGCTTGAAGAAGTCGATTTGCAAGAGCATCCAGCCATGTCAATTCACAATATTCAGATGACCTGATCTAATAAAACCAATAATCGATCCAAAAGAATAAAAATAATTCTGAAAAAATAATCATAGTTAATAAAGGAAAATTCAAAGAAAAAATCAAAAATTTATTGAGTCATAACATTCAGTCCCATAAAAAAAATTGACTATTCTCTTGAATACTAAATGATTTAGTCAAGGGCATATAACTTACAATGACTGATTGTGCACCAAGGGCCAATGTCTTAAACATATTTGTTCCTCACAACACGCCTCCATCTAAGAGTAAAGAATAAACCTGTCCATCAACATGCTCAATATTTTTGCATAGTCACCCTATCAGGACACTACTCATCACCAGTTCACACACATACCAAGACAATCACAGAACGAGCATAAGAACAACAACATGCTAAGACCTCATAATCCTAGCATGCTCATAAGGAAAAACGATAATCATCATAAATAAAAACACCACAGAACCCCAGGATCCCATAATCCCGAAGCACACATACAACTATAACATAAAAGATACATATGCAAGGTGGTACCCTAGGACCCCACAATCTCGAGACCCAACAACAGAGTAAATAGGTTAACAAAATAACGGAAATCAAAATCAAACATACGCCGAACAAACACCTTATTTAACCTCCATACATATCAGAGAGCATAGTGAGTTTCGCCTTGTGCAGGGTCCACACAACCTGAGTAGAGATGGTCTTTACCTGTTTTTAACAATATAGAACAACCAGCAAAATGCTCTTTGACCCGCAGCTAAAAGACCAATCAAAACCAGCTGATACAACCTAATAATTAACTTTGAATTAGAGAATTACCCAATCAACAATGAAGAACAACACCAACTTTAATCCAACTAGGCCACTTTGAAGAACTTACCCAAAACTTGATCCACACCGTTGTCCAGCCACTTGGCGAACTCGAGCCCACAATACCAACAACTTACACTTTGAAACCAACGGGAACGATTCTTCAAAATCAAACCAAACAAATATATATACTCAAACCACCATCCAAAACTACTGTCAACTAACAATTAACATCTTTAATCAAACTAACACAAAGAAAACCAGCAGGGAACTAATGGGAACTTGCCCAAAAGTTTAGAAGAAAATTACAGCTGTCCAACACTTGGTGAAACCCAACACCAACAAAATCTATTTCATACCCTCGAGATCCAACAAGACCAATGCTTCACAAACACCCAACAAATGCTCATTGTCAAGACAACCAAACCCAAAAAAAATAATCAACACAAAACAGCACCAAAAATTAAAATCCTTACCTAAGATCCCGAGCAAGACGAATGACTGTTGGCGTTGGAGGCTCGTGTTGCGGTGGGCACGCGTTGTGCGCGCGACGGTTGACAAGTTGGGCAGCTCGCAGTTGCTTAGCTGGGACGAGCTACCGCTTGCAGCGGCTGGGCACGACGAAGGAAGACTGCGACGGCGTGGCGGGTGGGGGAAGCTGCGACGGCTATGAGGTGTCATCATTGGGGTTGTGTGCATGCGTGAGGAGGAGCAGGGCGGTCGCAGGCGTTGCGCGTGGAGATAAGGGACGTGCATTGAGGCCAAGCTGGAGGCCGGTGCGAATGGGTGGAGAAGGCGACTCGGTGAGGTCGGTAGCTGGCGGGTGGTCTACAACGAAGAGGTGCGGCGGCGGCTAGGGTTAGATGAAGAGGATGGAGAAGATGGAGAAGAGGATGAAGACTTTAGGTTTGATTGTTTTCTCTTTTTTTTTTTTTTTCAAAACCACCTAAAAATGGGCTTTCTATTAATGGGTCTTTTAATCCCTTTTATTTATTTTAAAACAAGGCACAATTCTTCACCTATTTTATTTCCAACTCCAAATAAACTATTTTTTCATAAAATGAACCTTTACTCTTTAATCACACCAAAATAAAACTCAATCCTTATTATTCACTTTATATATATATATATATATATATATATATATATATATATATATATATATATATTATATTTTAATCTTTTAATGTGCCCTTTTTCCCCTTACAAAACAGAACCCATTTTCACCAATGCCCCTAGGTTCCTACAATTTACCAAAATGTCCAACATTAAACTATTATTGCAAAAATTTCCTTAGGGGTAAAATCACCAAAGTACCCCTATGATTAGATAACTAGAATTTAACCTTAAGAAAAAAAGCAGGGCGTTATACAAGCAGCTGGCGGGTGCTTGCGGCTTGGCGCACAAGGCTGCGGGCGGACCTGCTGTGACGTTGATGATCATCAAACGAAGAACCCGAGCTTGGCGGGGCGTAGCGCATACAATGAGAGGGCGGAGAATAGGGGACGCCCGCGGGCTGGGTTGTTCTACTGCTCGTTGGTGCAGCTGGTCAGCGATGGAAGCTCCGGCGAATTCTACAGCGGTGGCGAGTGGTTGAGTGGTGGTTGGCGGCGGGATTAGGTGGAGTGGGGGCTAGAGTTTGCTCAAGAGGAAGAAGAGGAAGAAGAAGAAGATGGAAAGGGTGGGGTTTTTTTTTCTATTCTTTTCTATTTTCTTTTTTATCCAATTTTAAATTATCTTAAATTAACCCAAAATCCAACCCCTCTTTAAAATAACTTTTATGTTTTTCCCTTTTTAACTTAATTAAAGGAAGTTCTTCTTATTTTTAAATAAAGCAAAATCCCCTTTTCTCTTTTTTTTTTTTTCAGAATACCAAAAACAATTTCTATTTATTTATTTACTTATCATTATTATTATTATTATTATTATTTCAACTTAAAAACTCATTTCTCTTTTCTTTTTTTAGATTTTATATTTTATTTTAATAAAAATTTCAATAATCTAGATAAAAAAAATAAAAAATAAAATAAAATAAAATTTACAAATTTACAAATATTTTTTTTCTATGACAATTTTTAAAATGTCATAATCTTATGAAAAGAATGAGATATTCTTGTTTAAAAGTAAAAATTTCTATGATAATTATTAAAATGTCATTACAATTGTTTTATGACAATCGTCTAAATATCAATAACTGTCATAAAAGTTCAATAACTTAAAATTCATCTATTTTTCACAAATACACGTGTTTTTAGATATTTTATGACAGTTTCTAGATTTTTTTAATTTTCTAGATTGAAATAACTGTCATGGAAAGCTAAAATTGTAGTAGTGATTACTTTATACATAACATAGGTCATCGATTCAACATTGGATAAAAAACACAAAATGAGGGTGAAATACTCATTTTTCTAGTTTTTTACAAAAGAATTATAATAAAATAAAGGGGTTCAAATCATTTTATCGACATGAGTGTTCTATATCGAAAAAAAAATCCCAACTATTTGAAACGATTTATGTATTAACATATTAGTAAAAAGAGTACCATGCTGCGTCCGGACTTCAAACGGTTTAGCTTTAACCATGTTAATGGTCCCGCATTATTGGTTGATAGAGAATCAAAGTTGATTTCCCAATAAATCATGAAATGCTATGGTTCTTCAATATGATTTCTTCATTTTGTCAGAAGTAATTCGCGGGATCATGCACCTTTTCGTAGTTATAACGAGAAAAGTACAGTTGGTTCTATCCAACTTATTCTTGAAATAAACAACTCGCACACACTCCCTTTCCAAAAAAAAATCAATACACCAAGCACTACGCTTAGATTTATTGGATTTGTTGCTAAAATATCGGTATTAAATGCGAAACTCTCGGCAGATGGCCAGTAACCCAAAGAAATTAAAGAATCCGTTACATTTTTCATATGATCTCCTTTTATAGATAAAACTAATTATCTATTTCTTTATATTTTTTTTTATTAATTTGCTATTTCTTTTTCATTTTCTTTTATTTTCATTTTATTTTCAAAACAACCAAAAACCACCATTTGTCACTCATCCAAAGTTCCATATGTCAACTTCTAAATGGCCCACGATGTACACTCAGCTACCACATCACTGTCTCGGGATTTTCTCGTTCAAACTTGTTTTGATAATAACTTCTTCGTTTCAACTCCGATTTGAGTAATTCAAATTGCGTTGGAATCCTTGTTTCGAGCACTATACTGTTGACATCTTAAAACATCAAAATTATTAGTAAATAAGATCAGGTTTGTTATCATCAAAATATTAATTAATTAATTAATTATAATTAATTAATTTGAGATAGGGCCAAATAGCCAACAACATATACATATGTTTCTTCCCTAACGTAAACCAATTATTCTTCGAAACATCCACAAGGGTTGTCTTATAGCAATTCGATTCAATACATCTAGTTGACTCCACTCTAAATCCTTTTTTCTCATTTTTTGTAAACCCTTTCTTTTTCGAATTATCCTACATGGAAACAATAAATCTAAATGGACAAATTCATTAGTCTGAATCCTTGCATAGAAAGATTAATCCAAGTTCATGTAATTTAGTATTTTTTAGTATTTTTTTTCTTTTGTTCAATCGTTGAGAGGAAAAAGAACTTTTAGATCTCTTTCCATTTTTTACAATTACCTAATAGCGCAATCTTTTTTTTTCTTCTATTACTCTTACTCCCCAGATAGTATCTACCTTCCTTATTTTTATATTATTTGTATATTTATGTTCCCTAAGTGGATTATCTTGAGCCATGTATACATTGCCTTGGTCTAAGCTAAAAACAAAAGAGAGACTATTTCGAAAACTAATTAATGATGACCCTCCATGGATTCGCCTACTAAAGGTACTAAAGAAACAAGAACAACAACTACTAATTCATCAGCTAATATATTTTCGAAAAGTCGAAAACTAAGTGATAAGAGTTTTGTGAAATCTTCTAAGATGTTAATGGGTAAAAGGATTGGAGTTGGTTGAATGTATTTACCGAAATAACTTAATCCTTTTTTGCTAAGACCCGCATAGAAATATGCTACTGATGTGAGTAAAGCTAAAGCAACAGTAGTATTTATATCATTTCTGGGTGCGGCTAACTCTCCGTGAGGTAACTCTATGATTTTCCAAGGTAAAAGAGCCCCAGACCAATTTGAAACAAAAATAAATAGAAATATAGTTCCAATAAAGGTAACCCACAGACCATATTCTTCGCCAATCTGAGTTTTGCTCACATCTCGAATGAATTCGAGGACATATTCGAAGAAATTTTGACAGTCAGTAGGAACGGTTTGTGGATTACGAATAGCTATAATGGTTGAACCTAATAGGATAACAATTACGACCCAAGAAGTAATAAGTACTTGGGCATGTACTTGGAAACCTCCTATTTGCCAATACAAATGTTGGCCAACTTCCACACCCGATATACCATATAACCCTTTTTGTGTGTTGATAGAACATAATAGAATATTCATATTGCCCTCTGAAAGAAATAAAACTGTAAAAGAAATTATTTTGATTCGACTGTCTTTTTTTCGACTTGCCTTGAGTTGTCTATTTTTGATACCAACTTATTACATTACAATATCCCTAGTTTTTTTTATCTCTTTTGTGCGATTCAGGAATAGTAACCAATTCCCTAAATCTATGGAGTTCCCCAAAAAATTGATTTAGCTTATTATTAATCAAGAATTTCATATAGAGCTAGAACGACCCTCAGAAATTGCAAATACTAATTTGTTAAGAATTAATCGTATTGAAGCTATATCATCATCATTCGCCAAAATCGAAATATCTGTGAGATCTGGGTCACAATTTGTATCAATTAAACAAATAGTTGGAATTCCCAAAGTGATACATTCTTGAAGAGCCCGATATTCTTCTTGCTGATCAATGATTATTACAATATCGGGTGTCATATATTTAATCTCACCTAGATATGTTTGCAAGTGGGATAATGAGTATTTAGAGATGTTTTCGTTATTCCCAATAATACGGCTCAGTAACAGATTACTTCTTACAAAGCACGCACTGTTCGTTCCGCTCGCAACAATCCAACAGAAGGTCGAGAACCAAGAAGTTCTGGGGTAGGCCGTGGAAAAGATGGGTCAGGCTCATCGAATAATGGTCAACCAACCAAAGTCAACGCCCTTCTTGGCGAGGTATCAGCCAATGCAAATCATGTTCGAATGAATGGTAAGGACATTCATACTTGGATTGTTGACAGTGGTGCCTCCACTCATGTTTGTTGTGATGAGAATTTGTTTGATTCATGTCAATCTATCTGTCCCATTCAAATTGGTTTGCCTAATGGTGTTAATGTTGAGGCAACTAAAGTAGGGAATGTGAAGTTAAATGACGATTTTGTTTTGACGAATGTGTTGTTTATTCCCGTATTCAATTGCAATTTTTCCATCTGTCTCTCAACTTGTTTCTGCACAAAAATTAAACATACAATTTACTGACTATGAATGTGTTGTACAAGACCGTATCCTGAAGACGACGATTGGTGTGGGTAAGCTGATTGATGGGCTTTATTACTTGAAAATTGGGGAACGAATTTGTGTTAATGTCGTAACAGAGACAGAGACTGTGGAACTGTGGCACAAACGACTTGGGCACCCATCCCTACAAGCTTTGGAGCTCTTACCTCAAGTTAGTAGAATAAAGAGTAATTTCAAAAATAAACCTTATGATATTTGTCATAGGGCTAAGCAAACTCGTAATGTTTTTTCGTTAAGTGAAAATAAGGCAAATGATTTATTTGAATTGGTCCATTGTGATGTTTAGGGTCTGTATTGTGAGAATCGTGCTCGTAATTCTCGATATTTTTTTTACTATTGTGGATGATTTTTCAAAATGTGTGTGGGTATACTTAATGAAAACCAAATATGACGTCGTTCATTTAATGATCGATTTCTTTGCCTTGATTGATCGTCAATTTGGAAAAAGAGTTAAAATTATGAGGAGTGATAATGGGACTGAGTTTAAAGGTCTTAGTAATTATTTTCGTGAAAATGGCATCATTCACCAAAGCTCAAATGTTAAAACACCTCAACAAAATGCTAGAGTAGAACGCAAACATCGTCAAATTCTTAATGTTGCCCGTGCTTTACACTTTCAAGGTTGTTTGCCTGTTGATTTTTGGGGTGAATGTGTGATGACTGCTGCATATTTAATCAATAGAACTCCCTCTCGTGTGCTTGAAGGAAAAATGTCGTGCGAATTGCTTTATGGAAAAGTTCCTAATCTTAACTCTATTAGAGTTTTTGGGTGTTTGTGCTATGCTAAGAACCTTAATCCTTGTGACAAGTTTGACAGTCGAAGTCGTCGTTGTATCTTTCTTGGGTATCCCTTTGGAAAGAAAGGATGGCACTTGTTTGACCTTGACACAGGGGAATATTTTCAATCACGAGATGTGAAATTCTTCGAAGATATTTTTCCTTTGGCAGATCAAGAAGAATTGAAGCGTCTTCATTCCTCATATCTTGATGAAATTCGTCCATCATTTGATGATGATGATGATACTCATTTTGAAGTTACAAATGTTGAAGGTAATCAATGTGGCTATAGGCAACTTGATACTGTCCAACAAGAACAGCTGCAACCTGTTATAACCGATGATCCCCAAGAACAACAACAAAATGATGATGTTGTCTCCTCGCAACAGCAACAGATCCAAGAAGGTGGCAGCTCGCCTGTGCAGCATGATAATGCAACACAAAATGGTTATGTTGAGGTCGAACAAAATGAAATGAATGATAATCCAGACAGGACTATTTCGGATGATGGTGTGCTTGGTTGTGGTAAACGTGAAAAATTTGAGAATGTTCGCTATAAAAACTTTATTAAATGGCACAATGTTTCAAAGAAAACTAACACGACATTGGTTCCCCCGAAAGCTTCGCCCATGCCAGTCCAAGTCTCAGGTACTCCTTATCCTATAGCGCATTATGTGAATTGTAACGTTTTTTCTATTGCACATCGTTAGTTTCTTGCAGCTATTTATGCTGAAGTGGATCCCACCTCCTTTAAACTAGCAATGCGTGATCCAAGGTGGAGAAAAGCAATGGCGCAGGAAATTACGACATTGGAAGCTAATGATACCTGGACTAGAGAAGATTTACCTGCTAATAAAATTTCCCTTAGGTGTATGTGGGTGTTTCGAATGAAGCATTGGTCTGATGGCACCATTGAAAGATATAAAGCAAGGTTAGTTGCTTTTGGAAATCATCAGAGAGAGGGTATTGATTTTGTTGAAACTTTTGCACCCACTGTGAAAATGGTTACTGTTCGCACTTTTCTTACTGTCGCTGCAACTCATAAATGGGAGTTACATCAGATGGATGTACACAATGCCTTTCTTCATGGTGACTTAGATGAAGAAGTTTATATGCGTTTGCCTCCAAACTTTAGTAATGGTTTAGGTAAGAAAGTTTGTAGACTACGCAAATCCTTATATGGTCTGAGACAAGCTCCTCGCTGTTGGTATGCAAAATTAGCCGCTGCTTTGCGTACATATGGATTTTCTGCTACTTCTTCTGATCACTCTTTATTTGTGTATCGTAAGAATGATAATGTTTTAAATGTCCTTGTGTACGTGGACGACCTTGTTATTGCTGGTAATAACAATGTTGTCATCGCAGATTTTAAAGCCTATATCAATGATTGTTTTCACATGAAAGATTTGGGCAAGTTGAAATATTTTCTTGGCATCGAGGTGGCTCGAAATTCTAGTGGAATTTTTCTTTGTCAGCATAAATATGCTCTCAACATCTTGACAAAAATGGGCCTTCTTGGCTCTAAACCAGCTAGCGTTCCAATGGAAGAGAATCATCGTTTAGGTCTTGCTTTAGATCCCCTCATGAAGGATCCTGCACGATATAGACGACTCGTGGGGCGATTAATTTATCTTACCATCACACGTCCTGAGATATGTTACTCTGTTCACATTTTGGCTCAGTTTATGCAACGTCCAACTCAATCTCAATGGGAGGCTGCTTTGCGGGTTGTCCGTTACTTGAAGTGTAGTCCTGGCCAAGGTATTTTACTTCGTGCTGATTCACCATTGACCTTACAAGTTTATTGTGATGCAGATTGGGCAAGTTTCCCTATGAGTCGTCTTTCCCTTACTGCATACTTTGTTTTCCTTGGGGGTTCTCCCATCTCTTGGAAAACAAAGAAACAAGCAACAGTTTCTCTTTCTTCTGCTGAGGCAGAATATCGTGCTATGGCTTCTGCTACTTGTGAAATCTTATGGTTGAAAATTTTGCTTCACAATCTTGGTGTTCAGTAGAGAGAGCCTGTTCCTTTACATTGTGATAGTCAAGCTGCTTTACATATTGCTAATAATCCTGTTTTTCATGAGCGTACGAAACATATCGAGATCGACTGTCATTTTATACGTGATGAGATACTACGCGGTACTATTGCACCTTTTTATGTTCACACCACTTCTCAGCTTGCTGATATTCTCACCAAAGCATTGGGACGTCAGCAGTTTCAATCCCTTCTTGTCAAGTTGGGTATTTCGAATCTTCATGCCTCAACTTGAGGGGGGTAATAGCCCATTAATTTTGGCTCTATTGGTTATTTTGGTTATTCTTGGAATAATCTATTTGTTGAGAAGTTTGTTTAATTTAGGAGAGTCATTTGCATTCTGTTGTAACTATTAGTTGCAATATTTTCTATTTTTTTTACAAATATTTTGTATCTATATATCTAACAAATAATGGAAAACACAGAACAATTATTGTGTTCTTCAGTATTTGTATTTTGCTGGAGTTTAGAAACGCGGGCTTCTTCGATAGAAGAGCTGTTTTGTCTCGGTCCCAATTCAACAATAAACAAGTCCGAACTAATTGAATGCTTGTGCCAGAAATTCCCCGAATTGGTTTGCCATTTTCATAAAGGATATGATTGACAGCTCTAAGCTCTAGATTATCCCTTGAAAAGTGTTACTAAATTTATACCGTCGACTAGTTCTAAATTTTATGATTTTGAACTCAACTCAATCTAAAATTATATTTAACACAACCGAATCTGTCAAATTGATTTTTTTAATTATAAAAAATTGTGTGATTTCCAAACCTAAAGTGCTAAGTCTAACAAATTTTGCTATATTTTTTTCCTTTCTATTATTTTTCTTAAACTACATGCTAAATAAATTTTTTTTATATAAAAAAAGGTATGTACTTTATTGTTCCTAAAATCTTTTTTAAGCTTATTTTGAAAATTATGTTTATAAACTTTTTTCTTTTGCTGAATTATGTTGATGAAATTATATTTTCAAACTAAATAAAAAAGAATTTCACAATTCAAAATGAGGTGAAAGGTTTGAATTCACGTGTTAAACTAAAAAAAGAAAAGGATTTTATAATTTTTTGTTTAAATATCTATATCTTTTTTTGAAAAAAGATACTTTTATATATACTAGACCTTTGGAACGTGCCCTGCGGAGATTTTTTCTGACATGTGAGATTATATTTTTATTTATTAAAATACTTATAAATAATATATATATATATATATATATAAATTTTCTTATAAATGATATATATATATATATATATATATATATATAATGAGTAACTAAAATATTTATTATCTATTTTATTTAAAAATCTCATACAACGTAGTTCAAGATAAAAGTGAAATAAAAAAAATATACATATCATAATTTTTAAAGAAAATTATGAAATAAATTAAACTTCTTTATGAATTAAGTTTTCGTCATGCTAAAATCTTACTTTGTACACAATATATTTTTTTTCATTCATTTATTATTTTAGTTTAATCTAAGAACATCGAAGCCATCTTTTCAAAAAAAAAAAACCTCGAAACCATCACCTCTCTAAAATCTTAAAAATCATATTTGTGCTCTCTTATTGTATCTTATATTTTATAAATAACAAAAAATAAAGAAAATATTGAAAAAAAAGATTAAAAAACTCATAAAATCTATTATCTACCTTTTCTATGAATTTTGATGAAACATAAGTTTTTTAAATATTAATTTAAAACATAATATTATATTAAATCTATTGTTTTCTACCATAATAATAATGGTGAATAGATTTATATTTAAATTTTAAAAAGATATAATTAGTAAAATTAATAAAATTTAAGTAGCTTCTGTAACGGCCCGGAATTTCATCCCGGTCTTCCCAGTTTGCCCCAGGGGCATTTTGGTAATTTGGTCGGGTGAGATTCGAACCAGGGTTTCTTGGGAAGCTAGTTGGGTGGCTTTGCCACTTGAGCCACCGAGCGCTCTTGTTAACCTAAGCGCACCATCTTTTACTTAAGCTTGTTTGGTGATGCCTTTGGTTTAAAACAGAGCCGCCCGAGCCTTCTTCCTCATTTCTCTTCTTCTTCTTCGCGATTCTCCTCCGACCGACTGCGATTCTCTTCGCGATTCTCCTTCGCCGACCAGCCAATTCCGAGCTCTTCTTCATTCCGATAAGCTCTCCCTCTCTTCTTCTTCTTCTTCTCTTCTCTTCTTCTTCTCCTTCTCTTTTCCGTCGACTTTCTCCCCTGTTTCTGGTTCGCCACTTCCGGCCGAGTCGAGGTGAATTGTTGTGTGGATTTTGTGCAGCTAGTGTAGGGGAATTCAACCAGCACCAAATCGCTCGTCAATTCTCGCCAAATCGCTGAGTTCGTCTTCTCTTCTCCGTCGCGCCGAAATCGCCCCTACTCGCCCCTGTTCGCGCGCAGGCAGGCCGCCTCGGCGCCACCACCGCATCGCGTCCGCTCGAGCCCCCTCGCTCGCCGAAGTCGCGCCGCAGATCGCCAGCCGAGCTCTCGCGCCGCCCGCGCTGTGCGCGTCGGCCAGCGCCAGTCTTTGTGCCGCGCGCCCGCCCGCCCGCTGTCGCTCTGTCGCTGTCAAGTGCATCTGCGCCAATGGCGGTGCCAGCGCCCGCCCTGCTGCCAAGGCCAACGCGCGCCATCCTGCGCCCAGTAGCGCCCGATAACCCTATTGCTTTGCCTTTCGTGCAATCGGCTCGTTCGTGTGTCCGTCGAGCCTCGTGAGTTGCTCCCGAGCCAAGCCCTGTTTATTTTATTGTATTTAGGCCTATTGTGTGATTATTGTTGTGATTGATAGGTTTCCGGTAGCTAGCTCGAGATCGTTCGTAGCTTAGGTTTTCGTGCAATCGCCTCCCCGACCAAGGTAAGGATTTCTTACCGAAGTTGTGTGGACCCTGCGATATATCATGTGATTGCTGATTGTATGCTTGTTTGTGTTTATTGACATGTTTATTCATAGGTGCTTTACTCTGAATTCTCGACTGGCATGAATTCCTACGTTGTTCTCATGTTAGTCCATGCTAGGTTGTTCCTTCTGGCATGCTCGTATCTGTTCTTGCTTTGTAGTATCATGCTAGGTTCGTTGTATTCTTATTGAGCACGTTTGAAATATACATTGGTTTGTTTGCTGATTACTGTAAGACAGGTTAGAGTGCAGGTAGTTAGCATCATCCGGGCTGGGTGCATAACGAACCTTGCATCCCCGACAGGGACGTACGAGATGGTGCTCCGTCCCTGATCCCGTTAGGGAATAGCTAACCCTAACGGCTGGCCCTGCAATCCTGGGTGAGGGTGGAAGACTGTTAAATGCCCCAACGGTCGGGATGATGACTTGGCATTGCCTCGTCCCCGACAGTCGGCATGTCCTCAGCGTGTACGGCAGTAGCCCTTGATTGCCACCTGTTAGGGCAAGGACGGCTTCCTGGTGTAAGCCTACCACGACCGGTTCCTTAGCCTCAGGTGCGGTGGTTCAGGCTGACATAGTTCACGTGTCCGTGTCTCACACCCCTATGTTAGTGACACCGATCTAGAGATTTAGTTAGGCGTGGTGACTGGACATGGGCAGCTTGCCACTAGACCCGGCACCCCCCATGGTCTGCAGTAGCACGCGGTGCATGCTTACGCTCATTACAGCGCCGACTGAAGAGCTCCTCGAGATCTTGAGCTAGTGTACCTTTCGTATCGACAGTAGACAGGCTGAGGCCGGGACTTGTTTCTCGTATAGGGCGTATGATATGGTATGGTGTGGATTGTTCCGGACTAAGACCCTGAGTTGGCATCCGAGGTCCAAGTATGGACTTAAGCTATGTGCTCTATTCCATGTTGTTATTCATAGCTTGCATACACTCATCTAGATGACCATGTATATCGTATTGTACCCCGGTTGGGGATTCTTACTGAGTAATTCGTTACTCACCCTTATTATTGTGGCTCTCCACAGGTAACCGAGGTGCGAGACAGGATGGCTGAAGGAGAAGCTGTGATCATGGGGACCACTTGTCAAACTCTGATTTTGTGTTATGACTCTTTATGCTTTTGTTTCCTCTGATTGCATGTAACCGGGCACGGAGCCCTGGAATGTTTCTGAATGATTTTACGGATTCCAGCATCGTTGCTACAGTTTAAAGTTTGAATGCTTTATGAAATCTCTGATCAGAGTAAAGTTTTGGAAATGTATTTGTCTTGAAACAGGTGCTTGGAAACAGGGACAGGTTTCAGGAAATTTTGTTGACTTTTTAAATGGAAGTTTTATGTTTTAGTTTTTACTTGGAATCCAAACATCATATTGCAAATTTTCTGTTGATTTGATTGCATGCATTGAGGTAGCGGCCTATCTTAGCACCCCTATCGGGTCGGGTCGTTACAACTTCGTATGTCAAAATATGAGTAGTACTTCAATGACATCACGTATCACAGAATAAGCAATAAATTACAAGTTAAGTCATATTTATTATAATAACAAATTATTATTATAATAATAATAATATGAAAAAATAATAATTATAAAAAATTACCTTTCATTAATGGAAGAATGTGATAAACACTTCTTCAAAATTTTAAATACTCCATAAATTTAAAAGAAAATTATAAATTAAAGTTGAAGCATAAAATAAATAGAATTACACAAAGAAAACATAATAAAAAAAATAAATGAAGAAGAAGAAAATGTTATGTACAACGAATTAAATACAGATTGAAAAAAATTGTTCTTTACCTTCGACGACAACCGCTCCCACGAACACAACTTAGTGCACCAATGCTAAGACTCCCAACCCAAAAAAAATCTGTACATCTGTGCAACATCAAAAGAATTATTAGTAATTTGAATTTTGAAGAACAATAAATTTGTGGTATTTATAGAAAAAGTTGGAACCCAAGATTTTCTTTAAATTTGAAAAAAAAAACTCAATATCTTCATTCGATTTTATACTTATTTAGTTTGAAGATACTAAATTTTAATAATTAATAATAATAATAATAATAAGTCACATTTTAAGTAGTAAAGATAAAGATAAAGATAAAGAATATTACACAGATTCTCTTATCTTCTAACTTAATTTATGAGATTTGCTTGATGAAAATCTAAATATCTAAATAATCTAAATAATATTATAAATATATTTGCATTTTTTTTTTATATTTGAATAGAAGATTATGGCAGGTTTGTAATTTAGGGTGTGGCTTAAAGGTAAAATCGTCCAAAAATGATTTTCCTCTTAAGCCACACTTTAACAGTATGATATATTTGAATAGAAGATTATGGCAGCTTTGTAAGCTAGGGTGTGGCTTAAGGGTAAAATCGTCCAAAAATGATTTTCCTCTTAAGCCACACTTTAAGGTAGTATGATAAGCCACACTTTAAGGTAGTATGATATATATCTATAAATAAAAAGAACAGGAAAGAAAAAGAAGCTCAAAGAGATTATAAAAGAGTATTCCAATTTAGAGCAATCATAGTAACAGAATAATTCTTAAAAAAAGATGATTTAATACTCCATTCCGCTGCTATGAGAACGATGTCTTCCCAAAAGAGCAGAGGATGATCTTCATTTATGATCAGACAAGAATATTCGAGCATTCCGCTCTTTCCAAATCCACCAAAAAATAGCACCTCTAATATTAGTGATTAATTCCATACGTTGAGAGCCAACTTTGAAGCAGAAAAAGTCAGTGAGTAAATGATTCATGTCTTCAAAATTTTGGATGCTTGATGAGTATGGGGCAGGACATTTGTTCCACATATATTGAGAGTATGGATAATGAATAAAGATGTGGCCCAACGACTCACATTGATTTAAACAAAGCACGCATCGGGATGGGTTGAGACAATTATGAGGTTGTCGTTTCTGCATCACCTCCATTGTGTTTATCCCCCTGTAAAACACACCCCACAAAAAAACTTTGACTTTCTTAGCAATAGAATTTTTCCAAAATTTATCGTTAGGCTTCATATGGGGGCTATTAGTAGCTTCACCAAGAAGCTTCTTCATCTCTTTGATGGAGAAAGCTTGATCCGAAGAAGGCTTCCAAATAAGGATATCATCAAGACTATTACAGGGCCTAGGCCAATGTCTAGATATTTCAGACCAACGAGCAGACTCCCTATCGAAAAGACCACGAAAAGGTTGAAGATACCATTCATAAGTGTTTTCATTCCAAGCTTGTTTCACCTTAACATGTTTCAGCGAGGCTAAAACATAGAAACGTGGGTAAAAGTCACATAATCTTTCGATGTTAGTCCATTGATCATGCCAAAACTTGTGTTCTGCCCACTGTTAATTTTCCATTGTAACTAAGGCTTCATGATACGATCAAATTTGACTATATTGACCCAAGGAGAACGACAACTTTTTAACTTACATTGAAATGGAGTTTCCCCAAATTGATTAGCACTATATTTCTCTTTAATAACGAGCTTCCATAGAGGATCTTTCTCAGAATAAAACCTCCAAATCCATTTGCAAAGAAGAGCAGAATTCGTACACTGAATTTTGTTAATACCCATCCCTCCAGAATGCTTTGGGAGAGTGACAATGTCCCATCGAACAAGATGAGCTCCACCCTGATCATCCACACCTTTCCACAGAAATCTTCTCATTATTTTCTCGATCTTCTTGCAAATAGTAGCTGGAGCTTGAAAAACGGAGAGCATGTAAGTGGGAATATGCTCTAACACAGCTTGAATCAAGGTTAGCCTTCCGCCTTTAGATAGGTAAGAAAATTGCCATTGATTAAGCTTCCTCTCGATCTTCTCAATAGTATTATCCCAACAAGTAAGAGTTAAGGAAATCTATAAAATTAATTTATATTTAGATGACTATTATAATTCAACTCTTACACCTTTGATTTCTCAAACTCTTAAATCATTTTATAATAATTATTATATGAAGTATATTAAATTAGAATTTTTTTTTTTCCGATGACAAGTATATTAAATTAGAATGAAATATCCTACCGTTAGAATTATAGGTACCGAAAAAGTTTGATACTGAATGCTGAATCTTATTTTCTTAATTTTTTGTTTAAATATCTACATCGTTAGTCCTTGGTTTTTTATTTTTATTTTTTTTAGAAACATTAGTCATTGGTTCTCCTAACTTATTAAATTCAATAAAATTTATATATATATTTTTAAATGATGTAACCTTTTTCTTTTATATTTGTGAGTCAGTTTACCTACATCATCTAAATATTAATCAAACTTATATGAAATTAATTTATATTTAAATGACCATTATAGTTCAACTCTTACCTTTTATTTCTTAAACCCTTAAATCATTCTATAATGATCATTGTATGAAGTATATTAAAAAGTTTGTTACCTTATTTAATTTTGATTTGAATGCCCTCTTTAGAGATCAATGTTTCATTCTTATAAGAAATTAGTCGATATACAAAAAAAAAAAGTTATGTTACATTATGTTAATATAAACAAAGTACTTGTAAAAAATGGGTAATTTTTTTGGTTTTAGTGCAAAATCAGGGTTTACTTTATTATTTATAAAAAAAATAATAACTTTTCAATTTTTCTTTCTCTTTCCTCATTAAAAACAAAAATCCAGAATTCTTCCTCCCCATTTACCTTCTCTCTCTTCATAAGTCTCTCTTCAATTTTTATCTATTAAAATTGAACATTTGAAAGTTGATGAACCAAAACAGAACAAAAATAATAGTTTAGGGAGTAAAATTGGACTTTTGAAAGTTTAGGGACCAAAATAAAATTTAACAGAGACCAAAATGGTATTTTATTCTTAAATAATGGTGGAATAAAATTAAAATTAGAAAATCAGAACTTGACGAATTGGATTTCGATCTATAAGAGTAAAAATTAAAATCGAAACTGTATATGACCCTCCTCATTTATACATTCAAATCATGATAGATTCTGTTAAATTAAATGCAATTATATCATTATAGTCCCCAAACTCCTTTAAACTCCAATAATTTGTTTACTAAAAAACCCAAAGTAACAACCACATCACACCTTAACTAAGCAATATCAGAAAACAAAATTACCGGCGAAAAAACATGACTACAAGTATTATCGCCGAAAATAGGAATGCTTCCGGTGAGAAAATTGAGGGAACAGGATGACTTGGAAACAAAAGACGTAGAGAAAACATGGAAATGGAAATTTCAAGAATAAAAAAAATGAAGAAAGTGGGTGGTTGACTGACAAATTTCAGCCAATTGCAAGCTATCAAGTCATTATCTCACATTTAATGGCGAATTTAAATTAAATTTTGATTTTTGTTTTTAGAAAATTAAAAGAATTTTAGAAACTAAAAACGAGTAGCTTTTTGTACAAAACAAATTTAAGAAAAATGCTAGAAAAGTGACACTATAAATAATGTTCAAACTCACAAATTTGAGCTTTATTAGATCAATAATATCTTTAAATAGTTTTATTTTATTAAAGGTCAAATTATAAAAAAAATGTCTCTAAACTACGGGGATGGTGTCAAAAATGCACCAAACCTTGAAAAGTTAAAAAATATTCTTGAACTTTAACTTTAGTTTCAAAAATACATTGCAGTTAAATTTGGAGAGAACCCGTTAAAGATTGGTTTAAAAAAATACTCTTAAACTTTGAAAAAATTTCACGCATACCCTTAAACTTTAAAAACAAATAAAAAATACTCTCGACTTAAAAAGCATTAAAAATATCATCGTCAATATTTAGATGAAAAATATTATACTTTTATTTGATAGTATTCTTGGTCTTTTAAAAACTTAATAAAAATATTCTTACTAAAAAAATAATTTTTTTTCTTCTCTATTCAAATGTATTTTCTCCATAAAAACTATCAAAAATAAATATATTATTAACTTTTGAATAACATTGACCAAACAAGTTTTAAAATTCAAAATCTATAATATTAAAAAAAGAAAAATTCAAAATCTATAATCGTAATTAACTTTTTAAATATAATTTATAATTATTTTTATGGATTTTAGCTTGATTTGTTTTTGTTTGAATTTAATGAGTTTTCGATATCAGATTAAAATAGCATGAGATTTCATCGATCTCAAAATAAATGTTTTTTAGAGTACTTGTCAACATGAGAAATTGAACACACTTTAATGGTAGATATAACTTATGCTGAAACTACCGAAAAAGAGAACACTTTTTGAGAAAATTATAGAGTGCATTAAAAATCTCTTATGTGTTTTCTTACCAAAGTTTTTTGTCTCTATGTCTACTCTTCCCTTAAGAAAAACCACACCATTTTAAGTTGCGAAGGGTGGGGGTGTAGAAGAACCAAGAACTCCCTGTTCGTGTTGCAGTGTTCGTGCTACTGTGTTTGTGTAGCAGTTTCAGATCTACATTGAATTTTCATCTTGATTACCAAAAATAATAGTTGGACGTATATAATTTATTTAACTTTAGCTTTCGCTCCAAATGATTTTATTGAGCACATTTAATTTTTGTGTTTGAAATTTCTAACACATTAATCATTTACACGTACAATTTAAAGAAATGAGGACTTGCAATGCCGAAAATATCCTTATTGAAAAAGTACTAATCATTTGTAAAAAATATACCAAACAAAAAAAAGTTTTGCAATCTTACTATGTATGTTTTGAGTTTTTATTTTACTTTTATAAATACAAAGAGAAGAGTAACGTGGATGGGAATAAATAATCTACATGTGGGGAGCTTCCTTTCACTTTATTGAAGTGTTGTTTCTTTTTCTTTTTCTTTTTTATTGACATTTTCAAAGAAAGATTGATTGGATGAGTAGACTTAATCTAAGATAATAAAAAGAGGTAGAGGTAGGGTTGTTAAATTTCAGAGGATTTGATTGAAATCTGTTGCGAAAATCACTAATGGAAGTTACAAGGAAAACAACCGTATCTTTCAAAAAAAAAAAAAAAGGAAAACAACCGTAAAAAAAAGGAAAAAAGAAAAGAAAAGAAACACAATAAACTGTTATTTAAAGGAAGACAGCCACATGAAGATTTGATTTAAGAAGGAAGGACATCCATAGTTGTTGAGAAATAATTGGAGCAGAGTTAGACATGATAGAACCTCCGGAAGGAATTTTGAGGGAGATTCTGCCACTGGTGCCACTCAAATCTCTGCTTCGATTCAAATGCGTTTCAAAATTATGGTGCGCCATAATTACTTCTCTTCATACCCCACAAAACGTCATACTGAGGCGTATGGTGACAAACGAAAAGACCGGAAAGATAGAAACCAGATTCTCCTTCTTCAATTATTATGATAATACATCTCTTGTCCATCTTCCTTGTTTTCATTCGGAATGTCACGGCACCGTGTGCCTCTCCTTTTCCCCTGGCAATGACATTTTTCTCTACAATTCCCTCACTGGAAACTTTCGAATCCTCCCACCCTCGATGGCTCTTTCCCCTCATGATGAACACTACAATTTAGGTCTCGTTTATGTGAACAAATCTATTGGATTCGGGTACGACCCGAAATCTAGTGGTTTCAAGGTGGTTTTGATTGTGGCGTTTTCTGGAAAAGGTTCATCTGAATTTAATGCATGTAGAGCCCAAGTCTATGATTTGGATAAAGATAGATGGAGAGAAATTAAGACCACTGTTCCTGCTTGGGCTTCTAAGAAGCCTAGTTTTGATGTGTATTATCAAGGATTGTACTATTGGTGGTCAGAGGATCTCATTAATAGAACTATGACTGAAATTGTAATGTGGTTCGACATGAGTAAGGAGATTTTTGGTCAAATCCCGTTCCCACAAGCTTTAAATTTCCGAAACCATCTAAACTTATCGATCCGGGTAAGTCTCGGGTTTTTGAATGGATCAATGATTCTCCTTCATTATCTATATCCACGTATAGAAAACCAAAATAGTTTGGATGTTTGGGGGTTAAATGAGAAGGGGAATAAGGTTCTTTGGTCAAAGTTGTTCACAATTGGCCCAATATTTGGTATTAACTTCCCTTTGGCATTTGTGGGCTCTGATGTACTCTTAATGGAGGCCTATGACGGACAACTTATTTTGTACCATTTTAACACCCAGGAAAGTAAATACATCCCAATTCAAGGCCATCGATCTCCCTACGACATCGATGACGAGATCTTATTTGATTTTTAAAAGAGAAATGATAAATATAAAATATGTAAGGTACCCGAAATTTGTTCTCCATTGATAGTTCATCGGCGTTTTCTGATCTATTTGTTTATTTATTTATATTTTAAGTATTATAGTTTCTTTTAGCTATAATCTACGTACATTTCAATCCCCAAACTCCTTTGAACTGCCGTCAATAATTTATTAACTAAAAAATATGAAACAAAGATAATAAGAAATTATTGACGAAAAAACATAACTACAAGTATTACCGACATAAATGTAAACAGGTAAGACTTCCTACAGGAAGTTATGTATTTGTACATCTGTCATTTTACCAGCCACATTTTTTTTTCTTTTTCTTTCTCTCTTCCCCTTTCCGTCCCTTCTCAGTCTATTTTTTTTTCTTTTTTTTTATGCACTATCCATTAGGTAAGATTTGAATTAAATTAATCCTTCGAAACAAAGGTACAATGATGCTATTGAAATATTTAGTAATGAATTTTCAAAAAAAAAAAAAGAAAAGACATATTTAGTAGTGATTTTATTTTAGGGAGCTTAGCAAAAATAAGCTAAAGAATAGTCATATTAATAAACTTTAGCAAAAATCCGGCTTTTAAATAAAAAAATTCATTTATTAGAAAAAGACACAATTACTCCCACTTTAAAATAACATTTTAAAACAAATTCCTGATTTTTTTAATTATTATATAAGATACCCTAGCCTCCTAACAAATCTCCCAAAATCATAGGGGTTTAAAGAGTTTTTTCACCATATTAATAAATAAGTAAATAGATGTAGTAATTTATAATACAATATTAATGATTAATATGGTATTAATATGGATCAATGATTCTCCTTTCCGTCCCTTCTCAGTCTATTTTTTTTTTTTTTTTTTTATGCACTATCCATTAGGTAAGATTTGAATTAAATTAATCCCTCCAAACAAAGGTACAATGATGCTATTCAAATATTTAGTAATGAATTTTCAAAAAAAAAAAAAAAAAAAGACATATTTAGTAGTGATTTTATTTTAGGGAGCTTAGCAGAAATAAGCTAAAGAATAGTCATATTAATAAACTTTAGCAAAAATCCGGCTTTTAAATAAAAAAAATTCATTTATTAGAAAAAGACACAATTACTCCCACTTTAAAATAACATTTTAAAACAAAATCTCGATTTTTTTAATTATTATATAAGATACCCTAGCCTCCTAACAAATCTCCCAAAATCATAGGGGTTTAAAGAGTTTTTTGACCATATTAATAAATAAGTAAATAGGTTTTTTAAGAATAGGTGAAATTTGAAAAATATTTACAATTCTAGGAAAAAAAAGTAGTAATTTATAATACAATATTAATGATTAATATGGTATTAATATGGATCAATGATTCTCCTTCATTATCTATATCCACGTAAAGAAAACCAAAATAGTTTGGATGTTTGGGGTTAAATGAGAAGGGGAATAAGGTTCTTTGGTCAAAGTTGTTCACAATTGGCCCAATATTTGGAATTAACTTTCCTTTGGCATTTGTGGGCTCTGATGTACTCTTAATGGAGGCCTATGATGGACAACTCATTTTGTACCATTTTAACGCCCAGGAAAGTAAATGCATCCCAATTCAAGGCCACCGGTCCCCCTATGACATCGATGATGAGATCTTATTTAGATTTTAGTTACAAAAATAAATATAGCTCTAATGACTTTTTATATGGCAGTTACTATTCAAATCTGTCACCCTCATTATAAAATCTTTTACTCTTTTTTTTTTTTTGAATGTACTCTTCTACTTGGTAATATTAAATTAAGAAATATGATTTTTCATATTTCATAGAACTTAAGAGTTTTTTTTTACAACATTAAAAATTAGAAAAATCCAGATAATTAGGACGTGTTTGGGCAGGGTATTAACTTAATCCGTATGAAGTTAATATCCTTAATCTTTGTTTGTTTTGAGTATTAAGAAATCCATTTAATCCGTGTTAAGTTAACACGTATTATCTCTCTCTTCTCCGGCCTAATTCGATCTCATCTCCCTATTTTTTCGGTTGATTGCTTAAATTTCTTTTGGATTTCTCTTCTAATCAGAGCTTATTCGGTCATGTCTATTATATTATTATTATTTTCTTTTTTGAGAAATATATTAATGCATTTGATTTCGTGAGGCTGGACTTTTTTAAAAAACAAATCATGTTTCTTTGTATAATTATTTGGCTATTTTGTTAACATTATTGATTCTTGTGTATTTTTTTTAGATTCGATCTCCATTGGGTTCATTCATGTACTTAGAAATTTATATGAATTTTGTTAACTTTTGTATTCATAAATTAGGATCATTACTTGAACAGTTATATATATATATAGATTTTAGTTTGAAGGGTTTTATTTTGTAAAGATCTTTTGTACTCGATTACATATTTACTTCAATTTTTATCAGATTTCTTTAAATCTTAAACACGTACATTTTAATATTGAACAATTGAATGTTCACGTTTTAAAAGTGGACAAAAATGAAACGAACAAGATAATTTAACTTCAAATGTACCAGCTTCTTAAATTTATTTTACATATTTCTTATAATTTAAAGTTAAATAATAAATTGATCTTTAAAAAAAAATTAAATAATAAATTTAAGTTCATTCATGAACAAGCTAAATTGGAGATATCACATTAATCCATTAATAAAAAAAAAGTTAAATTTGTTATGATTAAGTTTTAGTGAATTAAAGTAATAAATTTGAGTCCATTCAACAAGTTAAATTTGAGATATCAAATGGATCAATTAATTAAAAATAAAGTTGTCAATGGAGCAGTAACTCAAGTGGCATCGATGTATACCTAAAGACCTTGAGGTCTTAGGCTTGAGTCTCCCCCATCCCCAATTTTTTTAACCTAAAAAAAAAAGTTAAATTTGTTATGGCTAAGTTTTAGTGAATTAAATAAAAAATATCACTTCTTAAAAAAAAATATGAGTCCAAGTTTTTTTTTTAAATACCTATCGGGGGAGGAGGGACAAATACCGATTTTCGTTGAACTTATGACGCTAGTGTTGAATTGGATGAAACCATTGCGCCACTACAATAAATTTGAGATATCAAATAGATCAACTAAATAAATAAATAAAAGTTAAGTTTTTATGAATAAATTTTAATATGAAATGACGATAAATTTGGGAGACATTGATATCAAAATGAATTTGGTAGATATAAAAAATAAACAAGAAAATCAAATTTACTTTTAAAAAATAACATTTTATCTATTATTTTAAATCAAATTGGTGTAATTTAGTATAACTGAAGTCCCATTATTTTATTTTTATTTTTTAAAAAAATTTGCCCTAAAAAATGTAATGTAGATGTCTATGGCCAAATAAAACAATATTGAATAATATATATAAATATATGTAATATATTATGAATCATGTGTTGATTCCCATTTTTTTTTTTTTAATGTGGCATAATACAACTTCTTTATAATCTTATTAATATTTCTTATTTGGTTGAACTAAAATTTTATATATTATATCTAAATTACAATTTGACTACAAAATGAATATTATGTTGTTACACTGTTATAAATATCATTTTATATATTTTCAAAGAAATAAGTTGAAGACCATGAGGTTATAGGTTCGAATCCCCCACCTCCAATTAATGTAATCTCAAAATAATAATAATAATAATATTATTATTATTTAATAGTTGAACAATCAAAGCATACATAATTTGTGGAATCATTAAAAAAATGCATTAAAATGACAAAAATAAATTTAAAAACCGAGCTTAACTTAATATTCGTATCAAACACAATTTTACTTAATACTCAGTTTAACTTAATCCTTATATACCAAATAAAAAATTTAAGTGAACTGGGTCAGATTGTGAAGGAGATTATTAAAATTGCAAGTAATTTTGCCTTTTGTTCGTTCAATTGGTGCCGGCGTGATCGGAACCGGTTAGCACATTCAATTGCAAAATATGCATCTTCTCTGATACAAGATGAATGTTTAATGGAGGATATTCCAGAAGACTCTTTCTCTGTCTATTTGAGGGAGAGGGATAAGGTCCAACTTTCTCTACCAAGTGTGTAATTTCCTTTCTTTTCTATTTTTCTATATCATAAAAAACAAAACATCTACAAAAACTTAAAAGACTAAATATGTTTTTTTTTCATTCTAAACTATAAAATTCCAACCTACTTTTCATTTCAAAATTGTTATAAACAATAGTATTAAATTAAGGGGCTTTTGCATGTATATTACGAAAGGTTAAAATATTATAAGAATAGTACAATCATGAAAATATTTGCACACATAATAAAAAATGTAGATTAATAGACTTTTATATTGATAGATTCTATCCATAGAGGTTGATAGAATCAATTACTTATAAATAAAGTAATAGACTTTCATTAAATTCTATCAATAAAGATCAATAGAATCAATTACCGATAAAATTGACAATAGAATTAATTACTGATAAAATTGATAGACTTCCATCATTAGAAAATGATAGATTCTATCAAAGTCTCGATAAAAAGATAAATACATATCTTTTTTAAAAATAGGCACAATTTACTATAAACAATTTTTTAAAAAAAGTTACTATAGTTGTAAACTAGGGTCAAAAAGTTGCTTCTCTTAAATTAATTAAAATGACTATATTTTTAGACAACCAAATGTTGAGTTTATTTTAAAGTATGTACTTAATATTAACCAAAGTGACCTAGTGTTCCAGAGGTAGACTGGTCCGACAGTCAGAAAAAAAAAACAAAACTATAACTCTTTGTTTGTTTTAAAATAGGTTTAATGTAAAATAAGATTTTATATGCCTCATTTCATAATCATTTCATTTTTTTGTTTTTAACTTTATAAAAACAAGTTTGTTTAATAAAAAATTTTAGTTTTTGTTTTTTAAAGATTAAACCAATTTTTTTAAAAAAATGATAAAGCAGACTACAAATAAAGTTCGAACCCAAAAATTTAAAGTTTATTAGATCGATAGTATTTTTAAATAGTTTTATTTTATTAAATATTAAAAAAAATTATTTTTAAAAATAAAAAAGAGCTATTAAACATATTTTTAGTTTTTAGTTATTAAAAAAAACAAAAATAGTTATCAAACATTATGGATGATAAGAGGAAACTTGGTGATTTTATTTTTTTGAAAATCACTTTAAATAAGAGTTAGGAGAGTATAAACTAATCATAAGAGCTAATGAGAAACTGAATAACTAATCACCCCCGATAACACGATGATATGAGGAGGCATCTTCAACAAATTATATTTTTCCAGAATCAACTGTGAGTTTGAGGTGTTGTTGCATAGGATGTAATGTTGGTTTTGCAGCAAGAAGCCCATGATCCCTCAAGTATTTGAAGAACATATGTCCTTTGTGATAAATTGATGTCATGATTAGATCGAAGTAGCTATAATCATAAGAAGTACTTCGTAGTTCCTAGATCTTTGAGAAGAAAGTGTGTTCACAGTGAGACTTTGATTTTATCTATAGCCAGATTATTAGGACCTGGTAATAGAATATCGTCAACATAAACAAGTAATGCACAAAGTTCTTGCCAAATGGATTTGATCTTCATGAAGTACGCTTTGACTGACTGGCTTCCTTGAATCATTGTTATTAGAGATTTTCGCAACTGAAAGATGTGAGGTCCGTTTGATTCTTTGAACGTTTCGGCCAAATTGCCTGAATTACTATAAACTATGCTGACTCCAATTTCTTTTGAAACCGTATTCAAGATCCAAGATGCGATTACGTGATTATTACATTTCCAAGCTGCCTGAAGTTTCTCAAACATTGGTTTCTTGATATGCCTCAATAAAGGACTGAGGCATATGGAAAGGATCGAAGGATTGATGTGATGGATCGAAGGATTAATGAGATTGATCATCGCCGCTTTGAGTTGTTGGGTCCGCATTAGAGGATAGTAGGAGAAAGAACGAAACCATGGGAAAGATGAAGAGAACCAAGAGAATGAGTGCTCGATACCATATGAATGATAAGAGGAAACTTCATGATTTTATTATTCTCAAAACCTCTTTAAATGAGAGTGAGGAGAGTACAAACTAATCATAACAGTTAATGAACTAATTACATATTAGTGAAGAAACTGAAGAACTAATCTAACTAATACAAGTAGTTTGTTAAACATGTATCATTTTTATTTTTTAAAATCAAAAACCAAAAACTAATATTAAAAACAAAAAAATCATTCTAAAAGGAGAGCTATAAATTTTTGTTTAAATATCTTAAACGACAATCCCCCGACCGACACCAACTTCTCTCGATTTCTTCCTTCTCCACTTCAATTCAACCGAGTTCCCATCCCCAAGGTCGGCATGCTCCATCCTCACGCCGCTGGTAAGCTCTCTTTCTTCTTCTCCTCCTCGCTTTTTCCCCTGCTTTCAATTCCGTCCTCGCCGCCGAGGAGTGAGGAAATTTGTGTGTTTTCTGCTCAGCAGTGTAGAGGAACTCATCCATCAATCGAACGAACGTCGAATCCTCTCCAATCGCCGAATTCGAGTTCGCTTTCTCCGCCGCCCGACGCCTCGCTCGCCTGCGTTCAATAGCTCGCGCGCAGGCAATCGGCCACCGCCCGAGCCTCGCCGCCATTGCCCGTTCGCGCGCGCGCCTCGCCACCTATGCGTCGCGTCGCATCGCCAATGCCACCACCACGCGCGCCTCGCGCCTCCCCTTCTTCGCCCGCGTCCGTCGCGCCCAGGTGCGCACTCAAAGACGCCCACTCGCCCATTTCGCGCGCCCAGCCGAGCCTCGTTGCGCCCCTGCTCGTGGCAATCGGCTCGTTCGTGCGTTCGTCGCGCCTCGTGAGTAGCTCTCGAGCTGAACCTCGTTTATTTTATTATATTTAGGCCTATTGTGTGATTTTTGTTGTGATTGATAGGTTCTCGGTAGCTAGTTCGAGATAGTTCGCAGCTTAGGTTTTCGTGTCAATCGTCCCTGACCAAGGTAAGGATTTCTTACCGGAGTTGTGTGGACCCTGCGATATTATATGTGATTGTTGATTGATTGCTTGTTTGTGATTATTGACATGTGTAGCTAGGTGCTTCAATCAATTCTCGGTTAGCATGATTTCTTGGTTAATTCTCATGTTAATCCATGCTAGGTTGTTTCTTTCTCGCATGCTCGTGATCTGCTCTTTGCTTCGTAGTATCATGCTAGGCTCGTTGTATTCTTATTGAGCACGTATTGGATTTTATGGAATTGTTTGTCGCTTGCTAGGGACAGCTTAGAGTTGCGGTAGATAGCATCATCCGGCCCGATGCATAAAGTACCTTGCATCCATGGCGGGGACGCCGAGCAAGTCATTCCGCCCCTCGACCCCGTGAGGGATTATCTAACCCGAGCGGTAGGCCCCGCAATCTTGGGTGAGGGTGGCGATCGTTAAATGCCCCAACCGTCGGGATGATGACTTGGCATTGCCTCGCCCCTCGATAGTCGGCACGCCCTCGCCGTGTTCGGCCGTAGCCCCCGATTGCCACTGTTAAGGTAAGGGCGGCTTCCTGTGTAAGCCTACCACGACCCGCTTCCTTAGCCTCAAAGTGCGGTGGTTCAGCCGACATAGTTTACGTGTCCAGTGTCTCACACCCCTATGTCGCTGACACCGATCCAAAGATTTAGTTAGGCGTGGTGGATCGGACATGGGCAAATTTGCCTCTAGACCCGCACTTCATGGTCTCGCAGAGCACGCGCATGTTTACGCCATTACAATACGCCGACCGAGAGCTCCTCGGATCTTGAGCCGCTGTACCTTTCGTCGACGATGAGACAGCCGAGGCCGGACTTGTTTCTCGTATAGGGCGACTCATGTATTGGACTATATGATGATATTATTCCTGACTAAGCCACCGAGTTGGCATCCGAGGCCCAAGTGTGGGCTAAGCTATGTGCTCTATTCTCGTGTTATATTCATAGCTTGCATACGCTCATCGAGATGACCATGTATATCGTATTGTACCCCGCTGGGGATTCTTACCGAGTAATTCGTTACTCACCCTTATTCTGTGGTTTTCCACGTGTAATCGTGGTGCGCGACAGATGCCCGAAGGAGGAGCCGTGATCATGGGGCCCACTCTTCCAACTCGATTTTTGTATTATGACTCTCGTGTGTTTTTGTTTTCCCCCGAATGCATGTACGCACACGCCCCTAGGATGTTTGTAAATATTTGTGGATTCCAAAGATGTTGTGTCCGAACAGGTTTTGAATGGCTTTTAGTAAATCTCTCGATCGAGTAAACTTTGGAAATGTATTTATCTTGGAACAGTGCTTGGAAACAGGGGACAGTTTCAGGAAATTGTCTAGTTTTTAAAGGGGTTATTTTGAATGTTTTGTTTTAATTGGAATCCAAATCATGTCTGCTTAAATGTCCTTTACTTTGAATGCATGCATTGGGGTAAGGGCCCATTTAGTGCCCCATTCGGTCGGTCCTCATACAGCTTGTTATCGAGCTCGTAGTCATAAATCATGTAGTATGACTGTTGTTGTAGGTCGTTTTCCCATGATCACTAGCACTCCGACACCATCAGTGCACGCCTAAGTTTACTATTTTTTTGTTTAAAAAGGGTTAAGAATTTACAATACCTGTCATCTAGTGTATGCCTTGTGTAGTGTTGTGGAGCGGAGACGAGCAGGTTCTGACTCGTTATTGGTTTGGGTTTAGAGCGCCATCATGCCAACTTCCCGCAGCAGTGTGATGTATGTTGTGGCTTGTTATGGTATCCTCGATAGATTCTGGATGCCCCGGGACATCGCTCCAGCAGGGAGGTAGAGATTGAACTCCCATAGGCCAACCGTGGCCCAGCTTGTTGGTTTTCCCCTAGTGAGAGGGTGGAGGTGCTTTGCCTTGGAATGCCACTCCAAGAGAGGAGTTAGCTGTGGTTGTGCTCATGTGGATGTTTGTGGAGCAGGTCCCCGTGTGGACTAGCGTGGGTAGCTCAAGTGTTGATCTTGAGCCTTGTTAGATTATTTGAATGCCCAGAGAGTGGTTGCAAAGTTGGTAGCCTCGAGGAGGTTGATGAGGCATCTTTGTGCTTCTTTAAAGTGTTGTTGTATGCAGCCAGTAAGCCGGAACCCTGTAGTTAAGGGTGCAGCAAGCAGTGTTCTCTACGGTCTGGATCCGTTGGTGGTTTCCTCAGTTGTTTGATAAAAATGAACACTCTTCTTTTGGTAAGCCCTAGAGTAGGGCTAGTTGCTGCATGTTGATAGAGCCGGCCAGAGTTTGTTGAGCATCATGTGGAGATGCAAGAGTAGGCTGTGAGCCTTCAGCTTGATGAGATGCCTTAGGCATGGTTGTTGGAGTTGAGCCCTTGTATGCCGAGCCAGAGTTCGTGTCACTTGAGATTGTGACCTTGTGGCCCCGTTGGTAGTGAGATGTGGATTTGGTAGTAGTGGCACTTGAGGTGCATTGGTTGGTGTGCCGCTTTGGCACTAAATCTGGTTCAGCTCGAGTTTGGCGTGGGCATAGCAGATGGTTCTATGCCGTCGAGTTTAGCGCACTCCTTTAGCCTTGGATCCGTTTATGGTAGTTGCACCTGTGGAGGTCGTGCAAAAAGGCTAGTTCAAAGTGGTAATCGAAAGACTTCAAGCGAAAGGATGTTCGAGAGGAGCCGAGCCTTTTCCCAAAGTTTACCGAGGTTGAGTAAGTCAAGCAAGTTGGCGGTTGGTAAGTGTTAGTGCGCGCGCATCTCACGCTAGCGTTAAGGCCAAGAGATCTTTGTGGTTGGTAGTGCGGTCACCTACCTTCGAGTGCCTAAATCTCGTGAGAGTTGAGCATCGTAGAAGAAAGTTTTGGGTCCAGTTGAGGGACCATGAGTTGGATGCCTATGAGGTGAGTGGGATGCCTTGTGAGAGGAGTTGGATGCCTTATGGGTAAGCACCCTTGGTAGAGGCTTGGTATAAAGTAAGTTTGGTTTGGCATGGTTATACTTTGGTAGAGCAAGGTTGCCACGGCTTCGAGCATCGTGTGGAGATGGAACTTTGGGTGTTCCGTTGATTGGTTGTATCTCTGCCAGGAGCTAGTGTGGCTTTTCGGAAAAGCATTTGTTAGCCTTGGATCGCTAAATGAAGGTTGGGAGTTGTGCACACAAGTGTCTTTTGTGTGGTTCGTTCTGTGGCGAGAGTTTCAGATCCATGTAGGGTTTGCTTTGGGGATCTGGTGCTCAGTTCTTGGAAAAGTTGGACTCTAGGAGGAGGTTGTAAGGCTTTAGTGAGGTGGTAAGGATACCATGCTCGTAGTATCAGGTTGTTGCTTAGGTAAGATTTGTTAAGTGGACCTAAGCTTGGTTGGCGGATCTTCTTGTTGATCGTCATGACTAAGAGAGTTGTTCGGATCCTTCCTTGGGTAGGAGTTATGTTGTGGTGGAGGTCCGAGTAGGAGGATGACGATTCGTAGCGCTTCCGGTCCTCTTGGTTCCCAAGGAGTTGGAGTTGGCCAAAGATGGTTGTGTTGCTGGAAAATGGAGTTGTTGTTTGTTCAGGCAGTTGGCTGTAGGCCGTTAGTTGGTAGTGGATGTCGAAGGTTGCCGGAGAACCCTAGGTTGTGGAGAGCCTCTCTAGAGCTCAATCAGGCCCTGATAGTGAGTTTCAGTTGGCAAGTTGAAGTCGTGTAGTTTGTAGCCCTCGGGAATTGGCCGCGCCTTGGTAGCCTAGCAAGTTAAATTTGTTTGGAGAAGAGTCCGGATTGGTTCCGTGATGGTGACAAGTTGATGCTTGGTGTTGACCAAGGTGTGGATTGGAATTGCTAGAAGTCGGCTTTTGCTCGTGGGGCGAATGGTTCGTGGCCCTGTTGGTTGTCTTCCTGCTTCTAGGAAAGTTGAGAGTTGCCCGCTGGTATTTGGAGGTTCAAATCCGTGGTGAACCCCTCGTTGCTACCCCGTGAGATTTTGATCTTGTGCTTTAGTGAAGCAAGACAGTGAGAGTAGGTAGAGCTCTCTGCCTTCGGTGGGTTTCTCGTAGGAGCTGCTTTCTTTCTCGGGTTTGGCAGTGTTACTACCGTCGGTTTGTTAAGGATCTTTCCGCCATAGCCTCGCCCCTCACTCGTCTCGACGAGGGAAGGGTGTCGAGTTTATTTGGAACAAGAAGTGTGATGAGAGCTTTGCCGTGCTCAAGCGCAGCTTTGACTCCAAGACACTGTTGGCAATCCCGAGGGGACAAGTGATTTCGGGGTTTACAATTATGCTTCCAAGTTCGGGTTGGGTTGTGTGTTGATGCAAAGACGGAAGGTCATTGCTTATGCTTCCCGTCACCAAGCCATATGAGCGTAACTATCCGACTCATGATATGGAATTGGCAAAGCAGTGGTGTTTGCAATCAAGATTTGGAGGCATTACCTGTATGGTGAGCGGATTCGATGTTTTCCGATCACCGGAGCCTAAGTATCTGGTTACTCCAAAAGAGTTGAATATGAGGCAGAGGAGATGGTTAGAGTTGGTAAAAGATTATGAACTTGCGAGAGTTTGTACCATCCGGTAAAGCAAATGTTGTAGCTAATGTCTGAGTAGGAAGACGCCGCACTCATGCAGTGTTGTTGAGTTCCCACCCAGACACGGAGAGAGTTCAAGCGGGCTGAGATTGCAGTGTTGTTGGGTGAGGTTACTGCCAGAGTAGCTCAGTTGACAACGGGTTATTGATAGTCAGCTGAGTGACCCCGCACTTAAGAAATTGGGTGACAGAGTTAGTGCTGATGGAGATTTTGACTTTGTGTATTCACCAGACAGTGGGCTGACGTACAGAGGCCGGTTGTGTGTTCCGGATGTTGTAGGATTGCGAGCAGAGTTGCTCTCAGAGGCCCACAGTTCTCCGTTTGCTTGGCACCCCGGGGGTACCAAGATGTATCAGGATCTTAAGCAGACATTCTGGTGGATGGGTATGAAAAGAGATGTTGCGGAGTTGTCAGTCGATGTCTCACTTGTCAGCAAGTGAAGGCACCAAGGCAGAGACCAGCTAGTTTGTGCAGCCGCTGAGTGTACCTCAGTGGAAATGGGAAGAGATCTCCATGGACTTTATTTCTGGTTTGCCGAGGACTCCGAGGAAGTTCTCTCAGATTTGGGTGATAGTCGGCCGATTGGCTAAGAGCGCACACTTCATTACCGGGGTTGTGTGGACCCTGCGATATTATATGTGATTGTTGATTGATTGCTTGTTTGTGATTATTGACATGTGTAGCTAGGTGCTTCAATCTGAATTCCCGGTTGGCATGATTTCTTGGTTAATTCTCATGTTAATCCATGCTAGGTTGTTCCTTTCTGGCATGCTCGTATTCTGCTCCTTTGCTTCGTAGTAGCATGCTAGGCTCGTTGTATTCTTATTGAGCACGTATTGGATTTTATGGAATTGTTTGTCGCTTGCTAGGGGCAGTTAGAATTTCGTGTAGATAGCATCATCCGGCCCGATGCATAAAGAACCTTGCATCCATGGCGTGGACGCCGAGCAAGTCATTCCGCCCCTCGACCCCGTGAGGGATTTGCTAACCCGAGCGGTAGGCCCCGCAATCTTGGGTGAGGGTGGCAGATCGTTAAATGCCCCAACGGTCGGGATGATGACTTGGCATTGCCTCGCCCCCGATAAATTTCGGCATGTCTCGGCATGTTTGGCAAGAGCCCCCGATTGCCACTGTTAAGGCAAGGACGACTTCTGGTGTAAGCCTACCACGACCGCTTTCTTGGCCCCAAAGTGTGGTGGTTCAGCCGACATAGTTTACGTGTCCGTGTCTCACACCCCTATGTCGCTGACACCGATCCAAAGATTTAGTTAGGCGTGGTGATCGGATATAGGCAACTTTGCCTTCGCACTCCTAGCAACCCCATAGTTCGCAGAGCACGCGGCGGCATGCTTACGCCATTACAAATACCGATCGAGAGCTCCTCGATTGTGAGCCGCTGTACCTTTCGCCGACAGAGACAGCCGAGGCCGGGACTTGTTTCTCGTATAGGCGACTTATGTATTGGATCGTGGATGATTTTATTCCGGACTAAGCCACCGAGTTGGCATCCGAGGCCCAAGTGTGGGCTAAGCTATGTGCTCTATTCTGTGTTTTTATTCATAGCTTGCATACGCTCATCGAGATGACCATGTATATCGTATTGTACCCTGTTGGGGATTCTTACCGAGCGATTCGTTGCTCACCCTTATTATTGTGGTTTTTCCACAGTAACCGAAAGTTGCGTAGACAGATGGTCAAGGAGGAGCCGTGATCATGGGGCCCACTTTTCCAACTCGATTGTTGTATTATGACTCTCGTGTGTTTTTGTTTTCCCCGAATGCATGTAGCCGCACGAAGCCCTAGGATGTTTGTAAATATTTGTGGATTCCAAAGATGTTGTATCCGAACAGGTTTTGAATGGCTTTTAGTAAATCTCTCGATCGAGTAAACTTTGGAAATGTATTTATCCCGAACAAAGCTTGGAAACAGGGACAGTTTCAGGGAAAATGTCTAGTTTTTAAAGGGGTTATTTTGAATGTTTTGTTTTAATTGGAATCCGAAATCATGTCTTTTTAAATGTCCTTTACTTTGAATGCATGCATTGGGGTAAGGGCCCATTTAGTGCCCCATTCGGTCGGTCCCTTACACTCGAGCCTCATTTATTTTATTGTATTTGGGCCTATTGTGTGATTATTGTGATGGTTGATAGGTTCCCGTAGCTAGATCGAGATTGTTCGCGACTTAGGATTTCGTACAAACCGCCCCCACCAAGGTAAGGATTTCTTACCGAGTTGTGTGGACCTCGCGATATTATATGTGATTGTTGATTGATTGCTTGTTTGTGTTTATTGACATGTGTAGCTAGGTTCTCTAATCTGAATTCCCGATTAGCATGATTCTTCCCGATTTAAATCTCATGTTAATCCATGCTAGGTTATTCCTTTCTAGCATGCTCAGATTCTGCTTCTTTGCTTCGTAGTATCATGCTAGGCTCGTTGTATTCTTATTGAGCACGTATTGGATTTTATGGAATTGTTTGTCGCTTGCTAGGCAGTTAGAATTGCGTGTAGATAGCATCATCCGTGCCCGATGCATAAAGAACCTTGCATCCATGGCAGGGACGCCGAGCAAGTCATTCCGCCCCTAGACCCCGTGAGGATTAGCTAACCCGAGCGGTAGGCCCCGCAATCTTGGGTGAGGGTGGCGATCGTTAAATGCCCCAACGGTCGGGATGATGACTTGGCATTGCCTCGCCCCCGCAGCCGGCATGTCCTCAAAGATGTTTGGCAAGAGCCCCCGATTGCCACTGTTAAGGCAAGGGCGCTTCGCGGTGTAAGCCTACCACGACCGCCTCCTTGGCCCGTGTGCCGTGGTTCAGCCGACATAGTTTACGTGTCCGTGTCTCACACCCTATGTCGCTGACACCGATCCAAAGATTTAGTTAGGCGTGGTGATCGGATATGGGCAGCTTGCCTCCCGCACCCGGCAACCCCCATAGTTCGCAGAGCACGCACGTGCATGCTTACGCCATTACAAATACCGATCGAGAGCTCTCGATTGTGAGCCGCTGTACCTTTCGCCGATGTGAGAGACAGCCGAGGCCGACTTGTTTCTCGTATAGGCGACTTATGTATTGGATCGTGGTGATGATACTATTCCGACTAAGCCACCGAGTTGGCATCCGAGGCCCAAGTGTGGGCTAAGCTATGTGCTCTATTCTGTTTATATTCATAGATTGCATACGCCATCGAGATAACCATGTATATCGTATTGTACCCCGATTGGGGATTCTTATTGAGTAATTCGTTACTCACCCTTATTCTGTGGTTTTCCACGGTGTAATCGTGGTGCGCGACAGATGCCCAAGAAGGAGCCGTGATCATGGGGCCCACCTTTTCCAACTCGATTTTTGTATTATGACTCTCGTGTGTTTTTGTTTTCCCGTGAATGCATGTAGACGCACGGAGCCCTAGGATGTTTGTAAATATTTGTGGATTCCAAAGATGTTGTATCCGAACAGTTTTGAATGGCTTTTAATAAATCTCTGATCGTGAGTAAACTTTGGAAACGTATTTATCGTGGGAAGTGCTTGAAAACAGGGACAGTTCCAGTGAAATTGTCTAGTTTTTAAAGGAGTTATTTTGAATGTTTTGTTTTAATTGAATCAAATCATGTCTGCTTAAATGTCCTTTACTTTGAATGCATGCATTGGGATAAGGGCCCATTTAGTGCCCCATTCGGTCGGTCCCTTACCTTTGTTCCACATATATTGAGAGTATGGATAATGAATAAAGATGTGGCCCAACGACTCACATTGATTTAAACAAAGCACGATCGGGATGGGTTGAGACAATTATGAGGTTGTCGCTTTCTCATCACCTCCATTGTGTTTATCCTCCAGTAAAACACACCCCACAAAAAACTTTGACTTTCTTAGCAATAGAATTTTTCCAAAATTTATCGTTAGGCTTCATATGGGGGCTATTAGTAGCTTCACCAAGAAGCTTCTTCATCTCTTTGATGGAGAAAGCTTGATCCGAGAAGGCTTCCAAATAAGGACATCATCAAGACTATTACAGGGCCTAGGCCAATGTCTAGATATTTCGCACCAACGAGCGCACTCCCTATCGAAAAGACCACTAAAAGGTTGAAGATACCATTCATAAGTGTTTTCATTCCAAGCTTGTTTCACCTTAACATGTTTCAAATGAGGATAAAACATAGAAACGTGGGTAAAAGTCACATAATCTTTCGATGTTAGTCCATTGATCATGCCAAAACTTGTGTTCTCGCCCATCAAGCAATTTTCCATTGTAACTAAGGCTTCATGATACGATCAAATTTGACTATATGTGCCCAAGGAGAACGACAACTTTTAAACTTACATTGAAATGGAGTTTCCCAAATTGATTAGCACTATATTTCTCTTTAAGAACCAGCTTCCATAGAGGATCTTTCTCGTAATAAAACCTCCAAATCCATTTGCAAAGCAGAGCAGCACTGCGACAATCGAATTTTGTTAATACCCATCCTCCGTAATGCTTTGGGAGAGTGACAATGTCCCATCGAACAAGATGATCTCCACCCTCGATCATCCACACCTTTCCACAGTAAATCTTCTCATTATTTTCTCGATCTTCTTGCAAATAGTGGTCGGAGCTTGAAAAACGGAGAGAATGTAAGTGGGAATATGCTCTAACACAAATTGAATCATGGTTAGCCTTCGCTTTAGATAGGTAAGAGAATTGCCATTGATTAAGCTTCCTCTCGAACTTCTCATTAGTATTATCCCAAAAAGATAAAGAACGAGGGTTCCCACCCAAAGGCATGCCTAAATAGTTGATAGCAGAGATGACTTGAATCCCCAAAGTCTTTTTTTTTTTTTTTTTAGAATATCTATATAATTAGTCATTGCTTCTATATTTTTATTTTTATTTAGAAACATTAGTCAATATCTTATAACCCTACAACATGTAAAAGTTAAGGAAATCTATAAAATTAATCTATATTTAGATGACTATTATAATTCAACTCTTACACCTTTAATTTGATTTCTCAAACCCTTAAATCATTTTATAATAATTATTATATGAAGTATATTAAATTAGAATTTTTTTTTCCGATAACAAGTATATTAAATTAGAATGAAATATCCTACCGTTACAATTATAGTTACCGAAAAATTTTGATACTGAATGCTGAATGTTATTTTGTTAATTTTTTGTTTAAATATCTACATCGTTAGTCCTTGGTTTTTTATTTTTATTTTTATTTTTTTTAGAAACATTAGTCATTGGTTCTCCTAACTTATTAAATTCAATAAAATTTTTTTATATTTTTTTAAATGATGTAACCTTTTTCTTTTATATTTGTGAGTCAGTTTTACCTACATCATCTAAATATTAAGAAAACTTATATGAAATTAATTTATATTTAAATGACCATTATAGTTCAACTCTTACCTTTTATTTCTCAAACCCTTAAATCATTCTATAATGATCATTATATGAAGTATATTAAATTAGAATGAAATATCTTGCCGTTAGAATTATAGTTACCGAAAAAGTTTGATATCAATGATGAATGTTATTTTCTTTCAAGTTTAACCCCAGAAAAACCTTATTTAATTTTGATTTGAATGCCCTCTTTAGAGATCAATGTTTCATTCTTATAAGAAATTAGTCGATATACAAAAAAAGTCATGTTACATTATGTTAATATAAACAAAGTACTTGTAAAAAATGGATAATTTTTTTGGTTTTAGTGCAAAATCAGGGTTTACTTTATTATTTATAAAAAAAAATAATAACTTTTCAATTTTTCTTTCTCTTTCCTCATTAAAAACAAAAATCCAGAATTCTTCGTCCCCATTTACCTTCTCTCTCTCTTCATTTGTCTCTCTTCAATTTTTATCTATTAAAATTGAACATTTGAAAGTTGATGAACCAAAACAGAATAAAAATAATAGTTTAGGAGTAAAATTGACTTTTGAAAGTTTAGGGACCAAAATAAAATTTACATGATAGTTCAGAGAGACCAAAATGATATTTTATTCTTAAATAATGGTGGAATAAAATTAAAATTAGAAAATCAGAACTTGACGAATTGGATTTGATCTATAAGAGTAAAAATTAAAATCTAAACTGTATATGACCCTCCTCATTTATACATTCAAATCATGATAGATTCGGTTAAATTAAATGCAATTATATCATTATAGTCCCCAAACTCCTTTAAACTCCAATAATTTGTTTACTAAAAAACCCAAAGTAACAACCACATCACACCTTAACTAAGCAATATCAGAAAACAAAATTACCGGCGAAAAACATGACTACAAGTATTATCGCCGAAAATAGGAATGCTTCCGGTGAGAAAATTGAGGGAACAGGATGACTTGGAAACAAAAGACGTAGAGAAAACATGGAAATGGAAATTTCAAGAATAAAAAAAATGAAGAAAGTGGGTGGTTGACTGACAAATTTCAGCCAATTACAAGCTATCAAGTCATTATCTCAAATTTAATGGCGAATTTAAATTAAATTTTTATTTTTATTTTTAGAAAATTAAAAGAATTTTAGAAACTAAAAAAGAGTAGCTTTTTGTACAAAAAAAATTTAAGAAAAATGCTAGAAAAGTGACACTATAAATAAAGTTCAAACTCACAAATTTGAGCTTTATTAGATCAATAATATCTTTAAATAGTTTTATTTTATTAAAGGTTAAATTATAAAAAAAATGTCTCTAAACTACGGGGATGGTGTCAAAAATGCACCAAACCTTGAAAAGTTAAAAAATATTCTTGAACTTTAACTTTAGTTTCAAAAATACATTGCAGTTAAATTTGGAGAGAACCCAAGTAAAGATTGGTTTAAAAATACTCTTAAACTTTGAAAAAGTTTCACATACCCTTAAACTTTAAAAACAAATAAAAATACTCTGACTTAAAAACATTAAAAATATCATCACAATATTTAGATGAAAAATATTATACTTTTATTTGATAGTATTCTTGGTCTTTTAAAAACTTAATAAAAATATTCTTACTAAAAAAATAATTTTTTTTTCTTCTCTATTCAAATGTATTTTCTCCATAAAAACTAACGAAAATAAATATATTATTAACTTTTGAATAACAATGACCAAACAAGTTTTAAAATTCAAAATCTATAGTATTAAAAAAAGAAAAATTCAAAATCTATAATCGTAATTAACTTTTTAAATATAACTTATAATTATTTTTATGGATTTTAGCTTGATTTGTTTTTGTTTGAATTTAATGAGTTTTCGATACCAGATTAAAATAGCATGAGATTTCATCGATCTCAAAATAAATGTTTTTTAGAGTACTTGTCAACACGAGAAATTGAACACACTTTAACAGTAGATATAATTTATGTTGAAACTACAGAAAAAGAGAACACTTTTTGAGAAAATTATAGAGTGCATTAAAAATCTCTTATGTGTTTTTTTACCAAAGTTTTTCGTCTCTATGTCTACTCTTCCCTTAAGAAAAACCACACCATTTTAAGTTAGGAAGGGTGGGGGTGTAGAAGAACCAAGAACTCCATGTTCGTGTTGCAGTGTTCGTGCTACTGTGTTCGTGTAGCAGTTTCAGATCTACATTGAATTTTCATCTTGGTTACCAAAAATAATAGTTGGACGTATATAATTTATTTAACTTTAGCTTTCGCTCCAAATGATTTTATTGAGCACATTTAATTTTTGTGTTTGAAATTTCTAACACATTAATCATTTACACGTACAATTTAAAGAAATGAGGACTTGCAATGCCGAAAATATCCTTATTGAAAAAGTACTAATCATTTGTAAAAAATATACCAAACAAAAAAAAGTTTTGCAATCTTACTATGTATGTTTTGAGTTTTTATTTTACTTTTATAAATACAAAGAGAAGAGTAATGTGGATGGGAATAAATAATCTACATGTGGGGAGCTTCCTTTCACTTTATTGAAGTGTTGTTTCTTTTTCTTTTTCTTTTTTATTGACATTTTCAAAGAAAGATTGATTGGATGAGTAGACTTTATCTAAGATAATAAAAAGAGGTAGAGGTAGGGTTGTTAAATTTCAGAGGATTTGATTGAAATCTGTTGCGAAAATCACTAATGGAAGTTACAAGGAAAACAACCGTATCTTTCAAAAAAAAAAAAAAAAAAAGGAAAACAACCGTAAAAAAAAGGAAAAAAGAAAAGAAAAGAAACACAATAAACTGTTATTTAAAGGAAGACAGCCACATGAAGATTTGATTTAAGAAGGAAGGACATCCATAGTTGTTGAGAAATAATTGGAGCAGAGTTAGACATGATAGAACCTCCTAAGGAATTTTGAGGAGATTCTCGCACCGGTGCCACTCAAATCTCTCGCTCGATTCAAATGCGCTTTCTAAATTATGGTGCGCCATAATTACTTCTCTTCATACCCCACAAAAACGTCATACTGAGGCGTATGGTGACAAAACGAAAAGACCGGAAAGATAGAAACCAGATTCTCCTTCTTCAATTATTATGATAATACATCTCTTGTCCATCTTCCTTGTTTTCATTCGAATTTGATCGCTCCCAAATCCACGGCCATTGTCACGGCACCGCGCGCCTCTCTTTTTCCCCGCAATGACATTTTTCTCTACAATTCCCTCGCTGAAACTTTCGAATCCTCCCACCCTCGATGGCTCTTTCCCCTCATGATGAACACTACAATTTAGGTCTCGCTTATGTGAACAAATCTATTGGATTCGGCACGACCCAAATCCGTGGTTTCAAGGTGGTTTTGATTGTATGCGTTTTCGAAAAGGTTCATCCGAATTTAATGCATGTAGAGCCCAAGTCTATGATTTGGATAAAGATAGATGGAGAGAAATTAAGACCTCTGTTTCCTACTTGGGCTTCTAAGAAGCCTAGTTTTGATGTGTATTATCAAGGATTGTACTATTGGTGGTCAGAGGATCTCATTAATAGAACTATGACTGAAATTGTAATGTGGTTCGACATGAGTAAGGAGATTTTTGGTCAAATCCCGCTCCCACAAGCTTTAAATTTCCAAACCATCTAAACTTATCGATCCGGTAAGTCTCGGTTTTTGAATGGATCAATGATTCTCCTTCATTATCTATATCCACGTATAGAAAACCAAAATAGTTTGGATGTTTGGGGGTTAAATGAGAAGGGGAATAAGGTTCTTTGGTCAAAGTTGTTCACAATTGGCCCAATATTTGGAATTAACTTTCCTTTGGCATTTGTGGGCTCTGATGTACTCTTAATGGAGGCCTATGATGGACAACTCATTTTGTACCATTTTAACACCCAGGAAAGTAAATACATCCCAATTCAAGGCCATCGATCTCCCTACGACATCGATGACGAGATCTTATTTGATTTTTAAAAGAGAAATGATAAATATAAAATATGTAAGGTACCCGAAATTGACAAATTTCGCTTCTCCATTGATAGTTCATCGGCGTTTTCTGATCTATTTGTTTATTTATTTATATTTTAAGTATTGTAGTTTCTTTTAGCTATAATCTACGTACATTTCATTATAATCCCCAAACTCCTTTGAACTGCCGTCAATAATTTATTAACTAAAAAATATGAAACAAAGATAAAAAGAAATTATTGACGAAAAAACATAACTACAAGTATTACCGACATAAATGTAAACAGGTAAGACTTCCTACAATTTTTTTTTTCTTTTTCTTTCTCTCTTCTCCTTTCCGTCCCTTCTCAGTTTATTTTTTTTCTTTTTTTTTATGCACTATCCATTAGGTAAGATTTGAATTAAATTAATCCCTCCAAACAAAGGTACAATGATGCTATTGAAATATTTAGTAATGAATTTTCAAAAAAAAAAGAAAAAGAAAAGACATATTTAGTAGTGATTTTATTTTAAGGAGCTTAGCAGAAATAAGCTAAAGAATAGTCATATTAATAAACTTTAGCAAAAATCCGGCTTTTAAATAAAAAAAATTAATTTATTAGAAAAAGACACAATTACTCCCACTTTAAAATAACATTTTAAAACAAAATCTCGATTTTTTTAATTATTATATAAGATACCCTAGCCTCCTAACAAATCTCCCAAAATCATAGGGGTTTAAAGAGTTTTTTGACCATATTAATAAATAAGTAAATAGGTTTTTTAAGAATAGGTGAAATTTGAAAAATATTTACAATTCTAGGAAAAAAAAGTAGTAATTTATAATACAATATTAATGATTAATATGGTATTAATATGGATCAATGATTCTCCTTCATTATCTATATCCACCTAAAGAAAACCAAAATAGTTTGGATGTTTGGGGTTAAATGAGAAGGGGAATAAGGTTCTTTGGTCAAAGTTGTTCACAATTGGCCCAATATTTGGAATTAACTTTCCTTTGGCATTTGTGGGCTCTGATGTACTCTTAATGGAGGCCTATGATGGACAACTCATTTTGTACCATTTTAACACCTGTGAAAGTAAATGCATCCCAATTCAAGGCCACCGGTTCCCTATGACATCGATGATGAGATCTTATTTAGATTTTAGTTACAAAAATAAATATAGCTCTAATGACTTTTATATGACAAGCCATTACTATTCAAATCACACCCTCATTATAAAATTTTTTACTCTTTTTTTTTGTTGAATGTACTCTTCTACTTGGTAATATTAAATTAAGAAATATGATTTTTCATATTTCATAGAACTTAAGAGTTTTTTTTTACAACATTAAAAATTAGAAAAATCCAGATAATTAGGACGTGTTTAAAGGTGGTATTAACTTAATCCGTATGAAGTTAATATCCTTAATCTTTGTTTGTTTTGAGTATTAAGAAATCCATTTAATCCGTGTTAAGTTAACACGTATTATCTCTCTCTTCTCAGGCCTAATTCGATCTCATCTCCCTATTTTTTTGGTTGATTGCTTAAATTTCTTTTGGATTTCTCTTCTAATCAGAGCTTATTCGGTCATGTCTATTATATTATTATTATTTTCTTTTTTGAGAAATATATTAATGCATTTGATTTCGTGAGGCTGGACTTTTTTAAAAAACAAATCATGTTTCTTTGTATAATTATTTGGCTATTTTGTTAACATTATTGATTCTTGTGTATTTTTTTTAGATTCGATCTCCATTGGGTTCATTCATGTACTTAGAAATTTATATGAATTTTGTTAACTTTTGTATTCATAAATTAGGATCATTACTTGAACAGTTATATATATATAGATTTTAGTTTGAAGGGTTTTATTTTGTAAAGATCTTTTGTACTCGATTACATATTTACTTCAATTTTTTATAAGATTTCTTTAAATCTTAAACACGTACATTTTAATATTGAACAATTGAATGTTCACGTTTTAAAAGTGGACAAAAATGAAACGAACAAGATAATTTAACTTCAAATGTACCAAATTCTTAAATTTATTTTACATATTTCTTATAATTTAAAGTTAAATAATAAATTGATCTTTAAAAAAAATTAAATAATAAATTTAAGTTCATTCATGAACAAGCTAAATTGGAGATATCACATTAATCCATTAATAAAAAAAAAGTTAAATTTATTATGATTAAGTTTTAGTGAATTAAAGTAATAAATTTGAGTCCATTCAACAAGTTAAATTTGAGATATCAAATAGATCAATTAATTAAAAATAAAGTTGTCAATAGAGCAAGAACTCAAGTGGCATCGATGTATACCTAAAGACCTTGAGGTCTTAGGCTTGAGTCTCCCCCCCCCAATTTTTTAACCTAAAAAAAGAGTTAAATTTGTTATGGCTAAGTTTTAGTGAATTAAATAAAAATATCACTTCTTAAAAAAAAAAAATATGAGTCCAAGTTTTTTTTTTAAATACCTATCGGGGGAGGAGGGACAAATACTGTAACGGCCCGGAAATTTCATCCCTGCCTTCCCGAGAGGCCCAGGGGCATTTTGGTAATTTTGGGTCGGGCCAACTGGGCGGTTTTGAAATTAAAATTTCCAAATAATTATGAGCCAAATTAAAAGAATCGGGATTTTTGGTGAAGACGTTTGGGCTTGGGAAAAGGTAAAAATAAATAAGGAATTAAATAGCGCGTCGAGCAGAATCGAACCAGGGGCGTGTCATGTGCTAGGCGGAGGGCTCAAACAGCCGAGCCACCGCACGCGCTTTGTTAACTTAATCGCGCGATCTTGTATATATATCGGCTCGTCCCCGCTTTGGTTAAAAGGCCACCGCCTTTGAGCCTTCGCCCCATTTCTTCTTCTTCTTCCTCGCGAGCTCCCCGACCGACAAAGCCAACTTCTCTCGATTTTCTTCCTTCTCCAAATCTGCTCGACCAAGCCTTGCCTCCAATTTGAAGTCATCTTCCTTCCCGAGCAAAGCAGGTAAGCTTCCTTTTTCTCCTTTCTTTCAAAAGAAATCCGATTTCTTCTCCTCGGTTTCGATTTCGTTTTTCGCCGAAGTCGAGGCGATTTGAAGTATGGGTTTTGTGCAATTAGTGTAGGGAGTTCTTCTTCAAAGAATCGCGTGTCGAATCCCCGTGGATCGCTTGAATTTGTTCATTTTGTTCGCCCTCGCTCGCGTGTCGCGCGCGCAGGCGGCCGCCGCCGCCGAGCCTCGCCGCACACCGCAGCGCGTCTGCTCGCGCCAGCCTCCGTGTCACGCCACGGCCATCCTCGCCTGTGCCGTCGCTGTCTCACAAGCCGCCCGCGCCCTCGCTACTGCCGCCCCATCCATCCCGGCAAGCGCCCACGCCAACAGGCGCACCCAAAGACGCCTACTCGCCCATTTCGCGCCCAAATGAGCCTCGTTGCTTTCGCTCGTGCAATCGCTCGCTTCGCGCGTTCGCTGTGCGTGCTCGTGAGTTGCTCCCAGCCGAGCCTCATTTATTTTATTGTATTTATGCCTATTGTGTGATTATTGTGATGATTGATAGGTTCCCTAGAGTTAGATCGAGATTGTTCGCGACTTAGGATTTCGTGCCAAACCGCCCCCTACCAAGGTAAGGATTTCTTACCGAGTTGTGTGGACCTGCGATATTATATGTGATTGTTGATTGATTGCTTGTTTATGATTATTGACATGTGTAGCTAGGTGCTTCAATCAATTCCTGCTAGCATGATTTCTTGGTTAATTCTCATATTAATCCATGCTAGGTTGTTCCTTTCTCGCATGCTCAGACTGCTCTTTGCTTCATAGTATCATGCTAGGCTCGTTGTATTCTTATTGAGCACGTATTGGATTTTATGGAATTGTTTGCCGCTTGCTAGGCAAAGTTAGAATTGCGCAGTGTAGATAGCATCATCCGGCCCGATGCATAAAGAACCTTGCATCCATGGCGTGGGACGCCGAGCAAGTCATTCCGCCCCCGACCCCGTGAGGGATTAGCTAACCCGAGCGGTAGGCCCCGCAATCTTGGGTGAGGGTGGCGATCGTTAAATGCCCCAACGGTCGGGATGATGACTTGGCATTGCCTCGCCCCCAAAGCAAATGGCATGTCCTCGCGATGTTTGGCAAGAGCCCCCGATTGCCACTGCCAAGGCAAGGACGGCTTCTGGTGTAAGCCTACCACAACCGCTCCTTGGCCCCAAAGTGCGTGGTTCTGGCCGACATAGTTTACGTGTCCGTGTCTCACACCCTATGTCGCGATACACCGATCCAAAGATTTAGTTAGGCGTGGTGATCGGATATGGGCGCTTGCCTGCACCCGGCAAACCCCATAGTTCGCAGTGAGCACGCGGTGCATGCTTACGCCATTACAGCTCGCCGACTCGAGAGCTCCTCGGGATTGTGAGCCGCTGTACCTTTCTTCGATAGTAGACAGCCGCCGAGGTCGGGACTTGTTTCTCGTATAGGGCGACTCATGTATTGGACTATATGATGATATTATTCCTGACTAAGCCACCGAGTTGGCATCCGAGGCCCAAGTGTGGGCTAAGCTATGTGCTCTATTCTCGTGTTATATTCATAGCTTGCATACGCTCATCGAGATGACCATGTATATCGTATTGTACCCCCGTTGGGGATTCTTACCGAGTAATTCGTTACTCACCCTTATTCTGTGGTTTTCCACAGGTGTAATCGTGGTGCGCGACAGATGCTCCGAAGGAGGAGCCGTGATCATGGGGCCCAGCTTCCAACTCGATTTTTGTATTATGACTCTTTGTGTTTTGTTTTTTCCCCGAATGCATGTAGCAGGCACGGAGCCCTAGGATGTTTTGTAAATATTTATGGATTCCAACATTTTGTATCCGAATGTGTTTTGAATGATTTTTAGTAAATCTCATCGTGAGTAAACTTGGAAAATGTATTTATCTTGGAACAGTGCTTGGAAACAGTGGACAGTTCCAGTGGAAATTGTCTAGTTTTTAAAGGGGTTATTTTGAATGTTTTTGTTTTAATTGGAATCCAAAAATCATGTCTGCTTAAATGTCCTTTACTTTGAATGCATGCATTGGGATAACGGCCCATTTAGTGCCCTATTCGGGTCGGTCCCTTACAAATACCGATTTTCGTTGAACTTATGACGCTAGTGTTGAATTGGATGAAACCATTGCGCCACTACAATAAATTTGAGTACAAGTTAAATTTGAGATATCAAATAGATCAACTAAATAAATAAAAGTTAAGTTTTTATGAATAAATTTTAATATGAAATGACGATAAATTTGGGAGACATTGATAGCAAAATGAATTTGGTAGATATAAAAAATAAACAAGAAAATCAAATTTACTTTTAAAAAATAACATTTTATCTATTATTTGAAATCAAATTGGTGTAATTTAGTATAACTGAAGTCCCATTATTTTATTTTTATTTTTTATAAAAATTTGCCCTAAAAAATGTAATGTAGATGTCTATGGCCAAATAAAACAATATTGAATAATATATATAAATATATGTAATATATTATGAATCATGTGTTGATTCCCATTTTTTTTTTGTTTAATGTGGCATAATACAACTTCTTTATAATCTTATTAATATTTCTTATTTGGTTGAACTAAAATTTTATATATTATATCTAAATTACAATTTGACTACAAAATGAATATTATATTGTTACACTGTATGTTATAAATATCATTTTATAGATTTTCAAAGAAATAAGTTGAAGACCATGAGGTTATAGGTTCGAATCCCCCACCTCCAATTAATGTAATCTCAAAATAATAATAATAATATTATTATTATTATTAAGTTGAACAATCAAAGCATACATAATTTGTGGAATCATTAAAAAAATGCATTAAAATGACAAAAATAAGTTTAAAAACCGAGCTTAACTTAATATTCGTATCAAACACAATTTTACTTAATACTCAGTTTAACTTAATCCTTATATACGAAATAAAAAATTTAAGTGAACTGGGTCAGATTGTGAAGGAGATTATTAAAATTGCAAGTAATTTTGCCTTTTGTTCGTTCAATTGGTGCCGGCGTGATCGGAACGGGTTAGCACATTCAATTGCAAAATATGCATCTTCTCTGATACAAGATGAATGTTTAATGGAGGATATTCCAGAAGACTCTTTCTCTGTCTATTTGAGGGAGAGGGATAAGGTCCAACTTTCTCTACCAAGTGTGTAATTTCCTTTCTTTTCTATTTTTCTATATCATAAAAAACAAAACATCTACAAAAACTTAAAAGACTAAATATGTTTTTTTTTTCATTCTAAACTATAAAATTCCAACCTACTTTTCATTTCAAAATTGTTATAAACAATAGTATTAAATTAAGGGGCTTTTGCATGTATATTACGAAAGGTTAAAATATTATAAGAATAGTACAATCATGAAAATATTTGCACACATAATAAAAATGTAGATTAATAGACTTTTATATTGATAGATTCTATCCATAGAGGTTGATAGAATCAATTACTTATAAATAAAGTAATAGACTTTCATTAAATTCTATCAATAAAGATCAATAGAATCAATTACCGATAAAATTGACAATAGAATTAATTATCGATAAAATTGATAGACTTCCATCATTAGAAAATGATAGATTCTATCAAAGTCTCGATAAAAGATAAATACATATCTTTTTTTAAAAATAGGCACAATTTACTATAAACGATTTTTTAAAAAAAGTTACTATAATTGTAAACTGGGGTCAAAAAGTTGCTTCTCTTAAATTAATTAAAATGACTATATTTTTAGACAACCAAATGTTGAGTTTATTTTAAAGTATGTACTTAATATTAACCAAAGTGACCTAGTGTTCTAGAGGTAGACAAACGATCAAATAAAAAAAAAACAAAACTACAACTCTTTGTTTGTTTTAAAATAGGTTTAATGTAAAATAAGATTTTATATGCCTCATTTCATAATCATTTCATTTTTTTGTTTTTAACTTTATAAAAACAAGTTTGTTTAATAAAAATTTTTAGTTTTTGTTTTTTAAAGATTAAACCAATTTTTGAAAAAAAATGATAAAGCAGACTACAAATAAAGTTCGAACCCAAAAATTTAAAGTTTATTAGATCGATAGTATTTTTAAATAGTTTTATTTTATTAAATATTAAAAAAAATTATTTTTAAAAATAAAAAAGAGCTATTAAACATATTTTTAGTTTTTAGTTATTAAAAAAAACAAAAATAGTTATCAAACATTATGGATGATAAGAGGAAACTTGGTGATTTTATTTTTTTGAAAATCACTTTAAATAAGAGTTAGGAGAGTATAAACTAATCATAATACTAATGAGAAATCAATAACTAATCACCCCCGATAACACGATGATATGAGGAGGCATCTTCAACAAATTATATTTTTCCGTAATCAATCGTGAGTTTGAGGTGTTGTTGCATAGGATGTAATGTTGGTTTTGCGTTAAGAAGCCCATGATCCTCAAGTATTTGAAGAACATATGTCCTTTGTGATAAATTGATGTCATGATTAGATCGAAGTAGCTATAATCCTAAGAAGTACTTCGTAGTTCCTAGATCTTTGAGAAGAAAGTGTGTTCACAAAGGAGACTTTGATTTTATCTATAGCCGATTATTAGGACTCGTAATAGAATATCGTCAACATAAACAAGTAACGCACAAAGTTCTTGCCAAATGGATTTGATCTTCATGAAGTGCGCTTTGATCGATCGCTTCCTTGAATCATTGTTATTAGAGATTTTCGCAATCAAAGATGTGAGGTCCGTTTTATTCTTTGAACGCTTTCGCCAAATTGCCCGAATTACTATAAACTATGCCGACTCCAATTTCTTTTGAAACCGTATTCAAGATCCAAGATGCGATTACGTGATTATTACATTTCCAAGTCACTCAAGTTTCTCAAACATTGGTTTTTTGATATGCCTCAATAAAGGACTGAGGCATATGGAAAGGATCGAAGGATTGATGTGATGGATCGAAGGATTAATGAGATTGATCATCGCCGCTTTGAGTTGTTGGGTCCGCATTAGAGGATAGTAGGAGAAAGAACGAAACCGCGGGAAAGATGAAGAGAACCAAGAGAATGAGTGCTCGATACCATATGAATGATAAGAGGAAACTTCATGATTTTATTATTCTCAAAACCTCTTTAAATGAGAGTGAGGAGAGTACAAACTAATCATAACAGTTAATGAACTAATTACATATTAGTGAAGAAACTGAAGAACTAATCTAACTAATACAAGTAGTTTGTTAAACATGTATCATTTTTATTTTTTAAAATCAAAAACCAAAAACTAATATTAAAAACAAAAAAAATCATTCTAAAAGGAGAGCTATAAATTTTTGTTTAAATATCTTAAACGACAATGTAACGGACCGGAAAATTCATCTCGGCCTTCCCGAGAGGCCCAAGGGCATTTTTGGTAATTTTGGGTCGGGCCGACAGGCCGGTTTTGAAATTAAAAATTTCCAAATAATTATGAGCCAAATTAAAAAGAATCGGGATTTTTGGTGAAGGCGTTTGGGCTTGGGAAAAGGTAAAAATAAATAAGGAATTAAATAGCGCGTCGAGCAGGAATCGAACTAGGGGCGTGTCATGTGCTAGGCGGAGGGCCAGCCAGTAGAGCCACCAGCGCGTTTGTTAACTTAATCGCGCGATCTTGTATATATGTCCGCTCGTCCTCGCTTTGGTTAAAAGGCCACCGCTGAGCCTTCGCCCCATTTCTTCTTCTTCTTCCTCGCGAGCTCCCAACCGACACCCAACTTCTCTCGATTTCTTCCTTCTCCACCTTCAATTCAACCGAGTTCCCATCCCCAAGGTCGGCGTTCCATCCTCACGCTGTTGGTAAGCTCTCTTTCTTCTTCTCCTTCGCTTTTTCCCCTGCTTTCAATTCCGTCCTCGCCACGCAGGGAGTGAGGAAATTTGTGTGTTTTCTGCTCAGCAGTGTAGAGGAACTCATCCATCAATCGAACGAACGTCGAATCCTCTCCAATCGCTCGAATTCGAGTTCGTTTTCTCCGTCGCCCGTGACGCCTCGCTCGCCTGTTACGAGCCACGAGCTCGCGCCGAGCAGACCAGCCCAGCCTCGCCGGCGCGCTCGCCGCCCGTTCGCGCTCACGTCCTCGCCCGGCTATGCGTCGCGTCGCATCGCTCGCCAGCCACTTGGCTCGCCTCGCGCCACTAGCCGCCCGCGTCCGTCCGCGCCCAGCGTCACGCACCCAAAGACGCCCACTGCCCATTTCGCGCCAACGAGCCTCGTTCTTTGCCGTTTCGTGGCAATCGGCTCGTTTGCATGCGTTCGTCGCGCCTCGTGAGTAGCTCTCGAGCTGAACCTCGTTTATTTTATTATATTTAGGCCTATTGTGTGATTTTTGTTGTGATTGATAGGTTCTCGTGAGCTAGTTCGAGATAGTTCGCAGCTTAGGTTTTTCGTGTCAATCGTCCCCGACCAAGGTAAGGATTTCTTCCGAGTTGTGTGGACCCGCGATATTATATGTGATTGTTGATTGATTGCTTGTTTGTGATTATTGACATGTGTAGCTAGGTGCTTCAATCAATTCTCGGTTAGCATGATTTCTTGGTTAATTCTCATGTTAATCCATGCTAGGTTGTTCCTTTCTCGCATGCTCGTATCTGCTCCTTGCTTCAGAGTATCATGCTAGGCTCGTTGTATTCTTATTGAGCACGTATTGGATTTTATGGAATTGTTTGTTTGTTTGCTAGGCAGGTTAGAGTTGCGGAGTAGATAGCATCATCCGGCCGATGCATAAAGTACCTTGCATCCATGGCGGGGACGTCGAGCAAGTCATTCCGCCCCCGACCCCGTGAGGATTATCTAACCCGGCGGTAGGCCCCGCAATCTTGGGTGAGGGTGGCGCATCGTTAAATGCCCCAACCGTCGGGATGATGACTTGGCATTGCCTCGTCCGATAGTCGGCACGTCCTCGGCGTGTTCGGCCGTAGCCCCGATTGCC
>CM071846.1:20457851-20551267 GCA_036507275.1 Sicyos edulis | reverse complement strand
CGTTGTTTAATATCATCCCATAATTCTCGAGCAGTGTCGCGGTATGAAATGGTAGAACGAATGCTTGGGTCAATTGTATTAAAGACCCAAGCCACAATCATATAATTAACTGTCCACCAATCTTCAAGATCAGCGGAATCATCTTTAGGTTGCTTAACAACCCCATTAATGAATCCCAATTTTCATTTTGCACCAACGAAACTCGAAATCCTTTGGCCCATTCCTCTTAATTTGGCCCTTTGAGAACAACATGAGTTATGATTGTTCCTGGACTATCATTTGAAGCTAGGGCATAAAGAAGATTTGGTTATGATGATATGTTTTCATCTTCCATATTTTTTTTTTCTTTTGGCCAGTGATCAAAAGCACGGCTCTGATACCATAAACTCCAGCAAAATACAAATACTGAAGAACACAATAATTGTTCTGTGTTTTCCATTATTTGGTAGATATATATATACTAAATATTTGTAACAAAAATAGAAAATATTGCAACTAATAGTTACAACAGAATGCAAATGACTCTCCTAAATTAAACAAACTTCTCAACAAATAGATTATTCAAAGAATAACCAAAATAACCAATGCAGCCAAAATTTATGGGCTAATAGTTTCCTTTGTTGAAGTAAGTACAAATGGTCTGGTTCGAAATTTCCTACGAATAGACTTAGTGAAATGCGATACTTCGTATATCAGAAAAAGAAAAGATCCTTCAGGCTCAGGATTGATCTTTAATAATGAGTCAGATTGCGCCAATATCAATCCATTTTTTTCTATTTATTACAAGACAAGGGTTCAACAAGCCTTTAGTAAAAATCAATGAACTATTTGGACGTTGAGAAATAAAGAACGCCAATCTTTTATAATTTTGTCAGCATCGAATTGTTTGAAAATCGATTTATTCAACAATGTCAAAGATTTTAATGTCATAAAAGAATCAAGTAAAAATGATCCTCTTGAAATTAGGAATTCGTTAGGCCCTTTAGGGGCGGCCCCTCAAATTGTGAATTCTTATTCATTTTATTAGTTAATAACTCATAATCCCGATCTCCCTAACTAAATATTTGCAACTTGACAATTTAAAACTGACTTTTCAAGTAATTAAATATTATTTAATGGATGAAAATGGGAGAATTTTGAATTCTGATCCATCCAATAACATCGTTTTGAATACATTTAATTTAAATTGGCATTTTCTGCCTTATAATTATCACCAGAGTTATTGTGAAGAACACCTACAAGAATTAGCCTTGGATAGTTTTTTTTTTGAAAATGTATGTATAGCCAAAAATAGACCACACCTAAAATCGGGTCAAATTATAATTGTTGAAGTTGATTCTATAGTAATAAGATCAACTAAGCCTTATTTGGCCACTTCAGGAGCAACTGTTCATTGCCATTATGGAGAAATCCTTTGCGAAGGAGATACCTTAGTTACATTTATATATGAAAAATCACAATTTAGTGATATACGCAGGGTCTTCCAAAAGTGGAACAAGTATTAGAAGTGCATTCGATTGATTCAATATCAATTAGCCTACAAAAGAGAATTGAGGGTTGGAATGAGTGTATAACAAGAATTCTTGGAATTCCTTGGGAATTTTTTATTGGTGCTGAAATAACTATAGTGCAAAGTCGTATCTCTTTGGTTAATAAGATCCAAAAGGTTTATCAATCCCAGGGGGTGGAGATCCATAATAGACATATTGAAATTATTGTACGTCAAATAACATCAAAAGTGTTGGTTTCAGAAGATGGAATGTCTAATGTTTTTTCACCTGGAGAACTCATTGGATTGTTGCGAGCGGAACGAACAGGGCGTGCTTTGGAAGAAGTAATCTGTTACCGAGCCGTATTATTGGGAATAACGAAAACATCTCTATATACTCATTATCTCACTTGCAAACATATCTGGGCGGGATTAAATATATGATAGGGTTACCCGATATTGTAATAATCATTGATCAGCAAGAAGAATATCGGGCTCTTCAAGAATGTATCACGTTGGGAATTCCAACTATTTGTTTAATTGATACAAATTGTGACCCAGATCTCGCAGATATTTCGATTCCGGCGAATGATGATGATATAGCTTTAATCCGATTAATTCTTAACAAATTAGTATTTGCAATTTCTGAGGGTCGTTCTAGCTCTATACGAAATTCTTGATTAATAATAAGCTCAATCAATTTTTTGGGGAACTCCATAGATTTAGGGAATTGGTTACTATTCCCAAATCGCACGAAAGAGATAAAAAAAAAACCTAGGGATATTGTAATGTAATAAGTTGGTATCAAAAATAGACAACTCAAGGCAAGTCGAAAAAAAGACAGTCGAATCAAAATAATTTCTTTACAGTTTTATTTCTTTCAGAGGGCAATATGAATATTCTATTATGTTCTATCAACACACAAAAAGGGTTATATGATATATCGGGTGTGGAAGTTGGCCAACATTTGTATTGGCAAATAGGAGGTTTCCAAGTACATGCCCAAGTACTTATTACTTCTTGGGTCGTAATTGCTATCTTATTAGGTTCAACCATTATAGCTGTTCGTAATCCACAAACCGTTCCTACTGACTGTCAAAATTTCTTCAAATATGTCCTTGAATTCATTCGAGACGTGAGCAAAACTCAAATTGGCGAAGAATATGGTATGTGGGTTCCCTTTATTGGAATTATGTTTCTATTTATTTTTGTTTCAAATTGGTCTGGGGCTCTTTTACCTTGGAAAATCATAGAGTTACCTCACGGAGAGTTAGCCGCAACCAGAAATGATATAAATACTACTGTTGCTTTAGCTTTACTCACATCAGTAGCATATTTCTATGCGGATCTTAGCAAAAAAGGACTAAGTTATTTCGGTAAATACATTCAACCAACTCCAATCCTTTTACCCATTAACATCTTAGAAAATTTCACAAAACTTTTATCACTTAGTTTTCGACTTTTCGAAAATATATTAGCTGATGAATTAGTAGTTGTTGTTCTTGTTTCTTTAGTACCTTTAGTAGGGTCATCATTAATTAGTTTTCTAAATATTCTCTTTCTTTTTTTTAGCTTAGACCAAGGCAATGTATACATGGCTCAAGATAATCCACTTAGGGAACATAAATATACAAATAATATAAAAATAAGGAAGGTAGATACTATCTAGGGAGTAAGAATAATAGAAAAAAAAAAGATTGCGCTATTAGGTAATTGTAAAAAAAGGAAAGAGATCTAAAAGATCTTTTTCCTCTCAACGATTGAACAAAAGAAAAAAAAAATACTAAAAAATACTAAGTTACATGAACTTAGATTAATCTTTCTATGCAAGGATTCAGACTAATGAATTTGTCCATTTAGATTGATTGTCTACATGTAGGATAATTCTAAAAAGAAAGGGTTTACAAAAAACGAGAAAAAAGGATTTAGAGTGGAGTCAACTAGATGTATTGAATCGAATTGCTATAAGACAACCCTTGTGGATGTTTCGAAGAATTATTCTAGAATTCGGTGGAATCCAAGATATGAATAATTGGTTTACGTTAGGGAAGAAACACATGTATATGTTGTTGGCTATTTGGCCCTATCTCAAATTAATTAATTTTAATTAATTAATTAATTAATATTTTGATGATAACAAACTTGATCTTATTTACTAATAATTTTTATGTTTTAAGATGTCAACAGTGGTGCTCGCAACAAGGATTCCAACGCAATTTGAATTACTCAAATCAGAGTTGAAACGAAGAAGTTATTGCCAAAACAAGTTTGAACGAGAAAATCCCGAGACAGTGACGTGGCAGCTGAGTGTACATCGTGGGCCATTTAGAAGTTGACATATGGAACTTTGGATGAGTGACAAATGGTGGTTTTTGGTTATTTTGAAAATAAAATGAAAAGAAAATGAAAAAGAAAAAGAAAAAGAAATTTAAAACAAAATATATATATATATATATATATATTCCCACGGTAAAAAAAAAAATCAAAACTAGTCAGTGACCGTTCTCATTGTTTTGAAAAAAATAATAATAATAATAATAATAATATTTTATATATATTATTTATTCTTTTAACTTTTAACTTTTTAACTATTTACCTTTTAACTTTTAACCTTTTGTCATTTTACTTCTTTTAACTTTTAATCTCCACCATTCATTTTATATTTTCTATATCCAATGGCTCAAATTAAAATTTGCCTTTTACTCCATTTCCCTCTCTTTTTAAACTCAATCTTCTTCTCCAAAATTTCAACACAACTTTTATTATTCAATCCTCAAAAAAATAAAAAAACTCCATTGTTGCTCTCTCCAAGCTCTCAACTTTTTCTTATTGATTTTATTCTTGAAAGACATATTGTATTGTGAGCATTTGGTTGTGTGAGATAAAACTTGTATATCCACTCTTTTGAGAGAGTTGTAAAGTGTGTTCCCAAAAATTCTATACTTTGTAACGGTTTGATCTTGATCCGTGGAAAAGATCGAGTTTGCTCTTGAACTCGAAAAAATGAGCGGTTTACGGTTGAACTCTAATCCGTGGAAAGTGTTAAGCAAAAAGGTTTTTCAAAATCTCAAGAGGCGCTTGGGTAGTGGAGTAGGCTTGCCGAACCACTATAAATCACGGTGTCATCTTCTCTAACTCTTTTCTATTTACTTTTGAAATAATTTGTAGTATTGTCTTTCCTGCTTTAATTCGAATTGCTTTAAATTAAATTGGTTTTACATAATCTTTATCAATCTTGTGTGGTGCATTATTGTTTCTTTTTAATCACTTGTAAAAAGTTTGATATTTAGAATATCTTAAGCTTATTTAGGAAAATTTGTGTAAAACCCTATTCACCCCCCTCTAGAGTTGTCATACCAATCCAACATATGTTATATTAACTAGTTATATAGGAACTAAAGATATATCTAACCTGGGAATTTAGATAGGGCTTACGATGGAAGTCCTTCTGTTTAGTCTGTAATGTAATTTTGAATTAAATATTCAATGAATATAGAGATTATATCAAGAAAAAGAATGAAAAATTCAAAGACTGCTTTATAAAAAAGAAAGAAATGGAAGAACAAAAATCATCTGGATTCACAAAAACTACGTGGATGGATAGGAACTAAAAAAGAGAGATCGAAGGAGTTCTGACGATTCAATAATATTATTACTTCAATTCGTAGTTTTTAGTTGGATAAATCTTAGCGATGGAATAATAAGTTATAATTCATTGGTTGATTGTATCATTAACCATTTCTTTCTTTTGGTGTGAGGAACTAATTAGGAATCCACTGATTTCTGCCGCTTCCATTATTGCTGCTGGGTTGGCTGTCGGGCTTGCTTCTATTGGACCTGGGGTTGGTCAAGGTACTACTGCGAGCCAAGCTGTAGAAGGGTTCGCGAGACAACCCGAGGCAGAGGGAAAAATCCGAGGTACTTTATTGCTTAGTCTGGCTTTTATGGAAGCTTTAACAATTTATGGACTGGTTGTAGCATTAGCACTATTGTTTGCGAATCCTTTTGTTTAATCCGAAAAAAATTACGTTTTTTTTTTTTTGGATTTTATTTACTTGGACTTACTGTTTTTTCTTTTTAGAATTATATGAAGCTTTCAATCCTACAATTACTTATTCGTTGGGACAATAACCTGTGGGAAGGATTGATTTGCGGATGGGACATTAGCATACTGACTCGCGTTCTTCCTTCCCTTTCTTAGTCCAATGTCAAATGGAAATTTTTTTTTAGGATTGTTACAACATATTATTTACTCTATTTCGAAACGAAATAGGAAATTAATAAAAAAATAGAAAGAAATAGATAATTAGTTTTATCTATAAAAGGAGATCATATGAAAAATGTAATGGATTCTTTCATTTCTTTGGGTTACTGGCCATCTGCCCAGAGTTTCGCATTTAATACCGATATTTTAGCAACAAATCCAATAAATCTAAGCGTAGTGCTTGGTGTATTGATTTTGTTTGGAAAGGGAGTGTGTGCGAGTTGTTTATTTCAAGAATAAGTTGGATAGAACCAACTGTACTTTTCTGGTTATAACTACGAAAAGGTGCATGATCCCGCGAATTACTTCTGACTTAATGAAGAAATCATATTGAAGAACCATAGCATTTCGTGATTTATTGGGAAATCAACTTTTATTCTCTATCAACCGATAATGTGGGACCATTAACATGGTTAAAGCTAAACCGTTTGAAGTCCGGACGCAGCATGGTACTCTTTCTACTACTATGTTAATACATAAATCGTTTCAAATAGTTGGGATTTTTTTTTCAATATAGAACACTCATGTCGATAAAATGATTTGAACCCCTTTATTTTATTATAATTTTTTTGTAAAAAACTGGAAAAATGAGTATTTCACCCTCATTTTGTGTTTTATATCCAATGTTGAATCGATGACCTATGTTATGTATAAAGTAATAAAAATTCTATTTGTTCGTGGATTGGGTTAGGTGAAGAGATCTAAAATTAACCGGATTCTGACCAACCCAAAATGATTATTTAATTTAAATATATATACATATATATATATATATATTTTTACTTATCAGATAATTATATATGTAAGTGTATATTTATTTAATTTAATTATTATTGTTACACTTTTTATTTTTCCATATTTTTCAAGTCTTTATAATTTATATGTGATGATAAAATATATAGTCAAATTATGTAATATTTATTTGTTGGTTTTAATTATATATTTATTTTATGGAAGTCGAATTCATCTATTTTTATTGTTTTATATGTTTTATGTTTTATAGTTGAAATTTTCTATATGAACCTTGAACGATGGTGAATTTTTATTGTATATTTTACACATTTAATATTTATATTCATTTCATTATTTTGATTGAAGATTATATTTTGTTTATGTATAGTGAAGTATTAATTTGATAAAATATATTTATATTTATATCTATTATTAGACCCGATGACCCATTCTAAAAATATAAAGGTTGAGTTGAGTTAGATTGTCTCTTTAATTGGGTTGGATTTGATTGGAAAATGACTAACCAAAAATTTGGATTGGGTTGAGAAAACTCATGTTCATCCCTACTTTATTTAGCATTCAAATTTAAAGTTCAATTGCAGAAAAGATTAGTGACGCATTGATTTCAATTTTTAGTACTAATACATCTCAAGACCATGATCATCTGTTCCATTCTAAAATTGGTATTCAACTTTACCGTAATGTCATCTAGATAAGGATCATGTTTGATTAAAAATAAAAGATTTATGGTAAGTATCCTATTCTAGAAGAAAAAAAAAAGATTTAGAAAGCCAATGATCACGGTAAATGACATTCCTGTAAATTCGGCGGTTCATTTATGGTAAGTATTTTGTTAAACCAGCATAATACTTATGCAAATGTTGTTGGATTTTAAAAAAAAAATGCACATTCAAAATTCTCTCAAAGAGAAAATGTGAGAAAATAGAAAAAATAATAGATATTAAATAAGAAGAGGTATCGAGTGAATTCAAAGTTGAATAGAGAAGAAAACCATAAGTAATTATTTGTATAAGTTACATTTTCTTAAAGAAATAAAAAAAAATTATGTTTAACTTAGTTTAATATGATAGCAGAATTAATTTCAAAAAATAAAATGATAGCATAATCAATAACTTGATATAGATATTGTAAAACAGTTCTAATTATGATTTATATATTTATGTGGCACCTGGTGCCACGAGAAAAATGTAAGCATTTTCTACATATTCATGTATAAAGGAGAGTCAATTTTCGAGCACGAACTTGTGACCGTGAAGTTGAAATGGAATAATATCAAATAAGATAACCACTTTTGACACTAACCATCAGTAGGAGTTTTACTCTTTCTGATATTGCTTTATTGCTATATAGGGTTTTACTTGTAATAGTTCAAGTTTTTGAAAGATAAGATGTGGAAGGTTTGTTCGATTGGACATACAAAATTTTCAGCAGGAGGGAAGGAGATTCTAATAAAGTCAGTGTTGCAAGCCATTCCTACTTATTGTATGAACTGCTTTCGCCTTCCAAAATCAATCATTCAAGATTGTCATAGAATTATATGATCTCGGTTCTGGTGGGGTGATGATGAGAATCACAAGAGAATTCATTGGCTAGCCTTGAAGAAGGCTTGTGTGCAGTAGAGTAATGGTGGCCTCGGGTTCATAGATTTAGAGCATTTTAATCAGGTTTTGCTTGCTAAACAGAGGTGGCGACTCTTGTCTAACTTGGACTCGTTTCTTGCTCGTGTTCTTAAAGGTAAATATTTTTATGACTGTTTTTTTCTTAAGGCCAAGCCAAAGACGAATGCTTCTTTCTCCTGGAAAAGTATTCGATTGAGTCGCGGCCTGTTGAAGAGGGGTATCCGTTGGAGGGTTGGTAATGGCAATAATATTCGTGTTGCGTCAGATAATTGGATCCCAAGTGAGCCTTCTCTCAAATTATTAACCTCAGAGGGAGTTAGCTCTAATATGCGGGTGAGTGCTCTTATTTTAGGTAATGGATCACGGGATGAAGAAAAATTATTGTTGTAACTTTGCGAAGATGATGTTTCTTCTATTCTATGGCTGCCAAGGTCTCCTAGTACTTGTGATGATGCTATTTTGCATTATGATACAAACGCGAATTTTACTGTAAAATCGGCACATTGGTTGGCAAGAAATTTGTTGAGTCCTTCTACTTCAAAAAATGAGATTACGGTGAGATGGTGGAATTTTTTTTTGGCGTTTGAATGTTCCTGCTAAGGTCAAATTTTTTGCTTGGAGGGTTTTTCATAACTTCGTTCCAACTCAAGTTAATCTTCTTGGGAGAGGTGGTGATGGTTCTTTGTTGTGTCCATGTAACGGCCCAGTTTTCTATCCCGGTTCTCGAGGAGCTTCCGGTTCAGATTCAGTGGTTCGGTTGGGCCGTTAAAGCTGTTTTGTCCCTCAGGGGCATTTTGGTCTTTTTGCCCCCCGGGCAGGATTTGAGGTTTTTCAGGGCTTCGAGGCAGCTCCTGCCCTTGTTGAGGCTTGTTTATTGTTGGCTGCGAGTCCCGAGATGTTTGGGCTAGTCGTTTGGAAGTTCGGTTGTGATTTTGGGTTTTGGCAAAGTGATGGTTGGTTGTGTGTTTCCTTTGGGATTCGAGCCCGGGCCCTTAGTGTTGCTTTGGGAGTTGGATTTAAGTGAGATTTGCTTATTGGAAAAGGTTGCTTCAGTCGGGTCTCGGAAGAGGAAGCCGGGAAATGGGATTTTGAGGTTTTATTTGGATAAGGATGGATTTTTGGGATAAAATCCCTTTTTTCCATTTATTTTCCCATTTTCCCTTTTTTTGTCCAAATTCATTTTTCTTTTCTTTTTCTTTTCTTTTTTTTTTTCTTTTTCTTTTTCTCTTTTTTTTTTTTTCTCTTTTCTCTCTCTTTCTCTCTATCTCTCCCGAGCAGCCCAGCCCCGTCGGCCAGATCCGCCCGAAGCCGCCATGCGCCGCCGCCACCCACCGCGGAGCCGCTCGCCTTGCCGCCTCAGCTCGTCGCGCAGACGCTCTCGCCCAGCAGCGTCGCCATCGCCCACCGCAGCAGCCCACGCCGGTCGCACGCCAGATCGCGTGCCCACACCAGATCTGTCGCCGTCGCGCGCTCCAGCCGGCCAGCCTCGTCGTCGTCGCTCCGGATCGGCCGACTCAGCGCCCAGCTCGCCCGTGTCCGCGCCGCGCGTCCCAGCGCCTTGTCGCGCGCCCTCGCGTCGTGTCGCTCGCGCGCCGCGCCGCCCCTCCCCAATGAGCCTCGCCGCCGCTGCTTCGCGCGTGCCGTGTCGCGTGTCGGCAAGGCAGCGCGCGCCCGCCATACATGTCCGTCCGTCCGCGCAGCGTGTGCGCGCCAACGCGCCCCAGCGCCCAGATCTGCGCCCCAGCACGCCCAGCCAGCCCTGTTGCTGCCCCGTTCGTGCAATCGGCTCGTTCGTGTGTCCGTCGCGCCTCGTGAGTTGCTCTCGAGCTGAGCCCTTCTTATTTTAGTGTATTTAGGGCTATTCTTTGATTATTGATGTGTTTGCTTGATTCGTTATAGGTAGCTCGGGTTCGATCGCAGCTTAGGTTTCTTGTGTTTAGAGGTCTTCCAGCCAGGTAAGGATTTCTTACCGGAGTTGTGTGGACCCTGCGATATATTATGCGATTGCTGATTGTATGCTTGTTTGTGTTTATTGACATGTTTGGTGATAAGTGCTTTAATCTGAATTCCCGATTAGCATGGCTTTCCTGGTTAATTCTCATGTTAATCCATGCTAGGTTGTTCCTTTCTGGCATGCTCGTATCTGTTCTTTGCTTCGTAGTATCATGCTAGGCTCGTTGTATTCTTTTGAGCACGTACTGGATTTTATGGAATTGTTTGTTTGTTTGCTAGGGACAAAGTTAGAAGTGCGGTAGATAGCATCATCCGCCTTTGATGCATAAAGTACCTTGCATCCATGGCAGGGACGTCGAGCAAGTCATTCCGTCCCTGGACCCCGTGAGGGATTAGCTAACCCGAGCGGTAGGCCCTGCAATCTTGGGTGAGGGTGGCAGACTGTTAAATGCCCCAACCGTCGGGATGATGACTTGGCATTGCCTCGTCCCCGATAGTCGGCACGTCCTCAGCGTGTTCGGCCGTAGCCCCTGATTGCCACCTGTTAAGGCAAGGACGGCTTCCTGGTGTAAGCCTACCACGACCGTTCCTTGGCCCCAGGTGCGGTGGTTCAGGCTGACATAGTTTACGTGTCCAGGTCTCACACCCCTATGTCAGTGACACCGATCCAAAGATTTAGTTAGGCGTGGTGACTGGATATGGGCAGCTTGCCTTGCACCTAACAACCCCCATAGTCTGCAGTAGCACGCGGTGCATGCTTACGCTCATTACAGCGCCGACCGGAGAGCTCCTCGGGATCTTGAGCTAGTGTACCTTTCGTCGACAGTAGACAGGCTGAGGCCGGGACTTGTTTCTCGTATAGGGCGACTTGTGTGATGTGTTGTGTGGTGTTTGATTTCCGGACTAAGACCCTGAGTTGGCATCCGAGGCCCAAGTGTGGGCTAAGCTATGTGCTCTATCTGTGTTTATATTCATAGCTTGCTTATCTTTCGGCTAGATGACCATGTATATCGTATTGTACCCCGGTTGGGGATTCTTACTGAGTAATTCGTTACTCACCCTTACTTATCTTTCAGGAAACCATGGCGCGAGGCAGGATGGCTGGAGGAGGAGCTGTGATCATGGAACCCGTTGTTCAACTCTGAGTCTTATGTTTATGTTTATGATTTAAGTGTCCTCTGAATGCATGTAGTTGGGCATTGAGCCCTAGGGTGTTTTCTGATTGTATTTCTGGATTCTAGCATTGTTGTAAAGTTTGTATGTTTTAAATAAATCTCTGATCAGAGTATGTTTTGGAAATGTATTTGTCTTGGAACAGGTGCTTGGAAACAGGGACAGGTTTCAGGAATTTATGTTGGTTTTTAAATGGATGTTTTCCTGTTTTAGTTTTTACTTAGAATCCAAACACCACCTTGCAAATTTTCTGTAGATTTGTATGCATGCATTGAGGTAATGACCTATTTAGAACCCCATTCGGGTCGGGTCGTTACAGTTGGTATCAGAGCTCAGAGTCATAGATTCTGTAGACTGACCTTTTGTTGTAGGTCGTTTTTTCCATGATCATCAGCACTCCGACAGTCATCAGGTACGCCTAAGTTTACTATTTGTTGTTGAAAAGGGTTAAGAATTTACAATACCTGTCATCTTGTGTATGCCTTGTGTAGTGTTGTGGAGCGGAGACGAGCAGGTTCTGTCTCGTTGTTGGTTTGGGTTTAGAGCGCCATCATGCCAACTTCCCGCAGTGTGTGATGTATGTTGTGGCTTGTTGAGGTATCTAGATTGTTTCGGATGCCCTGGGACATCGTCCCCGTGGGAGGCAGAGCTTGGACTCCCGTAGGCCAATTGTGGCCCAGTTGTTGTTTTTCCCCTAGTGAGAGGGTGGAGGTGCTTTGCCTTGGAGTACCACTCCAAGAGAGGAGTTAGTTGTGGTTGTGCTGATGTGGATGTTTGTGGAGCAGGTCCCCGTGTGGACCAGCCTGGGCAGCTCAAGTGTTGATCTTGAGCCTTAGCAGATTGTTTGATTGCCCAGTGAGTAGCTGCAGAGTGTTGTTGTTTGCAGCCAGTAAGCCGGAACCCTGTGGTTAAGGGTGCAGTGAGCTGTGTTCCCTTCGGATTGGATCCGTTGGTGTTTTCCTCAGATGTTTGGTAGAGTTGAGCACTCTTCCTTTGGTGAGCTCCTGGAGTGGAGCTAGCTGCTGCTTGTTGAGAGAGCCGGCCAAAGTTTAGTTGAGCATCATGAGGAGATGCTAGAGTAGGCCGTGAGCCTTCGGTTTGTTGAGATGCCATAGGCATGGCTGTTTGAGTTGAGCCCTCGTATGCCTAGCCAGAGTTGTTGTCACTTGAGGTTGTGACCTTGTTGGCCCCATTGGTAGTAAAATGTGGTTTTGGTAGTAGTGGCACTTGAGGTGCATTGGTTGGTGTGCCGCTTTGGCACTAAGTTTGGTTCAGGCTTGAGTTTGGCTTGGGCTTAGCAGATGGTTTTATGCTGTTCGGAGTTTAGTGCACTCCTTTAGCCTTGGATCAGTTTATGGCAGTGGCACCTGTGTAGGTCGTGCAAAAAAGGGCTAGTTCAGTGGTAGTCGATGGACTACAAGCGAAAGGATGCTCGAGAGGAGCCGGAGCCTTTTCCCAGTGTCACTGGAGGTTGAGTAAGTCAGCAGTTGGCGGTTGGTTAGTGTTGGTGCGCGTGAGTCTCGCGCTAGTGTTAAGGCCAAGAGTTCCTTGTGGTTGGTAGTGCGGTCAACTACCTTCGAGTGCCTAAATCTGAGGAGAGTTGAGCATTGTAGATGCGAGTTTGGTCCAGCAGAGGGACCCTGAGTTGGATGCTCATGAGATGAGCTGGTTGCCTATGAGGCGAGATGAGCTGATGCCTTGCGAGAGGTTTTGGATGCCTTAGGGGTAAGCACCCTTGGTAGAGGCTTGGTGCAAAGTAAGTTTGGTTTGGCATTGTTATGCTTTGGTAGAGCAAGCTTGCCTCAGCTTCGTGTATCGTGTGGAGATGGAACTTTTGGTGTTCCTTGGATTGTTTGTATCTCTGCCAGGAGTTAGCGTTGCTTTTGGAAAAACGCTTGTTAGTCTTAGATCTCTAAAGGAAGGTTGAGAGTTGTGCACACAAGTGTGTTTTGTGTGGTTCGTTCCGTGGCGAGAGTTTCATATCCATGTAGGGTTTGCTTTGGAGGTCTCGTGCTCAGTTCCTGGAGAAGTTGGACTCCAGGTGGTTGTTGTAAGGCTTTGGTTGAGGTGGTAAGGATACCGTGCTCGTGGTATCAAGTTGTTGCTTAGGCAAGATTTGTTAAGTTGGGCCTAAGCTTGGTTGGCGGATCTTTTTGTTGATCGTTGGTTGGAGTTCAGTTGGAAACTGAACAAGTGCGGTGGTAGCTAAGCCGCGTGGTTTCTGATCGTCATGGCTAAGAGAGTTGTTCGGATCCTTCCTTGGGTAGAAGTTATGTTGTGGCCGATGCTTTGAGTAGGAGGATGACGCATTCTGTAGCGTTTCGGGTCCTCTAGGTTCCCAAGGAGTTGGAGTTGGCCAGCATGGTTGGGATGCTGGAAATTGGAGTTGTTCGTTCAGGCAGTTGTCTTTTAGATCGTTTGCCGGCAGTGTGTGTGTCGAGGGTTGCCGAAGAACCCTAGGTTGTGGAGAGTCTCTCCAGAGCTCAGTCAGGCCCAGCTAGTGAGTTTCAGTTGGCTAGCTGGAGGCGTGTAGTTTGTAGCCTTGGTTGAGTTGCTAGCAGTCTTGGTAGACTAGCAAGCTAGTGGTTGTTTGGAGTAAAGTCCGGATTGGTTCCAGTGGGGTGGCAGGTTGATGTTTGGTGTTGGCCACGGTATGGATTGGAGTTGCTAGAAATTAGTTTTGCTCGTGGGGTGAGTGGTTTGTGCCCTGTTGGTTGTTTTCCTGTTGCAGGATGTTGAGTTGCCCCGTTTGGCTTTTGGAGGTTCAGACTGAGATGGGCCCCTGTTGTTGCCCCGTGAGATTTAGATGTTGTTGCTCTAGTGGAGCAAGACAAAGTGGCGTATGTGGAGCTCTCTCGTCCGTTGGTTGTCTGTTAGTAAGAGCCGCTTCCTTCGGGAGTTGTCGTTTACTCCTTGGTCTTGGAATTGATGGTAGTGGTGCTAGCAAGAGGGATTAGTTTGTTGGCTGCTTGGAAGCAGTCGGTTGTCCAGTTAAGCGGATTCTTGGATGGTGTTCTAGAGGCTGCAGTAAAGGTTGTTCTGCCTCTTGTGAGTGTTTGGCCAAGATTTGGTCCTCTTGTTATTTCGAGAGCTAGTTCGGTTCTAGCTGGAGGGCGTTGCCCTGAGGTCTTGTTCTTGATCAGAAAGTTTTGGGAGTTGACCCCTCCCTCGGCAGTTGAGCAAGTGCTGTTTGTTTCGGATTGATGGTCCGATTGGTTGAGTTTTCCCTTGGGTGTTGCTTACAAGAGAGTTGGTTGTTGTTGCCTTGGGTTTGAGCAAGTCAGCGAGCGTGTGTGATGTTCGCTGCCCTTCAGAGTTTGCTTGCTGGGAAAGTCGTTTCCCGTTTGGCAGGAGTCAGCTTCGCTTCTGAGTTGTGTAGTTTGTCAGAGTAGCGCAGCAGTCAGCCCAGTGAGAGGGTCCCTGCTTTGGGTTGTTAGCAAGCAAAGTTGTTTGTCCCCGCTAGGGCGGTGGCCAGCCAGTAAGAGTTGAGTTGTTCTGGCAAGTCGTTGGTTTTTCTTTGGGGATTGAAGATTTCCTTTCCCCCTAGCCTCTGTGGTGGTTGAGTTGCTCCTTGGATGCCAGCCTCGAGGGTTAGCTCCTGAGGTAGTCTTGCGGATTCGTGTGGCTCAAGATCCGTAAGCTTGGAGGTTGTCGTCATCCGTTTTCCTTGTGAGGTTTCGGGAGTGGAGCTTCTGGTTGGAAGTTGGGTTAGGCCTAAGCTTAAAGGAGAAGTCCTCTAAGTAGCCAGTTGGATTTTAAGAGTTGAGTGGTAGCTTGGAGGCGAGCTTTGCTCGCGATGAGCTTGAGTTGAGTTCTGCTGAGCAATCCCTTCTCGGGCTTTGCTTCTTGTTGTTGTGCTTTCGCAGTTGGCGTTAGCTGAGCCTCAGTTGAGAGAGTTGGCATAGAGGTGCCGTGGCATTGGTTGGTTAGCCTTTGGGCTGTTCTCCTCAAGTTTGTTGTGTTCTTTGGTAGCCCTATGAGGGTTTGGTCCTTCTTTGAGATTTCCATGAGAGGAGCGTTGGTTGTTTCCTTGCTGGCAATGTTCTCTTTGGCCGCTTGCTAGTAGGTTTTCATGGAAAAGTTTGTGTTCGGCCGTTGAGAGGCTCCTCGCTTGTTGGCTAGGCCGAGTGGAGCTCAGGCCTGGTTTTGGCCATTTAGGGTTGGCCGTAGTTGAAGTTTCACTTGTGCTTGTTGGAAAAGTTTGCCTTTTTGGATCAATCGCCATGGGGTGTTTTGTTTGCTTTTCGTTGAGGCTTTAGGCAAGCTTTGTGGTTCACCGCCTCATGTGAAGTAAGAGTAGGCCGTTTGGTTTCGGAATCTAGAAAGTTCATTTGTGGGCATTCGTAAAAGTTTTGCCAAGTCATGTGGTGTAGAATTTCGAGCTTGTGGCCACCCTCGAGTTTGCTGTGAGTAGCACCGCTGAGAGTTGGTGCGAGTTGAGGATGTGGTTTGCCGTCGATTTTCGCATTTGTTTTCCTTCGGAGTTTAGTGTTTGGCACCGATGGATGGCATTGTGGCCTTGAGCCTTTGAGAACCCAAGAGGGTTTGGTTTTCAAGAAGGTTGGTGTTGTTGGCCGAGAAGTTCGGTTGGCTAGGAATCGCGGAGTATTCCTAGAGCCGTTGCGTCTTAGGACTTTCGAGGACGAAAGTCTTATAAGGAGGGAGTATTGTAACGGCCGATTTTTCTATCCCGGTTCTCGAGGAGCTTCTGTTCGTATTCAGTGGTTCGGTTGGGCCGTTAAAGTCGCTTTGTCCTCGGGGCATTTTGGTCTTTTGCCCCCAGGCGGATTTGAGGTTTTTCAGGGCTTGAGGCAGCTCCCCCCTTGTTGAGGCTTGTTTATTGTTGGTCATGAGTCCCGAGATGTTTGGGCTAGTCGTTTGGAAGTTCGGTTGTGATTTTGGGTTTTGGCAAAGTGATGGTTGGTTGTGTGTTTCCTTTGGGATTCGAGCCGGGCCCTTAGTGTTGCTTTGGGAGTTGGATTTAAGTGAGATTTGCTTATTGGAAAAGGTTGCTTGATCGGGTCTCGGAAGAGGAAGCGGAAATGGGATTTTGAGGTTTTATTTGGATAAGGATGGATTTTTGGGATAAAATCCCTTTTTTCCATTTATTTTCCCATTTTCCCTTTTTTTGTCCAAATTCATTTTTCTTTTCTTTTTCTTTTCTTTTTTTTTTTTTCTTTCTTTTTCTTTTTCTCTTTTTTTTTCTTTTTTCTCTCTCTTTCTCTCTATCTCTCCCGAGCAAATTTCTTCCCGTCGGCCAGATCCGCCCGAGCTGCCGCACGCCGCCGCACCACCGCCGGAGCCGCTCGCCTTGCCGCCTCAGCTCGTCGCGCAGACGCTCTCGCCCAGCAGCGTCGCCATCGCCCACCGCAGCAGCCCACGCCGGTCGCACGCCAGATCGCGTGCCCACACTCGAATCTGTCGCCGTCGCGCGCCTTCCAAATTGACCTCGCGTCGCCGTCGCCCGGATCGGCCGACTTCAGCGCCAGCTTCGCCCGTGTCGCGCCACGCGTCAGCGCCTTGTCGTCGCGCGCTCGCTCGCGTCGTGTCGCTCGCGCGCCGCGCGCGCCGCCCCAATGAAGAGCTGAACGCCGCCGCTTCGCGCTGCCGTGCCAGCAGGCGTGTCGCGCGCAGCCAGCAGCCCGTGTCCGTCCGTCACGCGCCCAGTGCGCGACCAACGCGCCCCAGCGCCCAGATCTGCGCCCCAGCACGCCCAGCCAGCCCTGTTGCTGCCCCGTTCGTGCAATCGGCTCGTTCGTGTGTCCGTCGCGCCTCGTGAGTTGCTCTCGAGCTGAGCCCTTCTTATTTTAGTGTATTTAGGGCTATTCTTTGATTATTGATGTGTTTGCTTGATTCGTTATAGGTAGCTCGGGTTCGATCGCAGCTTAGGTTTCTTGTGTTTAGAGGTCTTCCAGCCAGGTAAGGATTTCTTACCGGAGTTGTGTGGACCCTGCGATATATTATGCGATTGCTGATTGTATGCTTGTTTGTGTTTATTGACATGTTTGGTGATAAGTGCTTTAATCTGAATTCCCGATTAGCATGGCTTTCCTGGTTAATTCTCATGTTAATCCATGCTAGGTTGTTCCTTTACTCGCATGCTCGTGATCTGCTCTTTGCTTCGTAGTATCATGCTAGGCTCGTTGTATTCTTTTGAGCACGTCATCGGATTTTATGGAATTGTTTGTTTGCTTGCTAGACAAAGAAGTGCGGTGTAGATAGCATCATCCGGCCGATGCATAAAGTACCTTGCATCCATGGCGGGGACGCCGAGCAAGTCATTCCGCCCCGACCCCGTGAGGGATTAGCTAACCCGCGGTAGGCCCCGCAATCTTGGGTGAGGGTGGCGATCGTTAAATGCCCCAACCGTCGGGATGATGACTTGGCATTGCCTCGTCCCGATAGTCGGCACGCCTCGCCGTGTTCGGCCGTAGCCCCGATTGCCACTGTTAAGGCAAGGACGGCTTCCCTGGTGTAAGCCTACCACGACCGTTCCTTGGCCCCAGTGTGCGGTGGTTCAGGTGACATAGTTTACGTGTCCGTGTCTCACACCCCTATGTCGCTGACACCGATCCAAAGATTTAGTTAGGCGTGGTGGATCGGATATGGGCAACTTGCCTTCGCACCACGCAACCCCCCATAGTCTGCGCAGAGCACGCGCGTGCATGCTTACGCTCATTACTGGCGCCGACCGGAGAGCTCCTCGGGATCTTGAGCTAGTGTACCTTTCGTCGACAAGAGATGAAGCCGAGGCCGGACTTGTTTCTCGTATAGGGCGACTTGTGTGATGTGTTGTGTGGTGTTTGATTTCCGGACTAAGACCCTGAGTTGGCATCCGAGGCCCAAGTGTGGGCTAAGCTATGTGCTCTATCTGTGTTTATATTCATAGCTTGCTTATCTTTCGGCTAGATGACCATGTATATCGTATTGTACCCCGGTTGGGGATTCTTACTGAGTAATTCGTTACTCACCCTTACTTATCTTTCAGGAAACCATGGCGCGAGGCAGGATGGCTGGAGGAGGAGCTGTGATCATGGAACCTGTTGTTCAACTCTGAGTCTTATGTTTATGTTTATGATTTAAGTGTCCTCTGAATGCATGTAGTTGGGCACTGAGCCCTAGGGTGTTTTCTGATTGTATTTCTGGATTCTAGCATTGTTGTAAAGTTTGTATGTTTTAAATAAATCTCTGATCAGAGTATGTTTTGGAAATGTATTTGTCTTGGAACAGTGCTTGAAACAGGGGATGAGTTTCGTGAATTTATGTTGGTTTTTAAATGGATGTTTTCTGTTTTAGTTTTTACTTAGAATCCAAACACCACCTTGCAAATTTTCTGTAGATTTGTATGCATGCATTGAGGTAATGACCTATTTAGAACCCCATTCGGGTCGGGTCGTTACAGTCCACGATGTTTGAAGTATGTTGAGACCACATTTCATGCGATGTGGCGTTGCAAACTTGTTCAACCTTTGTGGAAGGAGTCCCGTTTCTGGGATATGCAGGTGTCAGAGGGAGTTCATGATTTTTGTGATCTGATATATTGGTTCTTTAATCAGCTCAATGTGTAGTATTTTGAAGATTTTTTGGTTATGTGCTGGTGTGTTTGGTGTGCTCGTAACAAACATGTGGTTTATGGATATCAAAATAATCTTGGGTCTTGTTCTCATATTTCAAGTGTATTCAATTGGGATTTTTGCAAAAAATATTTGATTGAACTTAGAGGTGATTCTAAGAAGGTTTTGTCCGTTATTGGGAGCCATTCTGTGTGGCGGGCTATTCAAAAGTGGAGTCATCCGACGCCAGGATTTGTTAAGCTGAATACGGATGCTTTGAGTTTTGCTGGGGAAGCTAAGAGTGGGTTGGTTACGTGGGCTTGCGCCCTTCCGTTAAAGTGGATTATTATTCCCTTGGCGTGCGAGGCATTGGTGATTTCAGATGCCTTCAAATGGTTTCGACAAGTTAATCGTCGAAGCAGATTCCTTGATTGTTATTAGTATGTTGCAGAGGAGTCACCATTGTTTTTCAGAGTTGGGGCTGATAGTTGATGATATCAAAAGGTTGGTCGCGGGTTTTCATTCCGTCTCTTTCATTTGGTGTAGTAGAGACGGAAATGCAATGGCTCATGTTTTAGCAAGGATGGAGGCTGGACTAAATGAGGATCCTGTTTGGATGGAGGAGGTTCCCCCAAATTTAGTTCAATTGTATGAAGCTGAAGTGCTGCAGCTGTCTAGATCCTCTCTTTGGAGAAGGAATTTTACTAGTTTTTAGTTCTCTATTTTCTGACTGCCATGTCAAAAAAAAAAATGAAGCTATAGCTACAGTTGCTTTCCTCTTTCATGAATAGAAATCACAAAACTGTAATTAAACCTTTCTTTCTCTTTTCTCTAGCCTCTACCGTCTTTGTCTCTTGTCGTTTAAGATATTTAAACAAAAATTTATAGCTCTCCTTTTAGAATGATTTTTTTTGTTTTTAATATTAGTTTTTGGTTTTTGATTTTAAAAAATAAAAATGATACATGTTTAACAAACTACTTGTATTAGTTAGATTAGTTCTTCAGTTTCTTCACTAATATGTAATTAGTTCATTAACTGTTATGATTAGTTTGTACTCTCCTAACTCTTATTTAAAGAGGTTTTGAGCATAATAAAATCATGAAGTTTCCTCTTATCATTCATATGGTATCAGAGCGCTGATTCTCTTGATTCTCTTCATCTTTCCCGGGGTTTCGTTCTTTCTCCTACTATCCTCTAATGCGGACCCAACAACTCAAAGCGGCAATGATCAATCTCATTAATCCTTCGATCCATCACATCAATCCTTCGATCCTTTCCATATGCCTCAGTCCTTTACTAAGGCATATCAAGAAACCAATGTTTGAGAAACTTCAGGTAGCTTGGAAATGTAACAATCACATAATCGCATCTTGGATCTTGAATAAGGTTTCAAAGAAATTGGAGCCAGCATAGTTTATAGTAATTCAGGCAATTTGGCCGAAACGTTCAAAGAATCAAACGGACCTCACATCTTTCAGTTGCGAAAATCTCTAATAACAATGATTCAAGGAAGCCAGTCAGTCAAAGCGTACTTCACGAAGATCAAATCCATTTGGCAAGAACTTTGTGCGTTACTTGTCTATGTTGACGATATTCTGTTACCAGGTCCTAATAATCTGGCTATAGATAAAATCAAAGTCTCACTGTGAACACACTTTCTTCTCAAAGATCTAGGAACTACGAAGTACTTCTTAGGATTATAGCTACTTCGATCTAATCATGACATCAATTTATCACAAAGGACATATGTTCTTCAAATACTTGAGGGATCATGGGCTTCTTGCTGCAAAACCAACATTACATCCTATGCAACAACACCTCAAACTCACAGTTGATTCTGGAAAAATATAATTAGTCGAAGAAGCCTCCTCATATCATCGTGTTATTGGGGGTGATTAGTTATTCAGTTTCTCATTAGCTGTTATGATTAGTTTGTACTCTCCTAACTCTTATTTAAAGTGATTTTCAAAAAAATAAAATCGCCAAGTTTCCTCTTATCATCCATAATGTTTGATAACTATTTTTGTTTTTTTTAATAACTAAAAACTAAAAATATGTTTAATAGATGTTTTTTATTGTTAAAAATAATTTTTTTTAATATTTAATAAAATAAAACTATTTAAAAATACTATCGATCTAATAAACTTTAAATTTTTGGGTTCGAACTTTATTTGTAATCTGCTTTATCATTTTTCTAACATTTTTCTTTAAAAAGATTAAAAAAAAAGATTTTGAAAACCTTTTTCTTTTTTTAATTGGTTTAATTTTTAAAAAACAAAAACTAAAATTTTTTATTAAACAAACTTGTTTTTATAAAGTTAAAAACAAAAAAATGAAATGATTATGAAATGAGGCATATAAAATCTTATTTTACATTAAACCTATTTTAAAACAAACAAAGAGTTAGTAGTTTTGTTTTTGTTTTTTGTTTTTTTTTTTCGACTGTCGGACCAGTCTACCTCTTAGGTCACTTTGGTTAATATTAAGTACATACTTTAAAATAAACTCAACATTTGGTTGTCTAAAAATATAGTCATTTTAATTAATTTAAGAGAAGCAACTTTTTGGCCCAAGTTTATAATTATAGTAGCTTTTTTAAAAAAATCGTTTATAGTAAATTGTGCCTATTTTTAATAATAATAATAATATTATTATTATTATTTTGAGATTACATTAATTGGAGGTGGGGGATTCGAATCTATAACCTCATGGTCTTCAACTTATTTCTTTGAAAATATATAAAATGATATTTATAACATACAGTGTAACAACATAATATTCATTTTGTAGTTAAATTGTAATTTAGATATAATATATAAAATTTTAGTTCAACCAAATAAGAAATATTAATAAGATTATAAAGAAGTTGTATTATGCCACATTAAACAAAAAAAATGGGAATCAACACATGATTCATAATATATTACATATATTTATATATATTATTCAATATTGTTTTATTTGGCCATAGACATCTACATTACATTTTTTAGGGCAAATTTTTTTAAAAAATAAAAATAAAATAATGGGACTTCAGTTATACTAAATTACACCTGTAACAGCCCAGTTTTCTATCCCAGTTTTCGAGGTGCCTTCGGGTCAAGTTTCGGTTGTTGGTTGGGTCGTTAGAGTTGTTTTGACCCTTAGGGGTATTTTGGTCTTTTTGCACCCCGGGCAGGATTTGTAGTTTTTCAGGGCTTCGAGGCAGCTCCTGCCTTTGTTGAGGCTTGTTTGATGTTGCTTGCGAGTTCCGAGATGTTTGGGCTAGTCGTTTGGGAGTTCGGTTGTGATTTTGGGATTTTTGCAAAGTGATGGTTGGTTGTGTGCTTCCTTTGGGATTCGAGCCTGGGCCCTTAGTGTTGCTTTGGGAGTTGGGTTTAAGTGAGATTTATTTATTGGAGGAGGTTGCTTCAGTCGGGTTTCGAAGGAGGAAGCCGGGAAATGGGATTTTAAGGTTTGTTATGGATAAGGTTGGAAATTAGGATTAAAATCCCTATTTTTCCTTTTATTTTTCCCATTTTTCCCTTTTCTTTTCAAAATCACTTTCTCTCTCTCTCTCTCTCTCTCTCTCTCCTCTCTCTCTCTCCTAGCCCAGCCTAGCCGCCCCGAGCCGAGCCTGCTCGCCAGTCGCCCACCCTAGCATGCTAGCCCAGCTCGCCCAGCCAAGTCGCCAGCCCGAGCTCGCAACCCAGATCGCGTCTCCAGCCGAGCTCGCCTGCCCAGGTCGCGCCATCGCCAGCCCAGCCCCGCGTCGCTCGCGCGCTTGTCGTTCAGGCCTCAGTGTCGCCCCCGCGCTCGCGTGCCGTCCTTGTGCCGAGCCGCCCCGAGTCCGTCGCCCCAGATCTGTCGCCGTCGCACCATCGCACGCCCAGGTCGCAGCCGAGGGAAGCCCATCGCCGAGCCGCTCGCTCGTCGCGCGCCGCACGCTCGCTCGCGCCAACCGCTTTCGCCAGCGCCACCGCGCGCCGCGCGTGACGTGCCCAGCGCATGTCGCACATACACAGCAGCAGCGCGCCAATAGCCGAGCCAGCGCCCCGAGTGCCGTGTCGTAGCACGCCCTAAGCGCCCGTGCCCACGCGCCAAAGAATGCCTAGCCCGAGCAAATGCCCGTTCGCGTGTCAGCCGTGCCTCGTGAGTGCTCCCGAGCTGAGCCCTATTTGTTTTATTATATTTGGGCCTTTTGATTGTAATTATTGTTGTTTTGTTAGGTTCTCGCTAGCTAGCTCGGGTTCGATCGCAGCTTAGGTTTCTTGTGTTTAGAGGTCTTACGGCGCCGTAAGGATTTCTTACCGAGTTTGTGTGGACCTGCGATATATTATGCGATTGCTGATTGTATGCTTGTTTGTGTTTATTGACATGTTTGGTGATAAGTGCTCTATTCTGAATTCCCGATTAGCATGACTTTCCTGGTTAATTCTCATGTTAATCCATGCTAGGTTGTTCCTTTCTGGCATGCTAGTATCTGTTCTTTGCTTCGTAGTATCATGCTAGGCTCGTTGTATTCTTATTGAGCACGTATTGGATTTTATGGAATTGTTTGTTGTTTGCTAGGGCAGGTTAGAAGTGCAGGTAGATAGCATCATCCGCCCCGATGCATAAAGAACCTTGCATCCATGGCGGGGACGTCGAGCAAGTCATTCCGCCCCTGGACCCCGTGAGGATTAGCTAACCCAAGCGGTAGGCCCCGCAATCTTGGGTGAGGAGGCGGTTGTTAATGCCCCAACGGTCGGGATGATGACTTGGCATTGCCTCGTCCCCGGCAAACGGCATGTCCTCGGCATGTTTGGCGGAGCCCCGATTGCCACTGTTAAGGCAAGGACGGCTTCTGGTGTAAGCCTACCACGACCGTTCCTTGGCCCAAAGCGGTGGTTCAGCCGACATAGTTTACGTGTCCGTGTCTCACACCCCTATGTCGCTGACACCGATCCAAAGATTTAGTTAGGCGTGGTGACCGGATATGGGCGCTTGCCTTGAGACCGCAACCCCCCATAGTTCTGCAGAGCACGCGCGGTGCATGCTTACGCTCATTACAACGCCGATCGAGAGCTCCTCGGGATTGTGAGCCAGTGTACCTTTCGTCGACGATGAGAGCGATGTGCCGAGGCCGGACTTGTTTCTCGTATAGGGCGACTTGTGTGATGTGTTGTGTGGTGAGTTATTTCCGGACTAAGACCCTGAGTTGGCATCCGAGGCCCAAGTGTGGGCTAAGCTATGTGCTCTATCTGTGTTTATATTCATAGCTTGCATATCTTTCTGCTAGATGACCATGTATATCGTATTGTACCCCGGTTGGGGATTCTTATTGAGTAATTCGTTACTCACCCTTATTATGTGGTTTTCCACAGGTAACCATGGTGCGAGACAGGATGGCTGGAGGAGGAGCTGTGATCATGGAACCCGTTGTTCAACTCTGAGATTTATGTTTATGATTTAAATGTCCTCTGAATGCATGTAGTTGGGCACGGAGCCCTAGGGTGTTTTCTCTCAATGTATTTCTGGATTCTAGCATTGTTGTAAAGTTTGTATGTTTTAAATAAATCTCTGATCGTAGTATGTTTTGGAAATGTATTTGTCTTGGAGCAGTGCTTGGAAACAGGAGGGACAGTTTCAGAAATTTATGTTGATTTTTAAATGGATGTTTTCATGTTTTAGTTTTTACTTAGAATCCAAACACCATCTTGCAAATTTTCTCAGAGATTTGAATGCATGCATTGAGGTGACGGCCTATTTAGAACCCCATTCGGGTCGGTCGTTACTGATTGGTATCGAGCTCGAGTCATAGATTCGAGACCGACCTTTTGTTGTGGTCGTTTTTCCATGATCATCAAGACTCAAGCCATCATCAGTGCGCCTAAGTTTACTATTTGTTGTTGAAAAAGGGTTAAGAATTTACAATACTGTCATCTAGTGTATGCCTTGTGTAGTGTTGTGGAGCGGAGACGAGGCGTGTTCGACTCGTTGTTGGTTTGGGCTTAGAGAGCCATCATGCCAACTTCCCGCAGTGTGTGATGTATGTTGTGGCTTGTTGAGGTATCCAGATTGATTCGATGCCCAGGACATCGTCCCCGTGGGAGGCGAGAGCTTGGACTCCCGTAGGCCAATTGTGGCCTAGTTGTTGGTTTTCCCCTAGTGAGAGGGTGGAGGTGCTTTGCCTTGGAGTGCCACTCCAAGAGAGGAGTTAGTTATGATTGTGCTGATGTGGATGTTTGTGGAGCAGGTCCCCGTGTGGACCCGGCTGGCGGCTCAAGTGTTGATCTTGAGCCTTAGCGATTGTTTGATTGCCCAGGTGAGTAGCCGCAGAGTTGGCGGCCTTCGAGGAGATTGTTGAGGCATCTTTGTGCTCCTGTAAAGTGTTGTTTGTTTGCAGCCAGATGGCGGAACCACGTGGTTAAGGGTGCAAGTGAGCGATGTTCCTTCGGACTAGATCCGTTGGTGTTTCCCTCAGATGTTTGGTAGAGTTGAGCACTCTTCTTTTGGTGAGCTTCTGGAGTGGAGCTAGCTGCTGCATGTTGAGAGAGCCGGCCAGAGTTTTGTTGAGCATCATGTGGAGATGCAAGGGTAGGCCGTGAGCCTTCGGTTTGATGAGATGCCATAGGCATGGTTTTTGAGTTGGAGCCCTTGTATGCCTAGCCAGAGTTCTTGTCACTTGAGGTTGTGACCCTGTTGGCCCCATTGGTAGTAAGATGTGGTTTTGGTAGTAGTGGCACTTGAGGTGCATTGGTTGGTGTGCCGCTTTGGCACTAAGTCTGGTTGAGGCTTGAGTTTGGCTTTGGGCATAGCAGATGGTTCTATGCCGTTCGGAGTTTAGTGCACTCCTTTAGCCTTGGATCCGTTTATGGCAGTGGCACCTGTTTAGGTCGTGCCAGAGGGCTAGTTCAGTGGTAGTCGATGGACTACAAGCGAAAGGATGCTCGAGAGGAGCCGGAGCCTTTTCCCAGTGTTACTAGAGGTTGAGTAAGTCAAGCAGGTTGGCAATTGGTAAGTGTTGGTGCGCGTGAGTCTCGCGCTAGTGTTAAGGCCAAGAGATTTTCTTTGTGGTTGGTAGTGCGGTCAACTACCTTCGAGTGCCTAAATCTGAGGAGAGTTGAGCATTGTAGATGCGAGTTTGGTCCAGCTGAGGGACCATGAGTTGGATGCCTTTGAGGTGAGTTGGATGCTTTTCAGGCGAGATGAGCTGATGCCTTGCGAGAGGTTTTGGATGCCTTAGGGGTAAGCACCCTTGGTAGAGGCTTGGTACAAAGTAAGTTTGGTTTGGCATGATTATGCTTTGGTAGAGCAAGGTTGCCTCAGCTTCGAGTATCGTGTGGAGATGGAACTTTTGGTGTTCCTTGGATTGTTTGTATCGCTGCCAGGAGTTAGCGTTGCTTTTTGGAAAAGCGCTTGTTAGTCTTGGATCTCTAAAGGAAGGTTGAGAGTTGTGCACACAAGTGTGTTTTGTGTGGTTTGTTCTGTGGCGAGAGTTTCAGATCCATGTAGGGTTTGCTTTGGAGATCTAGTGCTCAGTTTCTGGAGAAGTTGAACTCTAGGTGGTTGTTGCAAGGCTTTAGTCGAGGTGGTAAAGATACCGTGCTCGTGGTATCAGGTTGTTGCTTAGGCAAGTGTTGTTGGGTTGGACCTAAGCTTGGTTGGCCGATGCTTTGAGTAGGAGGATGACGCATTCTGTAGCGTTTCGGGTACTCTAGGTTCCCAAGGAGTTGGAGTTGGCCAGCATGGTTGTGATGCTGGAGAGAGTTGTGCCTGTTCAGGCAGTTGGTTGTTAGATCGTTTGCCGGCAGTGTGTGTGTCGAGGGTTGTCGGAGAACCCTAGGTTGTGGAGAGCCTCTCCAGAGCTCAGTCAGGCCCAGCTAGTGAGTTTCAGTTGGCTAGCTGGAGGCGTGTAGTTTGTAGCCTCGGTGGAGTTGCTAGCAGTCTTGGTAGACTAGCAAGCTAGTGGTTGTTTGGAGTAAAGTCCGGATTGGTTCCGGTGTGGTGACAAGTTGATGCTTGGTGTCGACCAAGGTGTGGATTGGAGTTGCTAGAGGTTAGTTTTGCTCGTGGGGCGAGTGGTTTGTGCCCTGTTGGTTTTGTTCCTATTTTCAAGATGTTGAGTTGCCCCGTTTGGCATTTGGAGGTTCAGTCCGTGGTGGACCCCTGTTGTTGCCCCGCGAGATTAGATGTTGTTGCTCTAGTGAAGCAAGACAGTGAGCGTATGTGGAGCTCTCTGTCCTTTGGTTGCCTGCTTGTAAGAGCCGTTTCCTTCGGGGAGTTGTTAGGTTACTCCCTTGGTCTTGGAGTTGATGGTGGAAGCGCTAGCTTGAAGGAAAAGTTTGTTGGCTGCTTGGAAGTAGTCGTTTGTCCAGTTAAGCGGATTCTTGGATGGTGTTCTAGAGGCTGCAGTAAAGGTTGTTCTGCCTCTTGTGAGTGTTTGGCCAAGATTTGGTTCGTTTGTTGTTTCGAGAGCTAGTTCGGTTCTAGCTGGAGGGCGTTGCCCTGAGGTCTTGTTCCTAGTCAGTAAGTTTTGGGAGTTGACCCCTCCCTCGGCAATTGAGCAAGTGCTATTAGTTTCGGATTGGTGGTCCGATTGGTTGAGTTTTCTCTTGGGTGTTGCTTCCAAGAGAGTTGGTTGCTGTTGCCTTGGGTTTGAGCAAGTCAGCGAGCGTGTGTGGAGTTCGCTGCCCTTCTGGAGTTTGCTTGCTGGGAAGTCGTTTCCCGTTTGGCGAGTCGACCACCTAGCTCCCGAGTTGTGTAGTTGATCGAGTAGCGCAGCGCGGTCACCAAATGAGAGGGTCCCTGCATTGTGTTGTTAGCAAGCAAGAGTTGTTTGTCCCCGCAAGGGCGGTGGCCAGCCAGTAAGAGTTGTTTCTGGCAAGTTGTTGGTTCTTTGGGGATTGAAGATTTTCCTTTCCCCCTAGTCTCTGTGGTGGTTGAGTTGCTCCCTGGATGTCAGCCTCGAGTGTTAACTCCTGAGGTAGTCTTGCGGATTCGTATGGTTCAGGATCCGTAAGCTTTGAGGTTGTCGTTATCCGTTTTCCTTGTGAGGTTTCGGGAGTGGAGCTTCTGGTTGGAAGTTGAGTTAGGCTTAAGCTAAAAGGAGAGGTCCTTTGAGTAGCCTGTTGGATTTTTTTAGAGTTGAGTGGTAGCTTGGAGGCGAGCGTTGCTCGTTATAAGTTGGGTTGAGTTCTGCTGAGCAAGCCCTTCTCGGGCTTTGCTTCTTGTTGTTGTGCGTTCGCAGTTGGCGTTAGCGGAGCCTCGTTTGAGTGAGTTGGCACAGAGGTGCCGTGGCTTTGGTTGGTTAGCCTTTGGGCTGTTCTCCTCAAGCTGTTGTGTTGCTGGTAGCCCTATGAGGGTTTGGTCCTTGCTGCCGAAATTTCCATGAGAGGAGTGTTGGTTGTTTCCTTGCCTGGCAATGTTCTCTTTGGCCTGTTGCTAGTAGGTTTTCATGGAAAAGTTTGCGCTCGGCCGTTGAGGAGCTCTAGTTTGTTGGTTTGGCCGAGTGGAGCCTGTGCTTGGCTCTGGTCTTTTAGAGGTGGCCGTAGCTGAAGTTTCAGCTGGTGTGGGTGTTGTTAGCCGTCGGGTGTACTAGGATGGTGCCCCTTGCCTTTGGATCGGCGTTTTTCTCCTTAAGATGATTGCTTAAGTGTTGTGGTCGTGTTCTAGTTGGAGAAGTTTGTCTTTTTGGATCAGTCGCCAGTTGGTGGTTCGCTTGTATCTCGTTAAGGCTGTAGTCAAGGTTTGAGGTTTGTTGGTCTCTTGTGAAGTAAGAGTAGGCCGTTTAGTTTTGGAATCTGGAAGGTTCTGTTGTGGGCATTCAGAAAAGTTACGCCAGTGCGTGGCGTTGAGTTTTGGAGCTTGTGCCCAGTCTGCGAGTTTGCTGAGAGTAACACCGTAGAGAGGTGTTCCGTGTTGGATTAGTAGGGTTTAGATTGAGCCCCTGGTTTGTAGGCCTTTTGAGATCCTTGAGCGGATCGGAGCAGTGGCCTTTTGGTTAGCTTTGCCCAGTCTTTGTTGAGCTAGTCTTTGGCGGTCTGGATGGCATGGTGGCCTTGAGTTTTTGAGAACCCAAGAGGGTTTGGTTTTCGAAGAAGGTTGGTGTTGTTTTAGCCGAGAGGTTCGGTTGGTTTGGTTTCAGTGCAGTTTTCCTGGAGCTGTTTCGTCTTAGGACTTTCGAGGACGAAAGTCTTAAAAGGAGGGAGTATTGTAAAAGCCCAGTTTTCTATCCCAGTTTTCGAGGTGCCTTCGGGTCAAGTTTTGGTTGTTGGTTGGGTCGTTAGAGCTGTTTTGACCCTTAGGGGTATTTTGGTCTTTTTGCACCCCGGGCAGGATTTGTAGTTTTTCAGGGCTTCGAGGTAGCTCCTGCCTTTGTTGAGGCTTGTTTGATGTTGCTTGCGAGTTCCGAGATGTTTGGGCTAGTCGTTTGGGAGTTCAGTTGTGATTTTGGGATTTTTGCAAAGTGATGGTTGGTTGTGTGCTTCCTTTGGGATTCGAGCCCGGGCCCTTAGTGTTGCTTTGAGAGTTGGGTTTAAGTGAGATTTATTTATTGGAGGAGGTTGATTCAGTCGGGTTTCGAAGGAGGAAGCCGGGAAATGGGATTTTAAGGTTTGTTATGGATAAGGTTGGAAATTAGGATTAAAATCCCTATTTTTCCTTTTATTTTTCCCATTTTTTCCTTTTCTTTTCAAAATCACTTTCTTTCTCTCTCTCTCTCTCTCTCTCTCTCTCTCTCTCTCTCTCTCTCTCTCTCTCTCCCAGCCCGAGCCTAGCCCAGCCCGAGCCACGGCTCGCCCAGGTCGCCCCCAGCCCGAGCATGCTCGCCCACCGCGCCAATTAAGTCGCCCGGCCCGAGCTCAGAACCCGGATCGCGTCTCGGTAGCTCGCTCACCCAGTCGCGCCATCGCCAAATTTCACCCAGCGTCGCTCGCGCACTATCGTCCAGGCCTCCGTGTCGCCCCCGCGCTCGCGTGCCGTTCTTGTGCCGAGCCGCCCCGGGTCCGTCGCCCCAGATCTGTCGCCGTCGCACCATCGCACGCCCAGGTCGCAGCCGAGGGAAGCCCATCGCCGAGCCGCTCGCTCGTCGCGCGCGTCGCGCCGCTTCGCTCGCGCCCGCCGCCGCCGCCGCCACCACGCGCTTCGCGCCGTGGACGTGCCCAATACAGCGTGCCAGCAGGCAGCTGCGCGCCCGCCACGAGCCAGCCGCGCCCAGTGCGTGTCGTCGCGCCGCCCATTGCCGTGCAGCGCCAGTGCCGCCTAGCCCTAGCCCGCAAATTCTACCCGTCGCGTGTCGGCCGTGCGTGCCTCGTGAGTGCTCCCGAGCTGAGCCCTGTTTGTTTTATTATATTTGGGCCTTTTGATTGTAATTATTGTTGTTTTGTTAGGTTCTCGCTAGCTAGCTCGGGTTAGATCGCAGCTTAGGTTTCTTGTGTTTAGAGGTCTTCCGGCCAGGTAAGGATTTCTTACCGGAGTTGTGTGGACCCTGCGATATATTATGCGATTGCTGATTGTATGCTTGTTTGTGTTTATTGACATGTTTGGTGATAAGTGCTCTATTCTGAATTCCCGATTAGCATGACTTTCCTGGTTAATTCTCATGTTAATCCATGCTAGGTTGTTCCTTTCTGGCATGCTCGTATCTGTTCTTTGCTTCGTAGTATCATGCTAGGCTCGTTGTATTCTTATTGAGCACGTATTGGATTTTATGGAATTGTTTGTCGCTTGCTAGGCGGAGTTAGAAGTGCGGTAGATAGCATCATCCGGCCCGATGCATAAAGAACCTTGCATCCATGGCGGGGACGTCCGAGCAAGTCATTCCGCCCCCCGACCCCGTGAGGGATTAGCTAACCCAAGCGGTAGGCCCCGCAATCTTGGGTGAGGGAGCGGTTGTTAATGCCCCAAGGTCGGGATGATGACTTGGCATTGCCTCGTCCCCGGCAGCCGGCATGTCCTCAGCATGTTTGGCAGTAGCCCCTGATTGCCACCTGTTAAGGCAAGGACGGCTTCCTGGTGTAAGCCTACCACGACCGTTCCTTGGCCCCAGGTGCGGTGGTTCAGGCTGACATAGTTTACGTGTCCGTCTCTCACACCCTATGTCGGTGACACCGATCCAAAGATTTAGTTAGGCGTGGTGACCGGATATGGGCGGTTGCCTTGAGACCACAGCAACCCCCATAGTCTGCGATGTAGCACGCGGTGCATGCTTACGCTCATTACAAATACGATCGGAGAGCTCCTCGGGATTGTGAGCCAGTGTACCTTTCGTCGACAGTAGACAGGCTGAGGCCGGGACTTGTTTCTCGTATAGGGCGACTTGTGTGATGTGTTGTGTGGTGAGTTATTTCCGGACTAAGACCCTGAGTTGGCATCCGAGGCCCAAGTGTGGGCTAAGCTATGTGCTCTATCTGTGTTTATATTCATAGCTTGCATATCTTTCTGCTAGATGACCATGTATATCGTATTGTACCCCGGTTGGGGATTCTTACTGAGTAATTCGTTACTCACCCTTATTATGTGGTTTTCCACAGGTAACCATGGTGCGAGACAGGATGGCTGGAGGAGGAGCTGTGATCATGGAACCCGTTGTTCAACTCTGAGATTTATGTTTATGATTTAAATGTCCTCTGAATGCATGTAGTTGGGCACGGAGCCCTAGGGTGTTTTCTGAATGTATTTCCGGATTCTAGCATTGTTGTAAAGTTTGTATGTTTTAAATAAATCTCTGATCAGAGTATGTTTTGGAAATGTATTTGTCTTGGAACAGGTGCTTGGAAACAGGGACAGGTTTCAGGAATTTATGTTGATTTTTAAATTGATGTTTTCATGTTTTAGTTTTTACTTAGAATCCAAACACCATCTTGCAAATTTTCTGTAGATTTGAATGCATGCATTGAGGTGACGGCCTATTTAGAACCCCATTCGGGTCGGGTCGTTACAACACCAATTTGATTTAAAATAATAGATGAAATGTTATTTTTTAAAAGTAAATTTGATTTTCTTGTTTATTTTTTATATCTACCAAATTCATTTTGCTATCGAGGTCTCCCAAATTTATCGTCATTTCATATTAAAATTTATTCATAAAAACTTAACTTTTATTTATTTATTTAATTGATCTATTTGATATCTCAAATTTAACTTGTACTCAAATTTATTGTAGTGGTGCAATGGTTTCATCCAATTCAGCACTAGCGTCATAAGTTCAACGAAAATCGGTATTTGTCCCTCCTCCCCCGATAGGTATTTAAAAAAAAAAACTTGGACTCATATTTTTTTTTTTAAGAAGTGATATTTTTTATTTAATTCACTAAAACTAAGCCATAACAAATTTAACTTTTTTTTTTAGGTTAAAAAAATTGGGGGTGGGGGAGACTCAAGCCTAAGACCTCAAGGTCTTTAGATATACATCGATGCCACTTGAGTTACTGCTCTATTGACAACTTTATTTTTAATTAATTGATCTATTTGATATCTCAAATTTAACTTGTTGAATGGACTCAAATTTATTACTTTAATTCACTAAAACTTAATCATAACAAATTTAACTTTTTTTTATTAATGGATTAATGTGATATCTCCAATTTAGCTTGTTCATGAATGAACTTAAATTTATTATTTAATTTTTTTTAAAGATCAATTTATTATTTAACTTTAAATTATAAGAAATATGTAAAATAAATGTAAGAAGCTGGTACATTTGAAGTTAAATTATCTTGTTCGTTTCTTTTGTTTCCACTTTTAAAACGTGAACATTCAATTGATCAATATTAAAATGTACATGTTTAAGATTTAAAGAAATCTGATAAAAAATTGAAGTAAATATGTAATCGAGTACAAAAGATCTTTACAAAATAAAACCCTTCAAACTAATATATATATATATATATATATATATATATATATATATATATATATATATATATATATATATAATCAAAGTAACGATCCTAATTTATGAATACAAAAGTTAACAAGATTCATATAAATTTCTAAGTACATGAATGAACCCAATGGAGATCGAATCTGAAAAAAATACACAAAAATCAATAATGTTAACAAAATAGCCAAATAATTATACAAAGAAACATGATTTGTATTTTTAAAAAATCTAGCCTCACGAAATCTAATGCATTAATATATTTTTCAAAAAAGAAAATAATAATAATAAAATAGACCTGACCGAATAAGCACAGCATAAATTACAACTTTTTTTTTCATTTGAGAAAAAATTACAACTCATTTAGAAAATCTAACAACTTACTAAAAAAATCATAACTAACAGAGAAAAAAAATTGCAAAAAAATATGTTTCAATTTTTTTTTTTTTTTTTTGAAAACAAAATAGGTTGCAATTGAACAGATGACAAATTCAACTATGAACAATCCCAAATTAAATTCAGGAATTTATACTTCGACAGGAGAAGAGATTTGCAAAATCTTTTGATTTAAAAAAAAATTCAAATTAAAATCAAAGGAGAAGAGAGAGATAATACGTTTTAACTTAACACCGATTAAATGGATTTCTTAATACTCAAAACAAACAAAGATTAAGGATATTAACTTCATACGGATTAAGTTAATACCCTGCCCAAACACGTCCTAATTATCTAGATTTTTCTAATTTTTAATGTTGTAAAAACAAAACTCTTTAAATTCTATGAAATATGAAAAATCATATTTTTTAATTTAATATTACCAAGTAGAAGAGTACATTCAACAAAAAAAAAGAGTAAAAGATATTATAATGAGGGTGACAGATTTGAATAGTAACTGCCATATAAAAAGTCAATAGAGCTCTATTTATTTTTGTAACTAAAATCTAAATAAGATCTCGTCATCGATGTCATAGGGGGACCGGTGGCCTTGAATTGGGATGTATTTACTTTCCTGGGTGTTAAAATGGTACAAAATGAGTTGTCCATCATAGGCCTCCATTAAAAGTACATCAGAGCCCACAAATGCCAAAGGGAAGTTAATTCCAAATATTGGGCCGATTGTGAACAACCTTGACCAAAGAACCTTATTCCCCTTCTCATTTAACCCCAAACATCCAAACTATTTTGGTTTTCTTTAGGTGGATATAGATAATGAAGGAGAATCATTGATCCATATTAATACCATATTAATCATTAATATTGTATTATAAATTACTACTTTTTTTTCCTAGAATTGTAAATATTTTTCAAATTTCACCAATTCTTAAAAAACCTATTTACTTATTTATTAATATGGTGAAAAAACTCTTTAAACCCCTATGATTTTGGGAGATTTGTTAGGAGGCTAAGGTATCTTATATAATAATTATAAAAATCGAGATTTTGTTTTAAAATGTTATTTTAAAGTGGGAGTAATTGTGTCTTTTTCTAATAAATGAATTTTTTTTATTTAAAAGCCGGATTTTTGCTAAAGTTTATTAATATGTCTATTCTTTAGCTTATTTCTGCTAAGCTCCCTAAAATAAAATCACTACTAAATATGTCTTTTCTTTTTATTTTTTTTTCGAAAATTCATTACTAAATATTTCAATAGCATCATTGTACCTTTGTTTGGAGGGATTAATTTAATTCAAATCCTACCTAATGGATAGTGCATAAAAAAAAAAAAAAAAATAGACTGAGAAGGGACGGAAAGGAGAAGAGAGAAAGAAAAAGAAAAATAAATGTGGCTGGTAAAATGACAGATGTACAACTACATAACTTCCTGTAGGAAGTCTTGCCTGTTTACATTTTGGGGATTATAATGAAATGTACGTAGATGTTAGCTAAAAGAAACTATAATACTTAAAATATAAATAAATAAACAAATAGATCAGAAAACGCCGATGAACTATCAATGGAGAAGCGAAATAAATAAGATCTCGTCATCGATGTCGTAGGTAGATCGATGGCCTTGAATTGGGATGTATTTACTTTCCTGGGTGTTAAAATGGTACAAAATAAGTTGTCCGTCATAGGCCTCCATTAAGAGTACATCAGAGCCCACAAATGCCAAACGGAAGTTAATACCAAATATTGGGCCAATTGTGAACAACTTTGACCAAAGAACCTTATTCCCCTTCTCATTTAACCCCCAAACATCCAAACTATTTTGGTTTTCTATACGTGGATATAGATAATGAAGGAGAATCATTGATCCATTCAAAAACCCGAGACTTACCCGGATCGATAAGTTTAGATGGTTTTAGAAATTTAAAGCTTGTGGGAACGGGATTTGACCAAAAATCTCCTTACTCGTGTCGAACCACATTACAATTTCAGTCATAGTTTTATTAATGAAATCCTCTGACCACAAATAGTACAATCCTTGATAATACACATCAAAACTAGGCTTCTTAGAAGCCCAAGCAGGAACAAAGGTCTTAATTTCTCTCCATCTATCTTTATCCAAATCATAGACTTGGGCTCTACATGCATTAAATTCAGATGAACCTTTTCCAGAAAACCCCACAATCAAAACCACCTTGAAACCACTAGATTTCGGTCGTGCCTCTATCCAATAGATTTGTTCACATAAACGAGACCTAAATTGTAGTGTTCATCATGACGGGAAAGAACAATCGAGGGTGGGAGGATTCGAAAGTTTCCAGTGAGGGAATTGTAGAGAAAAATGTCATTGCCAGGGGGAAAGGAGAGGCACACGGTGCCGTGACAATGGCCGTGGATTTGGGAACGATCAAATTCCGGATGAAAGCAAGGAAGATGGACAAGAGATGTATTATCATAATAATTGAAGAAGGAGAATCTGGTTTCTATCTTTCCGGTCTTTTCGTTTGTCACCATACGCCTCAGTATGAGGTTTTGTGGGGTATGAAGAGAAGTAATTATGGCACACCATAATTTTGAAACGTATTTGAATCGAAACAGAGATTTGAATGGCACCAGTGGCAGAATCTCCCTCAAAATTCCTTCCGGAGGTTCTATCATGTCTAACTCTGCTCCAATTATTTCTCAACAACTATGGATGTCCTTCCTTCTTAAATCAAATCTTCATGTGGCTGTCTTCCTTTAAATAACAGTTTATTGTGTTTCTTTTCTTTTCTTTTTTCCTTTTTTTTACGGTTGTTTTCCTTTTTTTTTTTTTTTTTTTGAAAGATACAGTTGTTTTCCTCGTAACTTCCATTAGTGATTTTCGCAACAGATTTCAATCAAATCCTCTGAAATTTAACAACCCTACCTCTACCTCTTTTTATTATCTTAGATAAAGTCTACTCATCCAATCAATCTTTCTTTGAAAATGTCAATAAAAAAGAAAAAGAAAAAGAAACAACACTTCAATAAAGTGAAAGGAAGCTCCCCACATGTAGATTATTTATTCCCATCCACGTTACTCTTCTCTTTGTATTTATAAAAGTAAAATAAAAACTCAAAACATACATAGTAAGATTGCAAAACTTTTTTTTGTTTGGTATATTTTTTACAAATGATTAGTACTTTTTCAATAAGGATATTTTCGGCATTGCAAGTCCTCATTTCTTTAAATTGTACGTGTAAATGATTAATGTGTTAGAAATTTCAAACACAAAAATTAAATGTGCTCAATAAAATCATTTGGAGCGAAAGCTAAAGTTAAATAAATTATATACGTCCAACTATTATTTTTGGTAACCAAGATGAAAATTCAATGTAGATCTGAAACTGCTACACGAACACAGTAGCACGAACACTGCAACACGAACAGGGAGTTCTTGGTTCTTCTACACCCCCACCCTTCCTAACTTAAAATGGTGTGGTTTTTCTTAAGGGAAGAGTAGACATAGAGACAAAAAACTTTGGTAAGAAAACACATAAGAGATTTTTAATGCACTCTATAATTTTCTCAAAAAGTGTTCTCTTTTTCTGTAGTTTCAGCATAAGTTATATCTACCATTAAAGTGTGTTCAATTTCTCGTGTTGACAAGTACTCTAAAAAACATTTATTTTGAGATCGATGAAATCTCATGCTATTTTAATCTGATATCGAAAACTCATTAAATTCAAACAAAAACAAATCAAGCTAAAATCCATAAAAATAATTATAAATTATATTTAAAAAGTTAATTACGTTTATAGATTTTGAATTTTTCTTTTTTTAATACTATAGATTTTGAATTTTAAAACTTGTTTGGTCATTGTTATTCAAAAGTTGATAATATATTTATTTTCGTTAGTTTTTATGGAGAAAATACATTTGAATAGAGAAAAAAAAAATTATTTTTTTAGTAAGAATAGTTTTATTAAGTTTTTAAAAGACCAAGAATACTATCAAATAAAAGTATAATATTTTTCATCTAAATATTGACGATGATATTTTTTAATGTTTTTTAAGTCGAGAGTATTTTTTATTTGTTTTTAAAGTTTAAGGGTATGCGTGAAATTTTTTCAAAGTTTAAGAGTATTTTTTTAAACCAATCTTTAACGGGTTCTCTCCAAATTTAACTGCAATGTATTTTTGAAACTAAAGTTAAAGTTCAAGAATATTTTTTAACTTTTCAAGGTTTGGTGCATTTTTGACACCATCCCCGTAGTTTAGAGACATGTTTTTTATAATTTGACCTTTAATAAAATAAAACTATTTAAAGATATTATTGATCTAATAAAGCTCAAATTTGTGAGTTTGAACATTATTTATAGTGTCACTTTTCTAGCATTTTTCTTAAATTTGTTTTGTACAAAAAGCTACTCGTTTTTAGTTTCTAAAATTCTTTTAATTTTCTAAAAACAAAAATCAAAATTTAATTTAAATTCGCCATTAAATGTGAGATAATGACTTGATAGCTTGCAATTGGCTGAAATTTGTCAGTCAACCACCCACTTTCTTCATTTTTTTTATTCTTGAAATTTCCATTTCCATGTTTTCTCTACGTCTTTTGTTTCCAAGTCATCCTGTTCCCTCAATTTTCTCACCGGAAGCATTCCTATTTTCGGCGATAATACTTGTAGTCATGTTTTTTCGCCGGTAATTTTGTTTTCTGATATTGCTTAGTTAAGGTGTGATGTGGTTGTTACTTTGGGTTTTTTAGTAAACAAATTATTGGAGTTTAAAGGAGTTTGGGGACTATAATGATATAATTGCATTTAATTTAACCGAATCTATCATGATTTGAATGTATAAATGAGGAGGGTCATATACAGTTTAGATTTTAATTTTTACTCTTATAGATCAAATCCAATTCGTCAAGTTCTGATTTTCTAATTTTAATTTTATTCCACCATTATTTAAGAATAAAATATCATTTTGGTCTCTGAACTATCATGTAAATTTTATTTTGGTCCCTAAACTTTCAAAAGTCCAATTTTACTTCCTAAACTATTATTTTTATTCTGTTTTGGTTCATCAACTTTCAAATATTCAATTTTAATAGATAAAAATTGAAGAGAGACAAATGAAGAGAGAGAAGGTAAATGGGGAGGAAGAATTCTGGATTTTTGTTTTTAATGAGGAAAGAGAAAGAAAAATTGAAAAGTTATTATTTTTTTTATAAATAATAAAGTAAACCCTGATTTTGCACTAAAACCAAAAAAATTATCCATTTTTTACAAGTACTTTGTTTATATTAACATAATGTAACATGACTTTTTTTTTGTATATCGACTAATTTCTTATAAGAATGAAACATTGATCTCTAAAGAGGGCATTCAAATCAAAATTAAATAAGGTTTTTCCTGGGGGTTAAAGTTGAAAGAAAATAACATTCATAATTCAGTATCAAACTTTTTCGGTAACTATAATTCTAACGGCAAGATATTTCATTCTAATTTAATATACTTCATATAATGATCATTATAGAATGATTTAAGAGTTTGAGAAATAAAAGGTAAGAGTTGAACTATAATGGTCATTTAAATATAAATTAATTTCATATAAGTTTTCTTAATATTTAGATGATGTAGGTAAACTGACTCACAAATATAAAAGAAAAAAGTTAAATCATTTAAAAAAATATATAAAAGTTTTATTGAATTTAATAAGTTAGGAGAACCAATGACTAATGTTTCTAAAAAAAAATAAAAATAAAAATAAAAATAAAAATAAAAAACCAAGGACTAACGATGTAGATATTTAAACAAAAATTAACAAAATAACATTCAAAGATTCAAAGATCAAACTTTTTCGGTAATTATAATTCTAACAGTAGGATATTTCATTCTAATTTAATATACTTGTTATTGGAAAAAAAAAATCTAATTTAATATACTTCATATAATAATTATTATGAAATGATTTAAGGGTTTGAGAAATCAAATTAAAGGTGTAAGAGTTGAATTATAATAGTCATCTAAATATAAATTAATTTTATAGATTTCCTTAACTTTTACATGTTGTAGGGTTATAAGATATTGACTAATGTTTCTAAATAAAAATAAAAATAAAGAAGCAATGACTAATGATATAGATATTGTCAAAAAAAAAAAAGACTTTGGGGATTCAAGTCATCTCCACTTCCGATCAACTATTTAGGCATGACTTTGGGTGGGAACCCTTGTTCTTTATCTTTTTGGGATAATACTATTGAGAAGATCGAGAGGAAGCTTAATCAATGGCAATTCTCTTACCTATCTAAAGGCGGAAGGCTAACCATGATTCAAGCTGTGTTAGAGCATATTCCCACTTACATGCTCTCCGTTTTTTCAAGCTCAACCACTATTTGCAAGAAGATTGAGAAAATAATGAGAAGATTTTTGTTGAAAGGTGTGGATGATCATGGTGGAGCTCATCTTGTTCGATGGGACATTGTCACTCTCCCAAAGCATTCTAGAGGGATGGGTATTAACAAAATTCAGTGTACGAATTCTGCTCTTCTTTGCAAATGGATTTGGAGGTTTTATTCTGAGAAAGACCCTCTATGGAAGCTGGTTATTAAAGAGAAATATAGTGCTAATCAATTTGGGGAAACTCCATTTCAATGTAAGTTTAAAAGTTGTCGTTCTCCTTGGGCACATATAGTCAAATTTGATCGTATCATGAAGCCTTAGTTACAATGGAAAATTAACAGTGGGCAGAACACAAGTTTTGGCATGATCAATGGACTAACATCGAAAGATTATGTGACTTTTACCCACGTTTCTATGTTTTATCCTCGCTGAAACATGTTAAGGTGAAACAAGCTTGGAATGAAAACACTTATGAATGGTATCTTCAACCTTTTCGTGGTCTTTTCGATTGGGAGTCTGCTCGTTGGTATGAAATATCTAGACATTGGCCTAGGCCCTATAATAGTCTTGATGATGTCCTTATTTGGAAGCCTTCTCCGGATCAAGCTTTCTCCATCAAAGAGATGAAGAAGCTTCTTGGTGAAGCTACTAATAACCCCCATATGAAGCCTAACGATAAATTTTGGAAACATTCTATTGCTAAGAAAGTCAAAGTTTTTTTGTGGGGTGTGTTTTACAGGGGGATAAACACAATGGAGGTGATGCAGAAACGACAACCTCATAATTGTCTCAACCCATCCCGATGCGTGCTTTGTTTAAATCAATGTGAGTCGTTGGGCCACATCTTTATTCATTATCCATACTCTCAATATATGTGGAACAAATGTCATGCCCCATACTCATCAAGCATCCAAAATTTTGAAGACATGAATCATTTACTCACTGACTTTTTCTGCTTCAAAGTTGGCTCTCAACGTATGGAACTAATCACTAATATTAGAGGTGCTATTTTTTGGTGGATTTGGAAAGAGCGGAATGCTCGAATATTCTTGTTTGATCATAAATGGAGATCATCCTCTGCTCTTTTGGAAAGACATCGTTCTCACAGCAGCGGAATGGAGTATTAAATCATCTTTTTTTTAAGAATTATTCTGTTACTATGATTGCTCTAAATTGGAATGCTCTTTTATAATCTGTTTGAGCTTCTTTTTCTTTCCTGTTCTTTTATTTATAGATATATATCATACTACTTTAAAGTGTGGCTTATCATACTACCTTAAAGTGTGGCTTAAGAGGAAAATCATTTTTGGACGATTTTACCTTTAAGCCACACCCTAAATTACAAACCTGCCATAATCTTCTATTCAAATATATCATACTGTTAAAGTGTGGCTTAAGAGAAAAATTATTTTTGGACGATTTTACCCTTAAGTCACACCCTAAATTACAAACCTGCCACAATCTTCTATTCAAATATAAAAAAAAATGCAAATATATTTATAATATTATTTAGATTATTTAGATATTTAGATTTTCATCAAGCAAATCTCATAAATTAAGTTAGAAGATAAGAGAATCTGCTTAATATTCTTTATCTTTATCTTTATCTTTATCTTTACTACTTAAAATGTGACTTATTATTATTATTATTAATTATTAAAATTTAGTATCTTCAAACTAAATAAGTATAAAATCGAATGAAGATATTGAGTTTTTTTTTTCAAATTTAAAGAAAATCTTGGGTTCCAAATTTTTCTATAAATACCACAAATTTATTGTTCTTCAAAATTCAAATTACTAATAATTCTTTTGATGTTGCATGATGTACGTCATTTTTTTCGGTAGGGAGTCTTAGCATTGGTGCACTGAGTTGTGTTCGTGGGAGCGGTTGTCGTCGAAGGTAAAGAACAATTTTTTTTCAATCTGTATTTAATTCGTTGTACATAACATTTTCTTCTTCTTCATTTATTTTTATTATGTTTTCTTTGTGTAATTCTATTTATTTTATGCTTCAACTTTAATTTATAATTTTCTTTTAAATTTATGGAGTATTTAAAATTTTGAATAAGTGTTTATCACATTCTTCCATTAATGAAAGGTAATTTTTTATAATTATTATTTTTTCGTATTATTATTATTATTATAATTTGTTATTAATTTTATATAAATTAAAGGTGTAAGAGTTGAATTATAATAGTCATCTAAATATAAATTAATTTTATAGATTTCCTTAACTTTTACATGTTGTAGGGTTATAAGATATTGACTAATGTTTCTAAATAAAAATAAAAATAAAGAAGCAATGACTAATGATATAGATATTGTCAAAAAAAAAAAAAGACTTTGGGGATTCAAGTCATCTCTACTTCCGATCAACTATTTAGGCATGACTTTGGGTGGGAACCCTCGTTCTTTATCTTTTTGGGATAATACTATTGAGAAGATCGAGAGGAAGCTTGTAACGGCCCGGAATTTCATCCCGGTTTTCCCGGTTTGCCCCAGGGGCATTTTGGTAATTTGGTCGGGCCGACAGGGCCGGTTGTGTCTTTTCTAAATGTCGGAAAAATTATGAGATTAATTAAATGGGTTTGGGAAGGTTTCGGGCTTGGTAGAATGCAAAAAGAAATAGGGAATTAAATAGCGCGTCGGGTGAGATTCGAACCAAGGCCGTTTGGGAAGCTAGGCAGGTGTCATTGCCAATCGAGCCACCGAGCGTCTTTGTTAATCTGAGCGCGCCATCGTTATGTTATGCGTGTTGTGAGATGCCTTTGGTTTAAAGGCAGAGCTCGCCGAGCTTCTTCCCCCATTTTCTTCTCCTTCTTCGCGATCCTTCCCTCCGACCGACCAGGGCGTCTTCGCGATTCTCCCTCGCCGACTCCAAATCACCGGAGCTCCCTCGCCGACCGTCTCCCTCCGGTAAGTTCTCCTTCTCCTCTTTTCTTCTTCTTCTTCTTCTCCTTCAAATCTGATTCCCCTGTTTCCGATTTCAATTTTTCGGCCGAGTCGAAGTGAATTGTTGCGTGGTGTTTGTGCAGCTAGTGTAGGGGAGTTCAACCAGCACCAAATCGCTCGTCAATTCTCCCCAAATCGTCGGCCAGTTCGTTCTTCTCGATCGCGCGAGCTCGCTGTCGCCAAGCCGAAATCGCCCCCTGTTCGCCCCTGCTCGCCGAGTCGTGCCGCATCGCCTAGTGTCGCTCGCGTCCGCTACGCTTGTCGTCTGCGTCGCGCCAAGCGCCCGCGCGCGTCGCGCCGCCGCCTTTTGTCGCTCACATACAAGATCCGCGCCAGCGCCCGCTCTCTGCGCTCATCTGCTTCAGTGCGCCAGCCCGACCACTCGTTGCTGCCGCTTCGTGCAATCGGCTCGTTCGTGTGTCCGTCGCACCTCGTGAGTTGCTCCTGAGCCGAGCCCTATTTATTTTATTGTATTTAGGCCTATTGTGTGATTATTGTTGTGATTGATAGGTTCCCGGTAGTTAGCTCGAGATCATTCGCAGCTTAGGTTTTCGTGCAATCGCCTCCCAAATCAAGGTAAGGATTTCTTACCGGAGTTGTGTGGACCCTGCGATATTATATGTGATTGCTGATTGTATGCCTGTTTGTGTTTATTGACATGTATAGCAATAAGTGTTCTATTCTGAATTTCCGACCGGCATGAATCCCTACGTTGTTTCTCATGTTAGTCCATGCTAGGTTGTTCCTTCTGGCATGCTCGTATCTGTTCCTGCTTCGTAGTATCATGCTAGGTTCGTTGTATTCTTATGGAGCACGTTTGAAATATATATTGGTTGTTTGCTGATTACTGTAAGACAGGTTAGAGTGCAGGTAGATAGCATCATCCGGCCGGTGCATAACGAACTTTGCATCCCCGACAGGACGCATTTGATGGATGGTGCTCGTCCTGATCCCGTTAGGGAATAGCTAACCCTAACTACCGCCCCGCAATCTTGGGTGAGGGTGGCGGACTTTTAAATGCCCCAACGGTTGGGATGATGACTTGGCATTGCCTCGCCCCCGACGATGATCGGCACGCCCTCGGCGTGTTCGTAGTAGATCCCGATTGCCACTGTTAGGGCAAGGACGGCTTCTCGGTGTAAGCCTACCACGACCGATTCCTTAGCCTCAAAGTGCGGTGGTTCAGCCGACATAGTTCACGTGTCCGTGTCTCACACCCCTATGTCGAGACACCGATCCGTAGATTTAGTTAGGCGTGGTGATCGGACATGGGCAACTTGCCACTAGACCCGGCACTTCATAGTTCGCAGTAGCATGCGGTGCATGCTTACGCTCATTACAGCGCCGACCGGAGAGCTCCTCGGGATCTTGAGCTAGTGTACCTTTCATTCGACAGTAGACAGGCTGAGGCCGGGACTTGTTTCTCGTATAGGGCGTATGATATGGTGTGGTGTGGAGTATTCCAGACTAAGACCCTGAGTTGGCATCCGAGGTCCAAGTATGGACTCAAGCTATGTGCTCGATTCTGTGTTTATACTCATAGCTTGCATACACTCATCTAGATGACCATGTATAACGTATTGTACCCCGGTTGGGGATTCTTACTGAGCGACTCGTTGCTCACCCTTATTATTGTGGTTTTCCACAGGTAACCGAGGTGCGAGACAAGATGGCTGAAGGAGGAGCTGTGATCATGGGGACCGAGCGTCAAACTCTGATTTTGTGTTATGACTCTTATGATTTTGTTTTCCTCTGAATGCATGTAACCGGGCACGGAGCCTTGGAATATTTTCTGAATGTTTTACTTGATTCCAAAGATCGTTGCAAATCGTTGAATGTTTTGAACGTTTTAATAAATCTCTTATCAGAGTATAGTTTCGAAAATGTATTTGTCTTGGAACAGGTGCTTGGAAACAGGGACAGGTTCCAGGAAATTATGTTGACTTTTAAATGGATGTTTTATGTTTTAGTTTTTACTTGGAATCCAAACGTCATATTGCAAATTTTCTGTAGCTTTGAATGCATGCATTGAGGTGACGGCCTATCTTAGGACCCCTATCGGGTCGGGTCGTTACAGTTGGTATCAGAGCTCAGAGTCATAGATTTTGTAGACTGACCTTTTGTTGTAGGTCGTTTTTCCCATGATCACTAGCACTCCGACAGTCATCAGGTACGCCTAAGTTTACTATTGTTGTTGAAAAAGGGTTAAGAATTTACAATACCTGTCATCTAGTGTATGCCGTTTATAGTGTTGTAGAGCGGAGACGAGCAGGTTCTGACTCGTTGTTGGTTTGGGCGTAGGTCGCCAGCATGCCAGCCACCCGCGCCGGAAGAGGACGTCCGAGAGGAGGCAGAGGTGTCAGGATCGGATCCGACACCGCAGGGACATCGTCCCAAGCTGGAGCTGATGATATTCCACCTGTAGCTCCCCCTGTTGCGCCTAGAGTAGGCATTGAGGCAAGTGAGCGCCGTGAGACTGCTTCTGGAGCAGAATTTGCTGATTCTATGAGATCTATGATGGTCAGCCTGTTGAGTGACCAGAGGGCTGAGACCCATGCCTTGTTGGCAGCGCAGCGGGAAGAGTCCCGAGCGCAGATTGAGCAGTTAACTCGTTTGGTTCAAGAGAGGTGCAAGAAGACTCCACTCCGCAGAGCAAGCAAGCCCACTTGTGGCGTATGTGGCGTAGGTGCCATGAGTTGGGCAAATGGTTGAAGGATTTCGTGAAGTGGAACCCAGAGAAGTTTGATGCCACAGGTGATGCTTTAGCAGCAGCCAGATGGATTGCTCATTTGGAGTACACCTTCCTGATCATGGTGTGCCCCGATGTCCAGAGATCGAGGTGTGCAGCCCATATGCTAGGAGGCACTGCTAGATGGTGGTGGGAGTCCACCTTGAGTGAGAGGCCAGCTGGGTCTCCACCTGCTACTTGGGAGTACTTCAAGTCGGAGTTCAGGGTCAAGTACATCAGTGATGAGGCACAAGAGAAGATGGTGGAGTTTTTTCAGAATCTGAAACAGGGTTCCGATTCTATAGAAGAGTATGAGAGAAAGTTCACGGAGTATAGTTATTTTGCTCCGTAGTTAATAGCCACCCCAGAGTTGAAAATTCGAAAGTTTATTTCTGGATTGAGGCAGGGTGTGTCTCATGATGTCAGGGCTTTGGGCCCTGACACTTATGCTAGAGCTGTTCAGCTAGCCATCATTTACAACGGAAAGTATCCTGTTGAGCGAATTGCTGCCGCTCCCGTTCAGCGTCCTGTCCCTGCTGTAGTGGGGCAGAAAAGGAGGCCTGATTTCCGAGGAGGTGGCCAGCGCCGTCAGGGACAATTTCAGAACCGGGATCAGCGTAGGATTCCGGCTCGTTTCCAGCCTCGCCAGCAGGGCGGTCCCAGGCAGATTCCCGTTTGTGCCACTTGTGGCAGAGCCCACTTTAGAGCTTGTCAGACCGGGCCTTGGCTGTGTTTTCGATGTGGTAAAGAGGGGCATTTGGCCCGCTTCGTGATCACCAAATTATGGCGCGTTCAAACCAGTGAGCAAAGGCGCAAAGCAGCAGGTCGGTGTTTGCTACAAACCGACAGCGAGGCCGAAGCGCAGCGTGATGCCGCCGTGGCGGCGTACACTTCTTGTTTTAGATCACTGCGCATTTGTTTTGTTTGACTCTGGGTCTACGCATTCGTTTGTATCTGCATTGTTTGCTGAACATGCTAGGTTGAGACTAGAGCCTCTAGGTTTTGAATTGTCTGTTGCAACTCCTTCGGGGGTTAATATGTTAGCTAGAGATAAGATTAAAGATGGCCAGATCGAGATATCCGGGGAGTTGCTTGTTGCTACCCTCATAGTTCTGCCTATGAGTGGTTTTGATGTGATTCTTGGTATGGAGTGGTTAGCTGCTAACCACGCGTTGATTGACTGCCATCGGAAAGAAGTAGTGTTCAGGCCGCCTGGTCGGCCCAGCTTCAAGTTTCGTGGAGTCTAGGGTGGAGTTTGCCCGCCGATGGTGTCAGCTGTGAAAGCCCGCCGTTTGTTAGCTCGTGGAGCTTGGGGCTACCTAGCCAAGTTGTCCGGAGAGAGTCGCCCCTCGGTGACTGCTGATCAGGTGCCGATCGTGCGGGAGTTTGCAGATGTGTTTCCGGAGGAGTTACAGGGGTTGCCCCCGAGCAGAGAGGTTGACTTCACAATTGAGTTCGAGCCAGGGACCCTCCCTATCTCGAAGGCTCCGTATCGTATGGCGCCGGTCGAGTTAAAGGAATTGAAGGTGCAGTTGCAAGAAATGTTGGATCGAGGGTTCATCCGTCCGAGTGTGTCCCCGTGGGGAGCACCAGTCCTGTTTGTGAAGAAAAAGGATGGCTCGATGCGCTTATGTATTGACTATCGCGAGCTTAATAAGGTGACAGTGAAAAATAAGTATCCGTTGCCCCATATTGATGATTTGTTCCATCAGCTTCAAGGAGCTTCCGTGTTCTCCAAGATAGATTTGAGATCCGGTTATCATCGATTATGGATCGTGGGCGCCACATCCCTAAGACAGCTTTCAGATCTCGATATGGACACTATGAGTTTAGAGTCATGTCGTTTGGACTGACTAATGCCCCTGCAGCGTTCATGGACATGATGGATAGGGTGTTCAAATCATTTTTGGACAGCTTCGTCATCGTGTTCATTGACGATATTCTGATCTATTCGAGGACCAGAGAGGATCACGCAGAGCATCTGAGGCAAGTGTTGGCAGCGTTGAGGGAAAACCAGCTTTATGCGAAGTTTTCCTAATGTGAGTTCTGGTTGGAGCAAGTGGCCTTCCTAGGTCACGTGGTTTTGAGGGATGGTATAGCCGTGGACCCCGCAAAGATTGAGGCTGTGAGTTCGTGGGCCAAGCCGACTTCGGTTGCCGAGATACGCAGCTTTCTGGGTTTGGCAGGTTACTATCGACTGTTTGTTAAGGACTTTTCCGCCATAGCCTCGCCCCTCACTCGTCTGACGAGGAAGGGTGTCGAGTTTATTTGGGACAGTAAGTGTGATGAGAGCTTTGCCGCACTCAAGCGCACCGACTTCAAAGACTGTTGGCGATCCGGGAGAGGGGACAGGTGGTTTCGTGGTCTACAGCGATGCTTCCAAGTTCGGGTTAGGTTGTGTGTTGATGCAGCACGGGAAGGTTATTGCCTATGCTTCCCGCCAGCTGAAGCCATATGAGCAGAACTACCCGACTCATGATATGGAGTTGGCAACAGTGGTGTTTGCACTAAAGATTTGGAGGCACTACCTGTATGGTGAGCGGATTCAGATGTTTACCGATCACCGTGAGCCTTAAGTATCTGCTTTACGTAAGGAGTTGAATATGAGACAGAGGAGATGGTTAGAGTTAGTGAAGGATTATGACTGCGAGATTTTGTACCATCCGGGTAAATCCAATGTTGTAGCTGATGCCTTGAGTAGGAAGACGTCGCACTCCGCGGTTTTGTTGAGTTCCCAGCCTAGATTGAGGAAAGAGTTCGAGCGGGCCGAGATTGCAGTGTTGTTGGGTGAGGTTTCTGCCAGGGTAGCTCAGTTGACAGTTCAGCCGTCGATTAGACAGCGAATTATTGATAGCCAGCTAAGTGACCGCGCACTTAAGAGATTGGTGGACAGAGTTAGTGCTGATGGAGATTTTGATTTTGTTTATTCACTAGACAGTGGGTTGACTTACAGAGGCCGGTTATGTGTTCCGGATGTTGCAGGGTTGCGAGCAGAGTTGCTCTCAAAGGCCCACAGTTCTCCGTTTGCTTGGCACCCCGGGGGTACCAAGATGTATCAGGACCTTAAGCAGACATTCTGGTGCATGGGTATGAAAAGAGATGTTGCAGAGTTTGTCAGTCGGTGTCTCACTTGTCAGCAAGTGAAAGCACCTAGGTAGAGACCAGCCGGTTTGTTGCAGCCACTGAGTGTGCCTCAGTGGAAATGGGAAGAGATATCCATGGATTTTATTTCTGGTTTGCCGAGGACTCCGAGGAAGTTCTCTCAGATTTGGGTGATAGTCGACCGATTGACTAAGAGCGCACACTTCATTCCCGGTAGAGACACTTATACCGTGGAACAGTGGGCGCAGTTTGTTTTTGAGGCGGATCATTCGTTATCATGGTGTGCCTGTGAGGATTGTGTCCGACCGTGATTCGAGGTTCACTTCTCGTTTTTGGAGAGCGCTCCAGAAAGGTTTAGGCACTGAGTGCGCCAAAGACGGCCTTCCACCCTCGACAGATGGATGGGACGGTCGGAGAGGTGAAACAGATTCTCGAGGATATGTTGAGGGCTTGTGTGTTGGACTTCCAGGCGCTTGGGACCAGATTCAGATTCGATGGAGTTTGCCTATAACAACGCTTATCTCGTCCCACGATTGGATGGCTCCATTTGAAGCTTTGTATGGTAAGCGTTGCCGATCTCCTGTGTTCTGGGAAGAGGTTGGTGATAGACAGGTTTTGGGTCCCGAGTTGCTGCAGTTGACTAATAGCGTCGTGCAGAAGATTAGAGCTCGCATGTTGACAGCTCAGAGCAGGCAAAAGAGTTACGCCGATGTTCGACGTCGAGACTTGGAATTTGAGGTTGGACAGCATGTGTTCCTAAAGGTTGCTCCGATGCGAGGTGTTTTGAGGTTTGGTAAACGTGGAAAGTTGAGTCCCCGTTTTGTTGGTCCGTTTGAGATTCTGGAGAGAATTGGCAAGGTTGCCTATCGGTTAGCCCTGCCTCCGTCATTGTCAGCGATTCACGGCGTTTTTCATGTTTCGATGTTGAGACAGTACGTGCCGGACCCGTCGCACATTGTCGACTTTGAGCCTTTGCAGCTGAATGAGGATTTAAGCTTCGAGGAGAAGCCAGTGGGGATTCTTGCCTTTGAGACAAAGACGTTGCATAACCGTGAGATCCGTCTGGTAAAGGTTCAGTGGAGAAGTCAGAGCTCAGAGGAGGCCACCTGGGAACGGGAGGATGAGATGAGATTGCATTATCCCGAGCTGTTTCAGTCTTAAGGACTTTCGAGGACGAAAGTCATAAAAAGGAGGAATATCAGAACGGCCCTAATTTCATCCTTGCTTGCCCAGGCATTTTGGTAATTTGGTCGGGCCGACAGGGCCGGTTGTGTCTTTTCTAAATGTCGGAAAAATTATGAGATTAATTAAATGGGTTTGGGAAGCTTTGGGAAGGTTTCGGGCTTGGTAGAATGCAAAAAGAAATAGGGAATTAAATAGCGCGTCGGGTGAGATTCGAACCAAGGCCGTTTGGGAAGCTAGGCGGGTGTCATTGCCAATCGAGCCACCGAGCGTCTTTGTTAATCTGAGCGCGCCATCGTTATGTTATGCGTGTTTTGAGATGCCTTTGGTTTAAAGGCAGAGCTCGCCGAGCTTCTTCCCCCATTTTCTTCTCCTTCTTCTCGATCCTTCCCTCCGACCGACCAGGGCGTCTTCGCGATTCTCCCTCACCGACTCCAAATCACCGGAGCTCCCTCGCCTACCATCTCCCTCCGGTAAGTTCTCCTTCTCCTCTTTTCTTCTTCTTCTTCTTCTCCTTCAAATCCGATTCCCCTGTTTCCGATTTCAATTTTTCGGCCGAGTCGAGGTGAATTGTTGCGTGGTGTTTGTGCAAAACTAGTGTAGGGAGTTCAACCAAAGACCAAATCGCTCATCAATTCTCCCCAAATCGTCGGCCAGTTCGTTCTTCTCGATCGCGCGAGCTCGCTGTCGCCAAGCCGAAATTGCCCCCGCTTGCCCCCCTCGCTCGAAGTCGCAGCCCCCAGCCCCGCTCGCGTCGCGCCCTTGCCCGTCGCCGCCAGCCACACAAAGAAGATCACCATCATCTGCGCACGCCATCACATGGCCATGCGCCGCCCAGCGCTCCCACCACCCTGCTTTGCTTTGCCCCACTCGTGCAATCAGCTCGTTCGTGTGTCCGTCGCGCCTCGTGAGTTGCTCCCGAGCCGAGCCCTGTTTATTTTAATGTTTTTAGGCCTATTATGTGATTATTGTTGTGATTGATAGGTTCCCGGTAGTTAGCTCGAGATCATTCGCAGCTTAGGTTTTCGTGCAATCGCCTCCCCGATCAAGGTAAGGATTTTTTACCGGAGTTGTGTGGACCCTGCGATATTATATGTGATTGCTGATTGTATGCATGTTTGTGTTTATTGACATGTATAGCAATAAGTGTGGATGATCAGGGTGGAGCTCGAGCCACTATTTGCAAGAAGATCGAGAAAATAATGAGAAGATTTTTGTGGAAAGGTGTGGATGATCAGGGTGGAGCTCATCTTGTTCGATGGGACATTGTCACTCTCCCAAAACATTCTGGAGGGATGGGTATTAACAAAATTCAGTGTACGAATTCTGCTCTGCTTTGCAAATGGATTTAGAGGTTTTATTCTGAGAAAGATCCTCTATGGAAGCTGGTTATTAAAGAGAAATATAGTGCTAATCAATTTGGGGAAACTCCATTTCAATGTAAGTTTAAAATTTGTCGTTCTCCTTGGGCAAATATAGTCAAATTTGATCGTATCATGAAGCCTTAGTTACAATGGAAAATTAACAGTGGGCAGAACACAAGTTTTGGCATGATCAATGGACTAACATCGAAAGATTATGTGACTTTTACCCACGTTTCTATGTTTTATCCTCGCTGAAACATGTTAAGGTGAAACAAGCTTGGAATGAAAACACTTATGAATGGTATCATCAACCTTTTCGTGGTCTTTTCGATAGGGAGTCTGCTCGTTGGTCTGAAATATCTAGACATTGGCCTAGGCCCTGTAATAGTCTTGATGATGTCCTTATTTGGAAGCCTTCTCCGGATCAAGCTTTCTCCATCAAAGAGTTGAAGAAGCTTCTTGGTGAAGCTATTAATAGCCCCCATATGAAGCCTAACGATAAATTTTGGAAAAATTCTATTGCTAAGAAAGTCAAAGTTTTTTTGTGGGGTGTGTTTTACAGGGGGATAAACACAATGGAGGTGATGCAGAAACGACAACCTCATAATTGTCTCAACCCATCCCGATGCGTGCTTTGTTTAAATCAATGTGAGTCATTGGGCCACATCTTTATTCATTATCCATACTCTCAATATATGTGGAACAAATGTCCTGCCCCATACTCATCAAGCATCCAAAGTTTTGAAGACATGAATCATTTACTCACTGACTTGTTTTACTTCAAAGTTGGCTCTCAACGTATGGAATTAATCACTAATATTAGAGATGCTATTTTTTGGTGGATTTGGAAAGAGCGGAATGCTCGAATATTCTTGTCTGATCATAAATGGAGATCATCCTCTACTATTTGGGAAGCCATCGTTCTCACAGCAGCGGAATGGAGTATTAAATCATCTTTTTTTAAGAATTATTCTGTTACTATGATTGTTCTAAATTGGAATGCTCTTTTATAATCTCTTTAAGCTTCTTTTTCTTTCGTGTTCTTTTATTTATAGATATATATCATACTACCTTAAAGTGTGGCTTACCATACTACCTTAAAGTGTGGCTTAAGAGGAAAATCATTTTTGGACGATTTTACCCTTAAGCCACACCCTAAATTACAAACCTGTCATAATCTTCTATTCAAATATATCATACTATCATAAAGTGTGGCTTAAGAGGAAAATCATTTTTGGACGATTTTACCCTTAAGCCACACCCTAAATTACAAACCTGTCATAATCTTCTATTCAAATATAAAAAAAAAATGCAAATATATTTATAATATTATTTAGATTATTTAGATATTTAGATTTTCATCAAGCAAATCTCATAAATTAAGTTAGAAGATAAGAGAATCTGCTTAATATTCTTTTTCTTTATCTTTGTCTTTACTACTTAAAATGTGACTTATTATTATTATTATTATTATTAATTATTAAAATTTAGTATCTTCAAACTAAATAAGTATAAAATCGAATGAAGATATTGAGTTTTTTTTTTCAAATTTAAAGAAAATCTTGGGTTCCAACTTTTTCTATAAATACCACAAATTTACTGTTCTTCAAAATTCAAATTACTAATAATTCTTTTGATGTTGCACAGATGTACAGATTTTTTTCGGGTTGGGAGTCTTAGCATTGGTGAACTGAGTTGTGTTCGTGGAAGCGGTTGTCGTCGAAGGTAAAGAACAATTTTTTTCAATCTGTATTTAATTCGTTGTACATAACATTTTCTTCTTCTCCATTTATTTTTATTATGTTTTCTTTGTGTAATTCTATTTATTTTATGCTTCAACTTTAATTTATAATTTTCTTTTAAATTTATGGAGTATTTAAAATTTTGAAGAAGTGTTTATCACATTCTTCCATTAATGAAAGGTAATTTTTTATAATTATTATTTTTTCATATTATTATATTATTATTATTATTATTATTTGTTATTATAATAGATATGACTTAACATGTAATTTATTGCTTATTCTGTGATACGTGACGTCATTGAAGTACTACTCATATTTTGACATACGAAGCTACTTAAATTTTATTAATTTTACTAATTATGTATTTTTTAAATTTAAATATAAATCTATTCACCATTATTATTATTGTAGAGAACAATAGATTTAATATAATATTATATTTTAAATTAATATTTAAAAAACTTATGTTGCATCAAAATTCATAGAAGAGGTAGATAATAGATTTTATGAGTTTTTTAATCTTTTTTTTCAATATTTTCTTTATTTTTTGTTATTTATAAAATATAAGATGAAATAAGAGAGCACAAATATGATTTTTAAGATTTTAGAGAGGTGATGGCTTCGAGGTTTTTTTTTTTTTGAAAAGATGGCTTCGATGTTCGTAGATTAAACTAAAATAATAAATGAATGAAAAAAAAAATATTGTGTACAAAGTAAGATTTTAGCATGACGAAAACTTAATTCTTAAAGAAGTTTAATTTATTTCATAATTTTCTTTAAAAATTATGATATGTATATTTTTTTTTTATTTCACTTTTATCTTGAACTACGCTGTATGAGATTTTTAAATACAATAGATAATAAATATTTTACTCACTCATTTAAAATTTTTATATATATATTATTTTTAAGAATTTTTTTTTATATATATATTATTTATAAGTATTTTAATAAATAAAAATATGGTATAGTATACATAAAAGTATCTTTTTCCAAAAAAAGATATAGATATTTAAACAAAAAATTATAAAATCCTTTTCTTTTTTTAGTTTAACACGTGAATTCAAACCTTTCACCTCATTTTGAATTGTGAAATTCCTTTTTATTTAGTTTGAAAATATAATTTCATCAACATAATTCAGCAAAAGAAAAAAGTTTATAAACATAATTTTCATAATAAGCTTAAAAAAGATTTTAGCAAAAATAAAGTACATACCTTTTTTTATATAAAAAAATTTATTTAGCATGTAGTTTAAGAAAAATAATAGAAAGGAAAAAAATATAGCAAAATTTTTTAGACTTAGCACTTTAGGTTTGGAAATCACACAATTTTTTATAATTAAAAAAATCAATTTGACAGATTCGGTTGTGTTAATGTAACGACCCGACCCGAATAGGGTTCTAAATAGGCCGTCACCTCAATGCATGCATTAAATCTACAGAAAATTTGCAAGATGGTGTTTGGATTCTAAGTAAAAACTAAAACATGAAAACATCCATTTAAAAATCAACATAAATTCCTCGAAACTCATCCCTGTTTCCAAGCACTGCTCCAAGACAAATACATTTCCAAACATACTCTGATCAGAGATTTATTTAAAACATACAAACTTTACAACAATGCTAGAATCCAGAAATACATTCAGAAAACACCCTAGGGCTCCGTGCCTAACTACATGCATTCAGAGGACACTTAAATCATAAACATAAACATAAGACTCAGAGTTGAACAACGGGTTCCATGATCACAGCTCTTCCTCCAGCCATCCTGCCTCGCGCCATGGTTTCCTGAAAGATAAGTAAGGGTGAGTAACGAATTACTCAGTAAGAATCCCCAACCGGGGTACAATACGATATACATGGTCATCTAGCAGAAAGATATGCAAGCTATGAATATAAACACAGATAGAGCACATAGCTTAGCCCACACTTGGGCCTCGGATGCCAACTCAGGGTCTTAGTCCGGAACAACTCACCACACAACACATCACACAAGTCGCCCTATACGAGAAACAAGTCCCGGCCTCAGCCTGTCTACTGTCGACGAAAGGTACACTAGCTCAAGATCCCGAGGAGCTCTCCGGTCGGCGCTGTAATGAGCGTAAGCATGCACCGCGTGCTCTTGCAGAACCATGGGGGTGCCGGGTCAGAGGCACGCCGCCCATGTCCATCCACCACGCCTAACTAAATCTTTGGATCGGTGTCACCGACATAGGGTGTGAGACTGACACGTAAACTATGTCAGCCTGAACCACCGCACCTGAGGCTAAGGAAACGGGTCGTGGTAGGCTTACACCAGGAAGCCGCCCTTACCTTAACAGGTGGCAATCAGGGGCTACGGCCGAACACGCTGAGGACGTGCCGACTATCGGGGATGAGGCAATGCCAAGTCATCATCCCGACGGTTGGGGCATTTAACAGTCTACCACCCTCACCCAAGATTGCAGGGCCTACCGCTCGGGTTAGCTAATCCTCACGGGGTCCAGGGATCGGAATGACTTGCTCGACGTCCCCGCCATGGATGCAAGGTACTTTATGCATCGGGCCGGATGATGCTATCTACTCGCACTTCTAACCTCGCCCTAGCAAACAAAGAAACAATTCCATAAAATCCAATACGTGCTAAAAAGAATAATACAACGAGCCTAGCATGATACTACGAAGCAAGGAATGTATACGAGCATGCCGAGAAAGGAACAACCTAGCATGGATTAACATGAGAATTAACCAGGAAAGTCATGCTAATCGAAAATTCAGTTTAGAGCACTTATCACCAAACATGTCAATAAACACAAACAAGCATACAATCAAGAATCGCATAATATATCGCAGGTCCCACACAACTCCGGTAAGAAATCTTTACCGCCTAAGACCTCTAAACACAAGAAACCTAAGCCGCGATCGAACCCGAGCTACCTAGCGAGAACCTAACAAAAACAACAATAATTAAAATCAAAAGGCCCAAATATAATAAAACAAATGAGGCTCACTGGGAGCAACTCACGAGGCACGGCCGACACTCGACGGGCCGGCCAGACGGGTTAGGGTAAATGGCTGGCGCTGCACAGCGCTGGGCGCGCTGACACGGCATGCGGGCGCGCCGGCACGCTGGCGAGCAGGGCGCGCGCGGACGCGACGCGATCGCGGGCGAAGCCGCGGCAGGGCGGCAGGCGCGCGCGCGAGCGCTCGGCTTCGGGACGGCGCGCCGCGGACGGCACGGCGAGCTACGGCGAGGCGAGCGCGCGCGCGCAGCGACGCCGCGCGATCTGGCTGGGCTCAGATCGGGACGCGCGACTCGGACCAGGCGGCGACTTCGGCGCGCGACAAAGATCGGGCTCGGGCCGGCGGTGGCGCGCGACGCCCAGGCCGAGGCGACTTGGCTGGCGAGGACGAGCGCGCTGGCGGGCTAGGCTTAGCGAAAGCGCGGCGACGGTGGCGGCTCTCAGGTGCGCGCGGCTCGGCGGATTTGGCCACTGGTCGGGTGAAGTGCTCTCGGGAGAGAGAGAGAGAGAGAGAGAGAGAAAGAGAGAAAAGTTGATTTTGGGGAAAAATAAAAGAAAAAAAAGAAATAAAAAGGAAAAATGGGAAATAAAAGGGAAAAATGGGATTTAATTCCATTTTCCATCCTTATCCACTTAAAACCTCAAAATCCCATTTCCCGGCTTCCTCCTTCGAGACCCGACCGAAGCAATCATTTCCAATCAATAAATCTCACTTAAATCCAACTCCCAAAACCAACACCAAGGGCCCGGGCTCGAATCCCAATGGAAACACCCAAACAACCATCACTTTGCAAAAATCCCAAATCACAACCGAATTTCCAAACTACTAGCCCAAACATCTCGGGACTCGCAGTCCAACCCAAACAAGCCACGGCAAAGGCAGGAGCCACCTCGAAGCCCTGAAAATCCACAAATCCTGCCCGGAGATCCAAAGGACCAAAATACCCCCAAGGGTCAAAACCGCTCTAACGACCCAACCAACAACCGAATCTTGACCCGAAGGCACCTCAAAAATCGATAGAAAATCGGGTCATTACAATACTCCCTCCTTTTAAGACTTTCGTCCTCGAAAGTCCTAAGACGAAACAGCTCCAAGAAAACTGCACTGAAACAAACCAACTGAACTTCTCGGCTAAAACAACACCAACCTTCTTCGAAAACCAAACCCTCTTGGGTTCTCAAAGGCTCCAAGCCACAAAGCCATCCAACTGCCACATCCTCAACTCGCACCAACTCTCAAACTGTGCTACTCTTAGCAACCTCGAGGACTGGCCACAAGCTCTGAAACTCTACACCACGCACTGGCTAAACTCCTCTGGAAGCTCACAACTGACAACAAAACAACCTAAACCCTACAACAAACTGGCCAACAACTGAACCTTCCAGATTCCAAAACTAAACGGCCTACTCTTACTTCACAAGAGACCAACAAACCTCAAACCTCGACTACAACCTTAACGAGATACAAACGAATCACCAACTGGCGATTGAACCCAAAAGGCAAACTTCTCCAACTAGAACACGACCATAACACTTAAGCAACCATCTTAAGGAGAAAACGCCGAACCAAAAGCAAAGGGCACCATCCTGGTACACCAGACGGCTAACAACACTCACACCAGCTGAAACTTCAGCTACGGCCACCTCAAAGAGACAAGGGCCGAGCGCACTTTCCGGAGCAAACCTACCAGCAACTGGCCAAAGAGAACACCGCCAGGCAAGGAAACAACCAACGCTCCTCTCATGGAAATCTCGGCAGCAAGGACCAAACCATCACGCAGCTATCTGCGACAAAACACCTTGAGGAAAACAGCTCAACAGCTTACCAACCAAAGCCACGGCACCTCTGTGCCAACTCACTCAAACGAGGCTCCGCTAACGCCAACTGCGAAAGAACAACAACAAGAAGCAAAGCCCGAGAAGGAATTTCTCAGCAGAACTCAACTCAAGCTCAACGCGAGCAAAGCTCGCCTCCAAGCTACCACTCAACTCTTAAGTCCAACTGGCTACTCAAAGGACTTCTCCTTTAAACTTAGGCCTAACTCAACTTCCAACCAGAAGCTCCACTCCCGAAACCTCACAAGGAAAACGGATGACGACAAACTTTAAGCTTACGGATCCTGAGCCACACGAATCCGCAAGACTACCTCAGGAGCTAACACTCGAGGCTGGCATCCAAGGAGCAACTCAACCACCACAGAGGCTAGGGGGAAAGGAAATCTTCAATCCCCAAAGAACCAACAACTAGCCAGAACAACTCAACTCTTACTGGCTGGCCTCCGCCCTTGCGGGAACAAACAACTCTTGCTTGCTAACAACACAAAGCAGGGACCCTCTCGTTGGGCTGACCGCTGCACTACTCTGACCAGCTACACAACTCAGGAGCTAAGCTGACTCCTGCCAAACGGGAAACGACTTCCCCAGCAAGCAAACTCTGAAGGGCGGCGAACTCCACACACGCTCGCTGACTTGCTCAAACCCAAAGCAACAACAACCAACTCTCTTGGAAGCAACACCTAACAGAAATCTCAACCAATCGGATCACCAATCCGGAACTAACAGCACTTGCTCAACTGCCGAGGGAGGGGTCAACTCCCAAAACTTTCTGACCAAGAACAAGACCTCAGGGCAACGCCCTTCAGCTAGAACCGAACTAGCTCTTGAAGCAACAAGAGAACCACATCTTGGCCAAACAGTCACAAGAGGCAGAACAACACTTACTGCAGCCTCTAGAACACCATCAAAGAATCCGCTTAACTGGACAACCGACTGCTTCCAAGCAGCCAACAAACTATTCCCTCTTGCTAGCACCACTACCATCAATTCCAAGACCAAGGGAGTAACCTGACAACTCCCCGAAGGAAACGGCTCTTACAAGCAGACAACCGAAGGACAGAGAGCTCCACAAACGCTCACTGTCTTGCTCCACTAAAGCAACAACATCTAAAACTCACGGGCCAACAACAGGGGCCCATCTCATACTGAACCTCCAAAAGCCAAACGGGGCAACTCAACATCCTGGAAACAGGAAAACAACCAACAGGGCACAAACCACTTGCCCCACGAGCAAAACTAATCTCTAGCAACTCCAATTGTAACGACCCGACCCGAATGGGGTTCTAAATAGGCCATTACCTCAATGCATGCATACAAATCTACAGAAAATTTGCAAGGTGGTGTTTGGATTCTAAGTAAAAACTGAAATATGAAAACATCCATTTAAAAATCAACATAAATTCCTGAAACTCATCCTGCTGTTTCCAAGCACTGCTCCAAGACAAATACATTTCCAAAACATACTCGATCGTAGATTTATTTAAAACATACAAACTTTACAACAATGCTAGAATCCAGAAATACATTCAGAAAACACCCTAGGGCTCCGTGCCCAACTACATGCATTCAGAGGACATTTAAATCATAAACAAAAAATCTCAGAGTTGAACAACGGGTTTCCATGATCACAGCTCCTCCTCCAGCCATCCTGCCTCGCGCCATGGTTTCCTGAAAGATAAGTAAGGGTGAGTAACGAATTACTCAGTAAGAATCCCCAACCGGGGTACAATACGATATACATGGTCATCTCGAGAAAGATATGCAAGCTATGAATATAAACACAGATAGAGCACATAGCTTAGCCCACACTTGGGCCTCGGATGCCAACTCAGGGTCTTAGTCCGGAAATCAATCACCACACAACACAACACACAAGTCGCCTCTATACGAAAACAAGTCTCGGCCTCGGCTGCTTCATCGTCGACGAAAGGTACACCGCTCACAATCCCGAGGAGCTCTCCGGTCGGCGCTGTAATGAGCGTAAGCATGCACCGCGTGCTCTTTGCAGACTATGGGGTTGCCAGTGGTCCAAGGCAAGTCGCCCATATCCAATCCACCACGCCTAACTAAGTCTTTGGATCGGTGTCACCGACATAGGGGTGTGAGACTGACACGTAAACTATGTCACCTGAACCACCGCACTGGGGCCAAGGAACGGTCGTGGTAGGCTTACACCGTGAAGCCGCCCTTGCCTTAACAGTGGCAATCGGGGCTCTACCGCCAAACATGCCGAGGACATGCCGCCGCCGGGACAAGGCAATGCCAAGTCATCATCCCGACCGCTGGGGCATTACAACCGCCTCCTCACCCAAGATTGCGGGGCCTACCGCTTGTTAGCTAATCCTCACGGGGTCCAGGGATCGAATGACTTGCTCGACGTCCCCGCCATGGATGCAAGGTTCTTTATGCATCGTGGCCCGATGATGCTATCTACCTCGCACTTCTAACTCCGCCCTAGCAAACAAAGAAACAATTCCATAAAATCCAATACGTGCTCAATAAGAATACAACGAGCCTAGCATGATACTACGAAGCAAGGAACAAATACGAGCATGCCGAAAGGAACAACCTAGCATGGATTAACATGAGAATTAACCAGAAAGTCATGCTAATCGGAATTCATATTAGAGCACTTATCACCAAACATGTCAATAAACACAAACAAGCATACAATCAAGAATCGCATAATATATCGCAGGTCCACACAACTCCGGTAAGAAATCCTTACCGCCTAAGACTCTCTAAACACAAGAAACCTAAGCGCGCGATCGAACCCGAGCTACCTATAACGAACCAAGCAAAACACATCAATAATCAAAGAATAGCCCTAAATACACTAAAATAAATAGGGGCTCACCTGGGAGCAACTCACGAGGCGCGACATTCATTACACGAACGAGCCGGCCAGCACGAACGGGCAAAGAAAAGCGCTTCTTGGCGCGCGCTGGGCGCGAGGTCGGGCGCGTGGGGCGCTGGCTCACACTGGCGCGGCACTGGCGCGATCATGGCGCGCGCTGCGCGCCACTGGGCACTGGCGCCGGCGCACGGGCGCGAGCGTGGCGGGCTCGGACACGGCGACGACGCGCTGCGCGCGAAGCGGCACGGCACGCGCGCGCGCTCGGCAATTATCGGCGCGCGACGCGGCACGCGCGCGACGGAGCGGAGCGGCGGGCGGGCGGCGGATCTCGGCGACGCTGGCTCGGCCGAGAGCGAAGCGACGGCCGGGCGCGTAGCGCGAAGCGACGGCAAGGCGCGCGAGCGACGGCCGACGTGACGACGTGCGATGGCGTGGGCGAAGCCGGGCGTCGCGACGAAGCGCGGGCTCGGCCGATCCGATCGACGACGACGACGCGGCCGAGGCGCGAGAGTGGCGGTCGGCGGATCTGGTCGCGACACAGGCGTCGGGCTCGGGCGGTCTGGCTGCTGGTGACGCGCGATGGCGTGCGGCCTGGGCGAGCGGCTCCGGCGGTGGCGCGGTGGCGTGCGGCAGAGCTCGGGCTTGGGGCTCGGGGGAGAGAGAGAGATTTAGAGAGAGAGAAGGAGAGAGAAAGTGGATTTGGGGGAAAAAAATAAAAGAAAAAGAAAAATGGATTTGGAAAAGAAAAAGGAAAAATGGGAAATAAAAAGGAAATGGGGATTTTATCCCAAAAAAAAATCCAACCTTAACCAAAACAAACCTTAAAATCCCATTTCCCGGCTTCCTCTTCCGAGACCCGACTGAAGCAACCTTTTCCAATAAGAAAATCTCACTTAAATCCAACTCCCAAAGCAACACTAAGGGCCCGGGCTCGAATCCCAAAGGAAACACAAAACCAACCATCACTTTGCCAAAACCCAAAATCACAACCGAACTTCCAAACGACTAGCCCAAACATCTCGGGACTCGCAGCCAACAACAAACAAGCCTCAACAAGGGCAGGAGCTGCCTCGAAGCCCTGAAAAACCTCAAATCCTGCCCAAAATGCCAAAATGACCAAAATGCCCCTAAGGGTCCAAACAGCTCTAACGGTCCAACCGAACCACTGAATCTGAACCGGAAGCTCCTCGAGAACCGGGATAGAAAACTGGGCCGTTACAATACTCCCTCCTTATAAGACTTTCGTCCTCGAAAGTCCTAAGACGAAACGGCTCTAGGAAAACTGCACTGAAACCAAACCAACTGAACTTCTCGGCTTAAACAGCACCAACTTTCTCCGAAAACCAAACCCTCTTGGGTTCTCAAAAAAACTCAAGACCACAATGCCATCCAGACTGCCAAACACTGAACTCAGAAGGAAAACAAATGCGAAAATACTAGACGGCAAACCACGTCCTCAACTCGCACCAACTCTAAAACGGTGCTACTCACAGCAACTCGAGGACTGGCCACAAGCTCTGAAATTCTACACCACGCACTGGCAAAACTCCTAAGGAAACTCACAGCTGACAACAAACAAACTCTACTCTACAACAAACTGGCCAACAACTGAACCTTCCAGATTCCAAAACTAAACGGCCTACTCTAACTTCACAAGAGACCAACAAACCTCAAAACTTGACTACAACCTTAACGAGGTCCAAACGAATCACCAACTGGCGATTGGTCCAAGAAGGCAAACTTCTCCAACTAGAACACGACCACAACGCTTAAGCAACCATCTTAAGGAGAAATCGCCAAACCAAAGGCAAGGGGCACCATCCTGGTACACCCGACGGCTAACGACACTCACACCAGCTGAAACTTCAGCTACGACCACCTTAAAAAGACAAGGGCCAAGCACAGACTCCACTTGGCCAAACCAACAAACTAGAACTCCTCATCGGCCGAACGCAAACTTCCAAAGAAAATCTACCAGCAACTGGTCAAGGAGGACACCGCCAGGCAAGGAACAACCAACCTTCCTCTCAAAAAACTCAGGAAGCAAGGACTAAACCAACACGCAGCTATCTGCGACAAAACACCTTGAGGAAAACAGCTCAACAGCTTACCAACCAAAGCCGCGACACCTCTGTGCCAACTCACTCAAACGAGGCTCCGCTAACGCCAACTGCGAAAGCACAACAACAAGAAGCAAAGCCCGAGAAGGAATTTCTCAGCAGAACTCAACTCAAGCTCATCGCGAGCAAAGCTCGCCTCCAAGCTACCACTCATCTCTTAAGATCCAACTGGCTACCCAAAGGACTTCTCCTTTAAGTTTAGGCCTAACTCAACTTCCAACCAGAAGCTCCACTCCCGAAACCTCACAAGGAAAACGGATGACGACAACCTCCAAGCTTACGGATCCTGAGCCACACGAATCCGCAAGACTACCCCGCAAGCTAACACTCGAGGCTGACATCCAAGGAGCAACTCAACTACCACAGAGGCTAGGGGAAAAAGGAAATCTTCAATCCCCAAATAACCAACAACTTGCCAGAACAACTCAACTCTTACTGGCTGGCCTCCGCCCTTGCGGGAACAAACAACTCTTGCTTGCTAACAACACGGCGCGGGGACCTCTCATTGGGGTGATCGCGCGCTACTCTGATCAACTACACAACTCATGAGCTAAGCTGACTCCTGCGAAACGGGAAACGACTTCCCAGCAAGCAACTCTAGAAGGGCAGCGAACTCCACACACGCTCGCTGACTTGCTCAAACCCAAAGCAACGACAACCAACTCTCTTGGAAGCAACAACCAAGGGGAAGCTCAACCAATCGGATCACCAATCCGAAACTAACAGCACTTGCTCAACTGCCGAGGGAGGGGTCAACTCCCAAAACTTACTGACTAGGAACAAGACCTCAGGGCAACGCCCTCCAGCTAGAACCGAACTAGCTCTCGAAACAACAAACGAACCAAATCTTGGCCAAACACTCACAAGAGGCAGAACAACCTTTACTGCAGTCTCTAGAACACCATCCAAGAATCCGCTTAACTGGACAAACGACTACTTCCAAGCAGCCAACAAACTTTTCCTTCAAGCTAGCGCTTCCACCATCAATTCCAAGACCAAGGGAGTAACCTAACAACTCCCCGAAGGAAACGGCTCTTACAAGCAGACAACCAAAGGACAGAGAGCTCCACATACGCTCACTGTCTTGCTCCACTAGAGCAACAACATCTAATCTTACGGGGCAACAATAGGGTCCCATCTCAGACTGAACCTCCAAAAGCCAAACGGGGCAACTCAACATCCTGTAAACAGGAAAACAACCAACAGGGCACAAACCACTCGCCCCACGAGCAAAACTAATCTCTAGCAATTCCAATCCACACCTTGGCCAACACCAAGCATCAACTTGCCACCACACCGAAACCACTCCGGACTTTACTCCAAACAAACACTAGCTTGCTAGTCTACCAAGACTGCTAGCAACTCCACCGAGGCTACAAACTACACGCCTCCAGCTAGCCAATCAAAACTCACTAGCTGGGCTCGACCGAGCTCGAGAGGCTCTCCACAACCTAGGGTTCTCCGACAACCCTCGACACCCACTGCCAACTAACGAACTAACAGCCAATTGCTTGAACCAACAACAACTCCATTTTCCAGCAACACATCCATGCTGGCCAACTCCAACTCCTTGGGAACCTAGAGAACCCGAAACGCTACAGAATGCGTCATCCTCCTACTCAAAGCATCGACCACAACATAACTTCTACCCAAGGAAAGATCCAAACAACTCTCTTAGCCATGACGATCAGAAACCCCGCGGCTTAGCTACCACCGCTCTTGTCCAGTTTCCAACTGAACTCCAACCAACGATCAACAAAAAGATCCGCCAACCAAGCTTAGGCCCAACTTAACAAATCTTGCCTAAGCAACAACTTGATACCACGAGCACGGTATCCTTACCACCTCGCTGAAGCCTTACAACATCCACCTGGAGTCCAACTTCTCCAGAAACTGAGCACGAGATCTCCAAAGCAAACCCTACATGGATCTGAAACTCTCGCCACGGAACGAACCACACAAAACACACTTGTGTGCACAACTCCCAACCTTCCTTTAGAGATCCAAGACTAACAAGCGCTTTTCCAAAAAGCAACGCTAACCCCTGGCAGCGATACAAACAATCCAAGGAACACCAAAAGATCCATCTACACACGATACTCGAAGCTGAGGCAACCTTGCTCTACCAAAGCATAATCATGCCAAACCAAACTTACTTTGAACCAAGCCTCTACCAAGGGTGCTTACCCCTAAGGCATCAAAAACCTCTCGCAAGGCATCAACTCATCTCGCCTGAAAAGCATCCAACTCACCTCATAGGCATCCAACTCAGGATCCCTCTGCTGGACCAAACTCGCATCTACAATGCTCAACTCTCCTCAGATTTAGGCACTCGAAGGTAGTTGACCGCACTACCAACCACAAGGAACTCTTGGCCTTAACACTAGCGCGAGACTCACGCGCACCAACACTAACCAACCGCCAACTGCTGACTTACTCAACCTCCAGTAACACTGGGAAAAGGCTCCGGCTCCTCTCGAACATCCTTTCGCTTATAGTCCATCGACTACCACTGAACTAGCCCTCTGGCACGACCTAAACACGTGCCACTGCCATAAACGGATCCAAGGCTAAAGGAGTGCACTAAACTCCGAACGGCATAGAACCATCTGCTATGCCCAAAGCCAAACTCAAGCCTCAACCAGACTTAGTGCCCAAGCGGCACACCAACCAATGCACCTCAAGTGCCACTACTACCAAAACCACATCTTACTACCAATGGGGCCAACAAGGTCACAACCTCAAGTGACAAGAACTCTGGCTAGGCATACAAGGGCTCCAACTCAAAAAAACCATGCCTATGGCATCTCATCAAGCCGAAGGCTCACGGCCTACCCTTGCATCTCCACATGATGCTCAACAAAACTCTGGCCGGCTCTTCTCAACCTGCAGCAGCTAGCTCCACTCTAAGAGCTCACCAAAAGAAGAGTGTTCAACTCTACCAAACATCTGAGGAACACACCAACGGATCCAATCCGAAGGGAACACTACTCACTGCACCCTTAACCACAGGGTTCCGGCTTACTGGCTGCAAACAACAACACTTTACAGGAGCACAAAAATGCCTCAACAATCTCCTCGAAGGCTGCCAACTCTGCAGCCTACTCACCGGGCAATCAAACAATCGCTAAGGCTCAAGATCAACACTTGAGCCGCCTGTGCTAGTCCACACGGGACTGCTCCACAAACATCCACATAAGCACAACCATAGCTAACTCCTCTCTTGGAGTGGCACTCCAAGGCAAAGCACCTCCACCCTCTCACTAGGGGAAAACCAACAACTGGGCCACAATTGGCCTACGGGAGTCCAAGCTCTGCCTCCCACGGGGACGATGTCCCAGGGCATCCGAATCAATCTGGATACCTCAACAAGCCACAACATACATCACACACTGCGGGAAGTTGGCATGATGGCGCTCTAAACCCAAACCAACAACGAGTCAGAACCTGCTCGTCTCCGCTCCACAACACTACACAAGGCATACACAAGATGACAGGTATTGTAAATTCTTAACCCTTGTTCAACAACAACTAGTAAACTTAGGCGTACTGATGACCGCCGTCAGTCTTGATGATCATGGAAAAACGACCTACAACAAAAGGTCGGTCTACGAATCTATGACTCGAGCTCGATACCAATCATAATGACCAGGCCAATGGGGTTCTAAATAGGCCATTACCTCAATGCATGCATACAAATCTACGTAAAATTTGCAAGGTGGTGTTTGGATTCTAAGTAAAAAAAATCAAATATGAAAAAATCCATTTAAAAATCAACATAAATTCTCGAAACTCGTCCACTGTTTCCAAGCACTGCTCCAAGACAAATACATTTCCAAAACATACTCGATCGAGAGATTTATTTAAAACATACAAACTTTACAACAATGCTAGAATCCGTAAATACATTCAGAAAACACCCTAGGGCTCAGTGCCCAACTACATGCATTCGAGAGGACATTTAAATCATAAACAAAAATCTCGAGTTGAACAACGGGTTTCCATGATCACAGCTCCTCCTCCAAATACCATCCCGCCTCGCGCCATGGTTTCTGAAAGATAAGTAAGGGTGAGTAATGAATTACTCAAGAAGAATCCCCAACCGGGTACAATACGATATACATGGTCATCTCGAGAAAGATATGCAAGCTATGAATATAAACACGAGATAGAGCACATAGCTTAGCCCACACTTGGGCCTCGGATGCCAACTCGTGGTCTTAGTCCGGAAATCAAACACCACACAACACAACACACAAGTCGCCCTATACGAGAAACAAGTCTCGGCCTCGGCTGTCTCATCTCTTGTCGACGAAAGGTACACTGGCTCACAATCCCGAGGAGCTCTCCAGTCGGCGTTGTAATGAGCGTAAGCATGCACCGCGTGCTACTGCAGACTATGGGGGTTGCCAGGGTGTGAAGGCAAGCTGCCCATATCCAGTCACCACGCATAACTAAGTCTTTGGATCGGTGTCACGACGATATAGGGGTGAGACTGGACACGTAAACTATGTCACCTGAACCACCGCACTTGGGGCCAAGGAACGGTCGTGGTGGTAGGCTTACACCGGAAGTCGCCCTTGCCTTAACAGTGGCAATCGGGGGCTCGCCAAACATGCCGAGGACATGCCGCCGGCCGGCCGGACAAGGCAATGCCAAGTCATCATCCCGACCGCTGGGGCATTAACAACCGCCTCCTTCACCCAAGATTGCGGGGCCTACCGCTTGGGTTAGCTAATCCTCACGGGGTCCCGGGGACGGAATGACTTGCTCGACGTCCCCGCCATGGATGCAAGGTTCTTTATGCATCGGGCCCGGATGATGCTATCTACTGCACTTCTAACTCGCCTCTAGCAAACGACAAAACAATTCCATAAAATCCAATACGTGCTCAATAAGAATACAACGAGCCTAGCATGATACTACGAAGCAAGGAATGTATACGAGCATGCCGAGAAAGGAACAACCTAGCATGGATTAACATGAGAATTAACCAGAAAGTCATGCTAATCGAATTCATATTAGAGTACTTATCACCAAACATGTCAATAAACACAAACAAGCATACAATCAAGAATCGCATAATATATCGCAGGGTCCACACAACTCCGGTAAGAAATCCTTACCGGCCTAAGACCTCTAAACACAAGAAACCTAAGCCGCGATCGAACCCGAGCTACCTATAACGAACCAAGCAAAACACATCAATAATCAAAGAATAGCCCTAAATACACTAAAATAAATAGGGCTCACTCGGGAGCAACTCACGAGGCGCAGCAGACACACACGAGCAGCGAGCCGGCCGGACAGAACGGCAAAGAAAAGGGCTTGCTGGCGCGCACTGGGCGCGCGGTCGGGCGCGCGTGGGCGCTCGCTCGTGCTGGCACGGCACGGCGCATCGATGCGCGCTATGCATGCGCGCTGGCGCCTGGCTGGGCGCCTGCGGCGCACGGCGCCGAAAGCGCGGCGGCGTCAGACACGGCGACGACGACGGCGGGCGAGCGCGCGGCAGCGCGCGCGCTCGACACCGGCGATCTCTGGCGCGACGGCTGCTGCTGCGCGCGACGAGCGACGAAGAAGCGGCGCGATCTGGCGACGCTGGCTTCGGCCGAGCGAAGCGACTAGCTGGCGCGCGAGCGACGAGGCTGACGACGTGCGATGGCGTGGGCGAGCTGGGCGTGCGACGAGCGTCGGGCTCGGCCGATCTGATGCGACGACGACGAGGCTGAGGCGCGAGTGGCAGGGCTGGCAGATCTGGTGCGACCGGGCGCTGGGCTCGTGGTGCAGGCTGGCGGCGGCGCGCGATGGCGTGGCGGCTGGCGCAGCGGCTCGCGGTGGCGCGCGGTGGCGTGCGGCAGAGCTCGGGCTTGGGGCTCGGGGGAGAGAGAGAGAGAGAGAGAGAGAGAGAAGGAGAGAGAAAGTGGATTTGGGGGAAAAAAATAAAAGAAAAAGAAAAATGGATTTGGAAAAGAAAAAGGAAAAATGGGAAATAAAAAGGAAATGGGGATTTTATCCCAAAAAAAAATCCAACCTTAACCAAAACAAACCTTAAAATCCCATTTCCCGGCTTCCTCTTCCGAGACCCGACTGAAGCAACCTTTTCCAATAAGAAAATCTCACTTAAATCCAACTCCCAAAGCAACACTAAGGGCCCGGGCTCGAATCCCAAAGGAAACACAAAACCAACCATCACTTTGCCAAAACCCAAAATCACAACCGAACTTCCAAACGACTAGCCCAAACATCTCGGGACTCGCAGCCAACAACAAACAAGCCTCAACAAGGGCGGAGCGCCTCGAAGCCCCGAAAAACCTCAAATCCCGCCCAAAATGCCAAAATGACCAAAATGCCCCTAATGGTCCAAACAGCTCTAACGGCCCAACCGAACCACTGAATCTGAACCGGAAGCTCCTCGAGAACCGGGATAGAAAACTGGGCCGTTACACCAATCCACACCTTGGTCGACACCAAGCATCAACTTGTCACCACACCGGAACCAATCCGGACTTTACTCCAAACAACCACTAGCTTGCTAGTCTACCAAGACTGCTAGCAACTCCACCGAGGCTACAAACTACACGCCTCAAATAGCCAATCAAAACTCACTAGCTGGGCTGGGCTCGACCGAGCTCTCGGAGGCTCTCCACAACCTAGGGTTCTCCGACAACCTCGACACACACACTGCCGGCATACGATCTAACAGACAACTGCCTGAACAAACAACTCCAAATTCCAGCATCCCAACCATGCTGGCCAACTCCAACTCCTTGGGAACCTAGAGGACTCGAAACGCTACAGAATGCGTCATCCTCCTACTCAAAGTATCGGCCACAACATAACTTCTACCCAAGGAAGGATCCGAACAACTCTCTTAGCCATGACGATCAGAAACCACGCGGCTTAGCTACCACCACTCTTGATCAGTTTCCAACTGAACTCCAACCAACGATCAACGATCAACAAGAACTCCAACCAAGCTTAGGTCCAACCCAACAACACTTGCCTAAGCAACAACCACCTGGAGTTCAACTTCTCCAGAAACTGAGCACTAGGTCTCCAACGCAAACCCTACATGGATCTGAAACTCTCGCCACGGAACGAACCACACAAAACACACTTGTGTGCACAACTCTCAACCTTCCTTCAGAGATCCAAGACTAACAAGCGCTTTTCCAAAAAGCAACGCTAACTCCTGGCAGAGATACAAACAATCCAAGGAACACCAAAAGTTTCATCTCCACGCGATACTCAAAGCTGAGGCAACCTTGCTCTACCAAAGCATAACAATGCCAAACCGAACTTACTTTATACCAAGCCTCTACCAAGGGTGCTTATCCCTAAGGCATCAAAAACCTCTCGCAAGGCAACAGCTCACCTCATAGGCATCCAACTCATGGTCCCTCAGCTGGACCAAACTCGCATCTACAATGCTCAACTCTCCTCAGATTTAGGCACTCGAAGGTAGTTGACCACACTACCAACCACAAAGAAACTCTTGGCCTTAACACTAGTGCGAGACTCACGCGCACCAACACTTACCAACTGCCAACCTGCTGACTTACTCAACCTCCAGAAACACTGGGAAGAGGCTCCGGCTCCTCTCGAGCATCCTTTCGCTTGTAGTCCATCGACTACCACTAAACTAGCCCCCCGCACACGACCTATCACAATGCACTTTGCCATAAACGGATCCAAGGCTAAAGGAGTGCACTAAACTCCGAACGGCATAGAACCATCTGCTATGCCCAAGCCAAACTCAAGCCTCAACCAGACTTAGTGCCCAAGCGGCACACCAACCAATGCACCTCAAGTGCCACTACTACCAAAACCACATCTTACTACCAATGGGGCCAACAAGGTCACAACCTCAAGTGACAAGAACTCTGGCTAGGCATACAAGGGCTCCAACTCCAAAAACCATGCCTATATCATCTCATCAAGCCGAAGGCTCACGGCCTACCCTTGCATCTCCACATGATGCTCAACAAAACTCTGGCCAGCTCTCTCAACATGCAGCAGCTAGCTCCACTCCAGAAGCTCACCAAAAGAAGAGTGCACAACTCTACCAAACATCTGAGGAAAACCCCAACGGATCTAGTCCGAAGGGAACACTACTCACTGCACCCTTAACCACAGGGTTCCGGCTTACTGGCTGCAAACAACAACACTTTACAGGAGCACAAAAATGCCTCATCAACCTTCTCGAGGCTGCCAACTCTGCAGCTACTCACTGGGCAATCAAACAATCTGCTAAGGCTCAAGATCAACACTTGAGCTGCCTAGGCTGGTCCACACGGGGACCTGCTCCACAACATCCACATAAGCACATCCATAGCAAACTCCTCTCTTGGAGTGGCACTCCAAGGCAAAACACCTCCACCCTCTCACTAGGGGAAAACCAACAACTGGGCCACAATTGGCCTACGGGAGTCCAAGCTCTGCCTCCCACGGGGACGATGTCCCAGGGCATCCGAATCAATCTAGATACCTCAACAAGCCACAACATACATCACACACTGCGGGAAGTTGGCATGATGGCGCTCTAAACCCAAACCAACAACGAGTCAGAACCTGCTCGTCTCCGCTCCACAACACTACACAAGGCATACACAAGATGACAGGTATTGTAAATTCTTAACCCTTTTTCAACAACAAATAGAAAACTTAGGCGTACCTGATGACTGTCGGAGTGCTGATGATCATGGAAAAAAAACGACCTACAACAAAAGGTCAATCTACAGAATCTATGACTCTGAGCTCTGATACCAACTGTAACGACCCGACCCGAATAGGGTTCTAAATAGGCCGTCACCTCAATGCATGCATTAAATCTACAGAAAATTTGCAAGATGGTGTTTGGATTCTAAGTAAAAACTAAAACATGAAAACATCCATTTAAAAATCAACATAAATTCACGAAACTCGTCCCTGTTTCCAAGCACTGCTCCAAGACAAATACATTTCCAAACATACTCGATCGTAGATTTATTTAAAACATACAAACTTTACAACAATGCTAGAATCCAGAAATACATTCAGAAAACACCCTAGGGCTCCGTGCCTAACTACATGCATTCAGAGGACACTTAAATCATAAACATAAACATAAGACTCAGAGTTGAACAACGGGTTCCATGATCACAGCTCCTCCTCCACCCATCATCCCGCCTCGCGCCATGGTTTCTGAAAGATAAGTAAGGGTGAGTAACGAATTACTCAAGAAGAATCCCCAACCGGGGTACAATACGATATACATGGTCATCTAGCGAGAAGATATGCAAGCTATGAATATAAACACAGATAGAGCACATAGCTTAGCCCACACTTGGGCCTCGGATGCCAACTCGTGGTCTTAGTCCGAACAACTCACCACACAACACATCACACAAGTCGCCCTATACGAGAAACAAGTCCCGCCACGGCACTGTCTCATCGTCGACGAAAGGTACACTAGCTCAAGATCCCGAGGAGCTCTCGGTCGGCGCCAGTAATGAGCGTAAGCATGCACCGCGCGTGCTCTGCTGCAGACCATGGGGTGCCGGTCTAGAGGCAAGCCGCCCATGTCCAATCACCACCACGCTTAACTAAATCTTTGGATCGGTGTCACCGACATAGGGGTGTGAGACTGGACACGTAAACTATGTCGGCCAACCACCGCACTGAGGCTAAGGAAACGGGTCGTGGTAGGCTTACACCGTGAAAGCCGCCCTTACCTTAACAGTGGCAATCGGGGCTACGGCCGAACACGCCGAGGACGTGCCGACTATCGGGGGCGAGGCAATGCCAAGTCATCATCCCGACGGTTGGGGCATTTAACGATCCGCCACCCTCACCCAAGATTGCGGGGCCTACCGCTCGGGTTAGCTAATCCCTCACGGGGTCCAGGGGATGAATGACTTGCTCGACGTCCCCGCCATGGATGCAAGGTACTTTATGCATCGGGCCCGATGATGCTATCTACTGCACTTCTAACTCGCCTAGCAAACAAAGAAACAATTCCATAAAATCCAATACGTGCTAAAAAGAATACAACGAGCCTAGCATGATACTACGAAGCAAGGAACAGATACGAGCATGCCAGAAAGGAACAACCTAGCATGGATTAACATGAGAATTAACCAGGAAAGTCATGCTAATCGGAAATTCAGTTTAGAGCACTTATCACCAAACATGTCAATAAACACAAACAAGCATACAATCAAGAATCGCATAATATATCGCGAGGTCCACACAACTCCTGTAAGAAATCCTTACACGCCTAAGACCTCTAAACACAAGAAACCTAAGCTGCGATCGAACCCGAGCTACCTAGCGAGAACCTAACAAAAACAACAATAATTAAAATCAAAAGGCCCAAATATAATAAAACAAACAGGGCTCAGCTCGGGAGCAACTCACGAGGCACGGCTGACACTCGGACGGGCCGGCTACACGGGCTAAGCAATTTCTTGGCGCTGCTGGCGCCGGCGCACAGCGCTGGGCGCGACACGGGCGCTGGGCGCTACTGGGCACGCTGGGCGAGCAGGGAACTCGGCGCGGACGCGATCGCGCGGGCGAGCCGCAGCGCGGCGGCGGCGCGCGGCGCGAGCTTCGCACATAAGGACAGCGCGCGGCGGCACGGCGAGCTACAGGGCGAGGGCGCGCGGGCGCGACGACGCGCGATCTGGCTGGGCTCGGCACTGGGGACGCGCGACTCGGACCAGGGCGACTCGGGGGCGCGCGACAAAGACTGGGCTCGGGCTGGCGGTGGCGCGCGACGCTTCAGCACCGAGGCCACCTGGCTGGCGAGGACGAGCGCGCCTGGGTCGGGGCTAGGCCGGCGGCGGCGGCGACGGTGGCGGCTCTGGTCAGCGCTGGCTCGGGCGGATTTGGCCGGGCTGGTCAATGAAGGTGCTCTCGGGAGAGCGAGAGAGAGAGAGAGAAAGAGAGAAAAGTTGATTTTGGGGAAAAATAAAAGAAAAAAAAGAAATAAAAAGGAAAAATGGGAAATAAAAGGGAAAAATGGGATTTAATTCCATTTTCCATCCTTATCCACTTAAAACCTCAAAATCCCATTTCCCGGCTTCCTCCTTCGAGACCCGACCGAAGCAATCATTTCCAATCAATAAATCTCACTTAAATCCAACTCCCAAAACCAACACCAAGGGCCCGGGCTCGAATCCCAAAGGAAACACCCAAACAACGATCACTTTGCAAAAATCCCAAATCACAACCGAACTTCCAAACGACTAGCCCAAACATGTCGGGACTCGCAGTCCAACCCAAACAAGCCACGGCAAAGGCAGGAGCCACCTTGAAGCCCTGAAAATCCACAAATCCTGCCCGAAGAGTCAAAGGACCAAAATACCCCCAAGGGTCAAAACCGCTCTAACGACCCAACCATCAACCGAATCTTGACCCGAAGGCACCTCGAAAACTGGGATAGAAAACTGGGCTGTTACAGTTAAATATAATTTTAGATTGAGTTGAGTTCAAAATCATAAAATTTAGAACTAGCCGACGGTATAAATTTAGTAACACTTTTCCCACAGGATCTATTGCAAGAAAGGGATAATCTAGAGCTTAGAGCTGTCAATTATATCCTTTATGAAAATGGCAAACCAATTCGGGGAATTTCTGGCACAAGCATTCAATTAGTTCAGACTTGTTTATTGTTGAATTGGGACCGAGACAAAAAAAGCTCTTCTATCGAAGAAGCCCGTGTTTCTAAACTCCAGCAAAATACAAATACTGAAGAACACAATAATTGTTCTGTGTTTTCCATTATTTGGTAGATATATATATACAAAATATTTGTAACAAAAATAGAAAATATTGCAACTAATAGTTACAACAGAATGCAAATGACTCTCCTAAATTAAACAAACTTCCCAACAAATAGATTATTCAAAGAATAACCAAAATAACCAATACGACCAAAATTTATGGGCTAATACCCCCCTCAAGTTGAGGCATGAAGATTCGAAATACCCAACTTGACAAGAAGGGATTGAAACTGCTGACGTCTCAATGCTTTTGTGAGAATATCAACAAGCTAAGAAATGGTGTGAACATAAAAAGGTGCAATAGTACCGTATAGTATCTCATCACGTATAAAATGACAGTCGATCTCGATATGTTTCGTACGCTCATGAAAAACAGGATTATTAGCAATATGTAAAGCAGCTTGACTATCACAATGTAAAGGAACAAGCTCTCTCTACTGAACACAAAGATTGTGAAGCAAACTTTTCAACCATAAGATTTCACAAGTAGCAGAAGCCATAGCACGATATTCTGCCTCAGCAGAAGAACGAGAAACCGTTGCTTGTTTCTTTGTTTTCCAAGAGATGGGAGAACCCCCAAGGAAAACAAAGTATGCAGTAAGAGAACGACAACTCATAGGGCAACTTGCCCAATCTGCATCACAATAAACTTGTAAGGTCAATGGTGAATCAGCACGAAGTAAAATACCTTGGCCAGGACTACACTTCAAGTAACGGACAACTCATAAGCAAACGTAACGCTCCTAATATTATTAAGTTTAAGTGAATTAATTAAATTTAGTATTGAAACTATTTTATTTAAAATCCTTGATTAATTGATTCTTTATATATCAATAGAGGTTGATTCAAAATTAATAGATAAATGTTGAAAATTATTAAACCCTTAAATCATGTGTGCAACTATAATTTTCAAAGAGATTTACACCTTAGAAATATATAAATATACTTATTGTTGGAGTTGTTTAATCTATAGAAATCCCCTTTGAGCCTTATAAGGAATAAAATTTAGGTCATATTAGGTGCATTTTTAAGTATAAACCTTAAAATGGAAATTAAATATATTATAAAAGGAATGATGTTTAATTTTTACTTTCTCTCTCCCTTAACACAGCCGCCAGCAAAAAATCCAACCCCCCCTCACCTTTCTGCGTTCCAGCCATCCCCCTTCCCCTTGTGCGAAACGTCGCCGCCCAGCCTTGGCCTCCTCACAGCCGTCCGATCACCATCCAGTCGCCGCTGTTCTTGGCGTGTTCTTCGTCGCGCAGCCGTATACGGAGTTCGCTGGCGAACGAGCTCTATTCCGTTTGGTGAGCTCGTTGTTCACTTCTTAGCCTATTTCTTGTTCACCTTCATCTTTGGTAAGTTATTTCCTCTTCTTTTTAGCCTGTTTTCAAGCTTCGTCATAGCCATCAATGGAGTTTTCTGGCGAGTTGGCTTGAAAACCCATTTTAAATCCATTCTTTCTTCGTAGTTTTCGGGAGCTAGAGAAGTTCGTTTGCAAATCCAAGACCTGTTCCGTGATCCTGAGCTCGAGACCTTTCCAACGAGGTATGACCCACTCCGTTCCGTGACGGAGCGCCGCCGCCGGCCACCACGCGCCGCCGTGTCCGGCGATACATTTTCGGGTAGTAGCTTCCCCTTGTTCCCGTGATGTTAACCCCCTTGGTGGCTCGTTTAGATTGTTTCTAATGAGGGCTCGGTGTTGTCTTGTGTTTAGGTGCTCTCGGGTTCATCGTTCGGGTCGCCGTTTAGCTCGTGGGTTCCTGTGGTGTTTCGGTCGAGTCGTCGGGAAAGTAAGGAGCTTCATTATGATTCGGGTTTGTGGTTTAAAGCATGTGAATAGTGGCATGATAGGATTTACGGGAATTGAAGGTTGGATTACCCGTCGCATGTATGCTTTGATGTTGTGATTCACTATTTGAACTTATTTCCACTCGTGTGTAGCTCGTAAACTGTTAAGTCTCCATTAATGTGTACCTTGTGATCATATCATCATTTACCCGATGTACATCTCTGCTCGTATATGCGATGAACTGTTTATCTGTTTAACTTGTAGATGGACTAAATCGCCTTGGGTTTATGTATGTTCTATGTTGTTGACTCCATCCATGTTTGACTGTATACGTGATGTCATGATTATGCTCGGTTTCTCTGTTCGTTACCTAAAGGGTTGTCTATGTGTTGTTTTGGCGTTAGATTACCTAGGCCTGGTTACCGTGTTGACCACCTAGAGGAGCAACTAGCTCACACACTGTCGGCGAGTCCGAGGTGTAGGGACCCTGCAGTTTCCCTTACTCGTGACTCTACCTGACAGGGTCAGGAGATTGTTAACGGCGCTGTGTTTGGTCGTGCTGACACGACTGTGTGTCGTAGTCTTGACCCAAGGTTTAGGGATCTTGTGTGTTTTCCCTCACTCGTGGTCCTCCCTGAGAGGGTCAGGTGACTTTTATTGGCATTTGTGAATGCCCTGCGAATACACTGATTAAGTTGCGCAGCAGAAGAGTGGTGGGTCATTGAGAGGTCAGGCTACCCCTGGGGCATTCGAGTATGTCTCCGATGATACGCTAAATGGAGTTGCGCAGCGGAAGCGTGGTGGGTCCCTGGCGTAGGCCAGGTTACCCCGAGACACAGGAGTATGTCTCCGCGAGCACAGCGTGGTGGGTCCCTAGAAGGTCAGGCTACCCTAGGCATTCGTGTATGTCTCCGCTGATGCAGTTTGGTGGGTCCCTGGCAAAGGTCAAGCTACCCCGAGATAATTGTGATCTCCCTTAGGACACGGTATGGGACGTGTCCGACCTGAGGTTGGGGAACTTGTGTGTTCTTCTCACTCGGGGTCTTTGCTCTGACCTTGGTCAGATGATTGCTCGGCATTTAGCCGTAACTTGCTCACGGCTTGCACGTTGTTGTTTGACATTGTTTGCTCGTGACCGGCTTGAGGGTCGGCCACGTATGAGCGAGGCATTTAGCTTCAGTTGTCGTATCTTCTAACTTATTTCTATTTACATGCTTAACCCCATGGTGGGGCTCCTTACTGGGTATATTTCGATATACTCACCCCTTACATTTTCAGGTACTGATCCATCCCGAGGTGGCTAGGCTGGGAGCTGACAGGGTCATGGACACGGTGTCGACATTTTCTTTCTTCATTGCTTACTCTTGTTTGAACCATATGGTTTACGTTTTAAACTCTTTTGAATCATACTTGTTTTGAACTATCGGGATCCCGAACTCTGTTTGTATGTTTTCAAACTATTAGCACCGTTTTCATGTTTTCTGAGGTTTTGTTGGAAAAACGCATGTGATTAGCAAATTGGTTTGAGGATTTTAATATGCATGCACCCGTAACACCCCATTAGAGTATTTTAGGAAGTCGGGTCGTTACAAGTTGGTATCAGAGCTCAGAGTCATAGATTCTGTAGACTGGTTTACGAGGTAAACCGTGTGTCCATGATCATCAGCAGACCAGCAGCCACCAGGTATGTGAAGTAGGGTAAAGTAAGAAGCATGTTTTAGTTGTGAAAGTATTTTTGGTTGTCTTTTGTATTGCTTGATTGTTGGTCTTGATTAGGATCCTTTACGTGTTTGATTTTAGCTTCGTGATCTCTTGTCGTTATGTCTTCCGATTGAGAGTTACCCAGTAGTGGTACCTCGATCCGGTGGGGCCAAGTCAAGAGAGAGTTTGCAGAGGCTCGCTTCGCCTCCTCAGCTGCCGCACCGGAGACAGTTTCTCCCTTCGTCGTATAGAGGCAGGAGTCCAAGTCATATCCTTGGGTTCTCCGTGCAAGAGACCACTTTGGTCAGGGGAATCTCGGTCGTACAAGAAACCAGTCCCACTAGAGAAATCTTGGCCAGAAGAGGAGGTATTCCAATAGAGTAGGTGTCGGGCAGCACTAGAGCTAAAAGTCTTGTCGGGGCCGTCATCAGAGTTCATCGGAGGAGGTGGCAGAGTGCTGCAGGTGCTCGAGAGTTCACCAGGGACCATGTCCGCCCAAGGTAAAGGTGTGTTGCTGGTGTGGTGAGAAGGGCCACTTTGCATTGCGCGGTCAATTGTCGTGTTCACAGGTTCCTTGCTCTCTTCGTGCCGTGAATTCATCTTTTGTTCTACCCTGCGTCCTTTACTTTGTTATGTGTGCCCTTAATCTATAATCCATGTTATTGAATGTGTATGTGTTTTGTCCTTTTGTTGTTTACATTCATATGTTGGGCGTTGATTTGCTATCCAAGATGTTTGATGGGTTGGTTGTTTAAATTGCCTCAAATCCTTATATCCTTATACTTGGTAAATGATTGCAATGTTTTATCTGTTTCATCGAAATCGTAGTTGCTTTATATATTACATGATGATTGTTTTTTCTCGCCCTTTTGTTTCATCATGATCGTATGACTCTACCCGTTATGCATGATCGTATCACTCTATCTGGTGTGCTCGTTATGGTGGTATCGTGGTATTCGTCAGCATCATGACTGTATTGCACGATTTGTTACCATGACTGTATTGCTCTACTGGTATTCTCACGATGGTATCGCTCCTTCTGTTCGTTATGGTCATACCATTCTTATTACTTCTTCGAGATTTTTACTGCTCTATTTGTTCATCATGATTGTATTTTCGTATTCTTTCCATCATGATTATATCTCCTTGAGCTCAACATTGTTTGTATTATTGTACTTAATCTTGTCCTTCTTGTTCATCATGATCGTATTGTGGTAACTGTTCTCACCATGGTTGTATGACACTATCTTTTCGTTGTGGTCGTATGACTCTTTGAGGTTATCATGTTTGTATTATTGTACTCATTCTTGTCCCATTAGTATTCTCCGCATATACTCATCATGACTGTGTTGCTATGTTTGGTTTCCATGATCACATTGTGTGGCCTATTCACCATGTTCGTATAGTTGTAGTCGTTCTCGTCATAGTTGTATTGCTTATTGTTTAATTACGATTTCTGTGCTCTTTTCATTCATCATAGCCGTTGTGCTGTCTGTTATCATGATCGTATTACCATATTCATGTTTCGCGGTGACTATACCACTCTGTTTGCTCGTTTTGCTTAAATTTTTTTGCTCGTCCTTCTCGCGATGTCATGGTTCAGTTATGCATGATGATTTTATGGCCCTGGTATTTTATAAAGACTGTGTTGTCCTGCATGTTAATTATGATTGTACTGCTTTACTAGTTATTGTGATTGCATTGTACTCCTGGTCCCATATTAGTTGTATTGTTGTTTGTTGTCTTGGAGAGTTGGAGTTGGTCAGACACGTGTATCCGACCAGCTACCAACATTTTTCTCGGTTGAGCTTTATCCCTGTTCGAGTTTTGTGCCATGTGTGGCATGGAGTGGTTTGTTGATAACCACGCAGTCGTTGACTGCCTTTGGAAGAAGGTCAACCTCAGTTCTTCTTCTTTCTCGAGCTTCGAGTTTAGAGAGTGGAGGTTAGAGGATCGTCTTCATTGTTTGCCTCCGCAAGGGTGGGGTCTTGCCCCGTCATGTTGGTTGTGGTGTTTGACCAAAGTGGAGTTTGAGGGTGGTACTCGCGAGGCAGAGTTTGTTGTCGCGCATTCCGAGAAAAAGTTGCAAAGTAGTAAGTTTGTTCTGGGGAATGGGCGGAGAGTTTCGGGAGCTTGAGTGAGTGTCTCTCTCCCTTCAGTGTGGTGGACTCAGCGGGGTCAAGCTTTTGTTCGCTTTCGGCATCGTAGCTAAGTGTGAGTTGGTTATGTTGTTTCGAGTTCTTTGTTAGTGTTAAAGCACCGAGACCTGAGTTCTCCCAAAAGTTCCTTGGCACTAAAACCATGTTTACCCCCAACCCTTGAAAGTTTTGGCTTGAACCCAACCAACCAAGGTATTATGAGGAAATACTGTTTTGAAATCAAGAATGATGGCTATGATGTTTAACTTTTCAAATTGAACCATGTGACTTTAACGTTTCGATAATTAGAATTGAATGTTTTAAGCCATATGACTTTTTTAATTTTAATTATTCACCTTGGTGATCTATTTTACTAAATGAGTTTTAAAGAAGTGTAAAGTTCTTGTTGGTTGAAACATGTTGGAACAACTGAAATTGCAAGTGTATTGGTTGAAAGGTTTTACTTGGATAATTTACATAGTGGAAACAAACGTTTTAACCTTCAATTAATGATTAGTAGTTTTGTGAACCTAAATAACCATATGAGTTTAAGACGGTTTTCAAAATCTTATTTTTCAAAGGTTTGAAATAATAAAAGGGTTGTTTTAAAGAAAGTTTTTTTTTTTTTTGAGATTACAACAATTGGGGGAGGGGAAGACTCGAACCTAAGACCTTAAAGTCATTAGGTGTACAACAATGCCACTTGAGCTATTGCTCTATTGGCTTGTTTTAAAGAAAGTTGTGGTGGCACCAGAGGGTGCATTTGACCACTTGGAGGCCAAAGATGAGACGAGGTGTCATCTCGTTCTCTAGGGTGTTTTGTCTTAAAGTGGCTTTCGGGACGAAAGTCTCTTTAAAAGGGGAATATTGTAACGCTCCTAATATTATTAAGTTTAAGTGAATTAATTAAATTTAGTATTGAAACTATTTTATTTAAAATCCTTGATTAATTGATTCTTCATATATAATAGATAAATGTTGAAAATTATTAAACCCTTAAATCATGTGTGCAACTATAATTTTCAAAGAGATTTACACCTTAGAAATATATAAATATACTTATTGTTGGAGCTGTTTAATCTATAGAAATCCCCTTTGAGCCTTATAAGGAATAAAATTTAGGTCATATTAGGTGCATTTTTAAGTATGAACCTTAAAATGGAAATTAAATATATTATAAAAGGAATGATGTTAATTTTTACTTTCTCTCTCCCTTAACACAACCGCCAGCAAAAAATCCAACCCCCCCTCACCTTTCTGCGTTCCAGCCATCCCCTTCCTTTGTGCGAAAGTCGTCGCGCTGACCTTAGCCTCCTCGCAGCCGTCCGATCACCATCCAGCCGCCGCTGTTCTTGGCGTGTTCTTCGTCGCGCAGCCGTGTACGGAGTTCGCCGGCGAACGAGCTCAGTTCCATTTGGTGAGCTCGTTGTTCACTTCTTAGCCTATTTCTTGTTCACCTTCATCTTTGGTAAGTTATTTCCTCTTCTTTTTAGCCTGTTTTTCAAGCTTCGTCTCAGCCATCAATGGAGTTTTCCGACGAGTTGGCTTGAAAACCCATTTTAAATCCATTCTTTCTTCGTAGTTTTCGAGAGCTAGAGAAGTCCGTTTGCAAATTCGAGACCTGTTTCGTGATCCTGAGCTCGAGACCTTTCCAACGAGGTATGACCCGCTCCGTTCCGTGATGGAGCGCATCCGCCGGCCACCACGCACAGCCGCCGGCCACCAAGCGCCGCTGCCGTGCTTCGGCGAGGCATTTTCGGGCAGTAGCTTCCCCTTGTTCCCGTGATGTTAACCCCCTTGGTGACTCGTTTAGATTGTTTCTAACGAGTGCTCGATGTTGTCTTGTGTTTAGGTGCTCTCGGGTTCATCGTTCGGGTCGCCGTTTAGCTCGTGGGTTCCTGTGGTGTTTCGGTCGAGTAGTCGGGAAGGTAAGGAGCTTCATTATGATTCGGGTTTGTGGTTTAAAGCATGTGAATAGTGGCATGATAGGATTTACGGGAATTGAAGGTTGGATTACTCGTCGCATGTATGCTTTGGTGTAGTGATTCACTGTTTGAACTTATTTCCACTCGTGTGTAGCTCGTAAACTGTTAAGTCGCCATTAATGTGTACCTTGTGATCATATCATCATCTACCTGATGTACATCTCTACTCGTATATGCGATGAACTGTTTATCTGTTTAACTTGTCGATGGACTTAATCGCCTTGGGTTTATGTATGTTCTATGTTGTTGACTCCATCCATGTTTGACTGTATACGTGATGTCATGATTATGCTCGGTTTCTCTGTTCATTACCTAAAGGGTTGTCCGTGTGTTGTTTTGGCGTTAGATTAGCTAGGCCTGGTTACCGTGTTCACCACCTAGATGAGCAACTAGCTCACACATTGTAGGGCTTCTGATTTCATGATCAATATTTTCTTGTTGTTATGACTCGCTAGTGCCCTCAGGAACCGAGCGAGGATATGGATCCTCTTCGCTTCGAGACACGTGGTTGGGTTGCACTAGCCTACAGGTTAACTTTTGCATCCGACCTGGGGTCGGATCTCATCCACGTGTCACCTTATGTGCGGAACAACGGGTTCCTTGGTTGTTGAGCACACGTTGCGGGTCGCACCAACCCTCGGGTGGGCCAGGTGCACTCGCCTAGGCTAGGCTAGATATCGTGTGACTCTAGTGCTAGCTATTATCTCTATGTTTGTACTCGTGGAACCTCATATGTTGTGTGCATAGTCCCACCAGTTTACCCGCCTAGTACGTTGGAAGGGGGTCTGGTTATGCCTTGCCTGACTCTAAGACTACTAGAAGAGGCCACTGAGACAGATGAAGGCGCAGAGGAATGCCTGTCGGTGAGCCTGCATGCGCTTAGTGGGGATATTGTCTGCAGGCAGGTCGGTCCTCCAGCATGCTGGGGTTAGCCGTTGGCGCCTCGAGTCTAAGGTGTAGGGACCCTACAGTTTCCCTCACTCGTGACTCTACCTGACAGGGTCAGGAGATTGTTAATGGCGTTGTGTTTGGCCGTGCTGACACGACTGTGTGTCGTAGACTTGACCCGAGGTTTAGGGATCGTGTGTGTTTTCCCTCACTCGTTGTCCTCCCCGACAGGGTCGGGTGACTTTTATTGGCATTTGTGAATGCCCTGCGAATACGCTGATTGAGTTACGCAGCGGAAGCGTGGTGGGTCCCTGAGAGGTCAGGCTACCCCCGGGGCATTCGGGTATGTCTCCGATGATACGCTAATTGAAGTTGCACAGCGGAAGCGTGGTGGGTCCCTGGCGTAGGCCAGGTTACCCCGAGACACAGGAGTATGTCTCTGCGAGCACAACGTGGTGGGTCCCTGGAAGGTCAGGCTACCCGAGGCATTCGTGTATGTCTCTGCTGATGCAGTTTGGTGGGTCCCTGGCAAAGGTCAGGCTACCCCGAGATAATTGTGATCTCTTTAAGGACACGGTATGGGACGTGTTCGACCCGAGGTTCGAGAACTTGTGTGTTCTTCTCACTCGGGGTCTTTGCTCTGACCTTGGTCAGATGATTGCTCGGCATTTAGCCGTAACTTGCTCACGGCTTGCATGCTGTTGTTTGACAATGTTTGCTCGTGACCGGCTTGAGGGTCGGCCACGTATGAGCGAGGCATTTAGCTTCAGTTGTCGTATCTTCTAACTTGTTTCTGTTTACATGCTAAACCCCATGGTGGGGCTCCTTACTGGGTATATTTCGATATACTCACCCCTTACATTTTCAGGTACTGATCCATCTAGAGGTGGCTAGGATGGGAGCTGACAGGGTCATGGACACGGTGACGACATTTTCTTTCCGCATTGCTTACTCCTGTTTGAACCATATGGTTTACGTTTTAAACTCTTTTGAATCATACTTGTTTTGAACTATCGGGATCCCGAACTCTGTTTGTATGTTTTCAAACTATTAGCACCGTTTTCATGTTTTCTAAGGTTTTGTTGGAAAAACGCATGTGATTAGCAAATTGGTTTTGAGGATTTTAATATGCATGCACCCGTAACACCCCATTAAAGTATTTTAGGAAGTCGGGTCGTTACAGCAGCCTCCCATTGAGATTGAGTTGGACATTGCATAAACTGAGCCAAAATGTGAATAGAGTAACATAGCTCCGGATGTGTGATGGTAAGATAAATTCACTACTACAAAAATCAAGAAAGTTGACGTGCACAGAACGTCAACTGCACAGTTTAGTTTACGCTTTCAAAAACGTCAACGAATCGACTGTCAACTAAAGCCACTATAATTGACGTTTGTCTAAGCGTCATCCAATAATATAATTGACATGTTCTAAATGTCAAGGCCAAAATTGATTGACACGAAGAAAGCGTCATGTGATGGTTTTGTTGACATTGTATACACGTCAACAAAGTGTTTTATTGATAATTTATGAATGTCAATGATAATTTCTAAACGTCAAGTAAACGTACATGTGTTGACGTTCATTTTATGTCTATGAAATTAATAGTTGACATGTATTAAACGTCAAGGAATATATATACCTTTATATTTTTTTATTTTGTCAAATTTATCAATTTGTTTTTTCATATCAAACGACCTATTCATCCAATCAAATGATATACTAGATTCCATGTTCATCTTGTCAAATGATTTACAACTTAAGAGAATTCCAATTATAAATTACAAAATATTTCAACATGCTTAACATAAGCACAATATATATTTTCAATAGTAACAAAATCAGAAAGGAAGTATATGTTGACATGATTCAAAATTTGAAATGTCTTTCAAAGTTGTCTTCCTAAATATACACAAAAAATATATATCATATTCCAAAATATACTCCATTCTAAAATGTACCATATTCCAAAAAATAACCCAACTATTTCTAAAACTAACTGTATACACAAAAAAGAATATGGAATATATTTCTTCAAAATTTGTAGTCTTCCAAATATATTCATGAGCTACCAACAAATATCTTTCCAGCACATCAGATCCAACTCACATGTAGGGTACTAGAAATCCAAAATTTCATTCCATATGCTCTTCATCCAGTTCATCCTATGTGTATGCTTCTCTTGCATCAATCTGTCAACATTAATTAATACTCAAATAATAACTTATTTATAAAAATTAATAATAAATTTAGAAACTAAACAATATAATAAAGAACATATTGCATCGGTGATGTTTGTGCTATATGTTTTGATGATATCTCTCATATTTCTCATAACATAACAACCACATTTTGTACTTCCCTCTTGTAATGGACACTAGAATTCCAACAAAAAAGAAAAAAAAAAAAAATATGATATATCTAGAAACTAATATATAGTACACAATATTTCTAATCAATCATCCCTTTGCTACTTAAATCACAATCACTGAAAAATTGCTTAAACATGCTCTCTTTATTACTTAAAAAAATGCAATCACAGAAAGATGGTTAAAGTAGCAAATTTGTATGCAATAAAAAAAGAATGAATCGCATAAGGACATCTACCGACTTGAACAAAGCTCAACAAAACTTACAATAGTGAAGAAAATATAAAAAGTAACTCTATTTTCCCAGAACAACCATTCTGAAGATTTTTTTTTTGAAACAACATCCACTCTAAAGAATTGGCACCATATATGCCACATTTTCTTATAAATAATGATAATAAGAAAGAAATTTGTAGTAAGAAACTTACTTGAATGTTTCACTTAGATGCCACCAAGCTTCAATAATCATCAAAACAAAAAAGTACTCTTGATAGTTAAAAGAAAATACACTATAAAAAAGTCTCTACAAAGAAAATTAAGGGTGAAAATGCAGCAATATTATTTGAAACTAATCAATAAAAGAAGAAATGTGACAGAGTTACCTACAACTCGAATGGTTCCTGGTTAATTGAAAGAAATTTAATATATTGAGTTAGCACTACCATATCATGGTTAATTTGAAGAAATCAACTCTTTCCATATTATATTTCATTCATGATAGGTTTTGTCGCTTCTTGGATTCTGAAGCAACTAATATAAAACGCACAAATGGTATAAGATACTAAGAACAAAACGTAATAGAAAGCTACGTGCAAAACTAGAATGATCACAATATGTAGAAATGATTGCATTAGGAGTAGAACTTAAAGAATAGCAAAAAAAGAAAGGAGTAATGAAAGGTTATTTCAAATTGTGAGCTTACCAAATTTTGAGTAGAATAAACAGTTCGAAGTGTCACGGTACAAACAGTTATTATTAAATAACTAGTGAAAGATATAAATATAATGAGTACAACTCCCATGATACTTGACATAGTAAGGAAGGTGATGCACTTATTATTTTCTAAATAGTATGAGTTCCAGTTCAACTTGATTATAAAGGAAAATAAGAATCTATCATGGAAGAATTAAAACTTAAGGAAAACTAGATTCTATCATAGTATGAGAAACTTACACTTACACATTGGGTGGAACATGGGTTGGGTTGGGTCGAAGAGGTTTTCAACCCAACTAAAAAATTCGGGTTAGTCAATTGTCCAATCCAACCCAACCCAATTAAAGACATAACCGAACCCTTATATTTTTCGGGTTTGACTGGGTTGGGTCATCGGGTTCATAAGTGCATTACAAAAATAAATATTGTTCACCTAATTAGTATACACTAATGTTGGGTTGGGTCATCAAGTTCAAAAATGCATTACATTATAAAGAAGTACCTTCTTTAAGCCGACCATAATTAATCGATGTATTCAAACTCTACTTTAGCAATGTAAAACTCCATTTATTATTTATTTCGTCCAGCCACACCACAACAATTCCTCCTGCCATATGCTATAGTTAGCTGAAATATTATTACACAAAGAAATTGAAGGAGAAGAGATCAAATGAAATAATAGCATAAAAAAGAAAAAAGAAAAGAAACCAAGCATTTTTTTTTTCTTTGCTTCTTTTCTAGAACAAGATACATAATCCAACATGTCACACATACGAAGACATTTAAAAGCATATAATAACTAATGAGCCAGTGAGGATTCAAGTCATTAAAATGAATGAATTTTTTTTTAAAAAAAAAGCAGTCCTCCAATTTTCTAGCGACTGAATGACATTAGTTTGACTCTGTTTGTCTCTTTGTAAAGGAATATCACCATATGACTGTTCAAGTCTCCCATTTCCATGAAAAAAAACACAAAAAAAATTTGATTTACAAATCTCAATACTCCAAAAAAAATCACAATTATTTCAATTTCATAACAAAACACACATGATACTAGATTCCCAAATAGCCAAATAGTCTCTTAAACAATTCATCAAACATATAACAGAAAATACAATATAACACAAAAACAATAACCCATTGCCAGAATAATAAGAATAAAGAGTTAAAACAAGAGATTATCATAAACATAACAAAACCCCATTACCAGAAACACAACAAACAGTCTCTTAGAAAATTCCATAAATCAAAGCAATTGTCAATAGAATAGTGAAGAAAAAGGAGAAACTTAAAGGAGAAAAATCCATTCCAACCCATTACAAAGTATGTCAATAGAATAGTAAAGAAAAAGGAGAAAATCCCCAAAATCCAAGCAAGAATCAGAATACAAATCAACAAAGAAACAGAAGCAACATCGAATCAACATTAATTATCTAACCAATCTAAAATCGATCACAATTTCAATAATGAGTAGAAAAACAAAGAGAAAAATTAAATGGATGAAGAAATAAAAGCAAAGAAAAAGAGAAAGGCACCTTGGCTTGAGAGAAAGAATGATTTCCAGAGAAGTTGGGGCAGAGATACTAAGAAATGACAAAAAAGAACAAAATAAACATTAACAAAAGAAGGGGAGGCGTCGATGAACAAATAAAAAAAAATACAAAGTATCACCTCTGTCCTATGTTTCTTGATGACCAAAGTAAAATGAATGAAGGGGAGGCGTCGGTGACTACTTTGAAGTTCGAAGTAAACAAAGGGAAGGCTACTGCGATTGTGACGGAGGCGACAACAACAACGATAAAACCGATTGGCTTTTTTTGTTGATAGAATCGCAATGGAGGCATCGATGAAGCGCAGCAGCAAGCGATGTCTGGCCACGGGAGAGGCATGGTGGTTGAGGATGTCTGGGCGGACAGGAGCAGCGGCGTGCAATGTCCGGCGACAGAAGAGGCAGCGATGGCGGGGTGAGGGTAGATGGAGGCTAGGGTTTGAAGGGAAGGAAGTAGACGAAGGAGTTTGGATTTTTCTTTTCTATTCTTTTTTTTTCTTTCAAATGCCTTTTTTCTTTTTCTTTTTACTTTTCCTTTAAACATCATAAATGATTTTTTTCTCTCTTTTAACCAAAATCCAGCTTTTTTTTTCTTTTCTTTTCTTTAAACAAACCAAATCCCTATATTTATTTACTATTTTTTTTTCCTTTTTACAAACTAAACCCAACTTGCACGAATGTCTCAAAAGTTTTTTTTAGAAAATTAAAATTTTTAGTTGACGTCCTACACATATCAACATATTAATGTTATAATTGACATGCATACAATGTCAATTAAAGGTAAGCAAAAAAAAAATTTGCATGTTTTTATTTTAGTTAACGTTTTCCATATAAAAATTAATTTTACATGACGTTTTATCTTAAAAACGTCAACTGTTAAAATATCTAAGCGTCAACTATTCTAATTTTTGTAGTAGTGATTAATCGCCCCACGAGTCGTCTATATCGTGCAGGATCCGTCATGAGGGGATCTGAAGCAAGACCTAAACGATGATTCTCTTCCATTGGAACGCTAGCTGGTTTAGAGCCAAGAAGGCCCGTTTTTGTCAAGATGTCGAGAGCATATTTGCGCTGACAAAGAAAAATTCCACTAGAATTTCGAGCCACCTCGATGCCAAGAAAATATTTCAACTTGCCCAAATCTTTCATGTGAAAACAATCATTGATATAGGCTTTAAAATATGCTATGACAATATTGTTATTACCAGCAATAACAAGGTCGTCCACGTACACAAGGACATTTAAAACATTATCATTCTTACGATACACAAATAAAGAGCAATCAAAAGAAGTAGCAGAAAATCCATATGTACGCAAAGCAGCGGCTAATTTTGCATACCAACAGCGAGGAGCTTGTCTCAGACCATATAAGGATTTGCGTAGTCTACAAACTTTCTTACCTAAACCATTACTAAAGACTGGAGGCAAACGCATATAAACTTCTTCATCTAAGTCACCATGAAGAAAGGCATTGTGTACATCCATCTGATGTAACTCCCATTTATGAGTTGCAGCGACAATAAGAAAAGTGCGAACAGTAACCATTTTCACAGTGGGTGCAAAAGTTTCAACAAAATCAATACCCTCTCTCTGATGATTTCCAAAAGCAACTAACCTTGCTTTATATCAATGGTGTCATCATACCGATGCTTAATTTGAAACACCCACATACACCCAAGGGCAATTTATTAGCAGGTAAATCCTCTATAGTCCAGGTATCATTAGCTTCCAATGCCGTAATTTCCTGCGCCATTGCTTTTCTCCACCTTGGATCACGCATTACTTCTTTAAAGGAGGTGGGCTCCTCTTCAGCAGAAATAGCTCCAAGAAACTAACGATGTGCAACAGAAAAAATGTTACAATTCACATAATGCGCTATAGGATAAGGAGTACCTGAGACTTGGACTGGCATGGGCGAAGCTTTCGGGGGAACCAATGTCGTGTTAGTTTTCTTTGAAATGTTGTGCCATTTAATAAAGTCTTTATAGCGAACATTCTCAAATTTTTCGCGTTTACCACTACCAAGCACACCATCATCCGAAATAGTCCTGTCTGGATTATCATTCATTTCATTTTGTTCGACCTCAACATAACCATTTTGTGTTGCATTATCATGCTGCACAGGCGAGCTGCCACCTTCTAGGATCTGTTGTTGTTGCGAGGAGACAACATTATCATTTTGTTGTTGTTCTTGGGGATCATCGGTTATAACAGGTTGCAGCTGTTCTTGTTGGACAGTATCAAGTTGCCTATAGCCACATTGATTACCTTCAATATTTGTAACTTCAAAATGAGTATCATCATCATCATCAAATGATGGACGAATTTCATCAAGATATGAGGAATGAAGACGCTTCAATTCTTCTTGATCTGCCAAAGGAAAAATACCTTCAAAGAATTTCACATCTCGTGATTGAAAATATTCCCCTGTGTCAAGGTCAAACAAGTGCCATCCTTTCTTTCCAAAGGGATACCCAAGAAAGATACAACGATGACTTCGACTGTCAAACTTGTCACAAGGATTAAGGTTCTTAGCATAGCACAAACACCCAAAAACTCTAATAGAGTTAAGATTAGGAACTTTCCCATAAAGCAATTCGCACGACGTTTTTCCTTCAAGCACACGAGAGGGAGTTCTATTGATTAAATATGCAGCAGTCATCACACATTCACCCCAAACATCAACAGGCAAACAACCTTGAAAGCGTAAAGCACGGGCAACATTAAGAATATGACGATGTTTGCGTTCTACTCTAGCATTTTTTTGAGGTGTTTTAACATTTGAGCTTTGGTGAATGATGCCATTTTCACGAAAATAATTACTAAGACCTTTAAACTCAATCCCATTATCACTCCGCATAATTTTAACTATTTTTCCAAATTGACGATCAATCAAGGCAAAGAAATCAATCATTAAACGAACGACCTCATCTTTGGTTTTCATTAAGTATACCCACACACATCTTGAAAAATCATCCACAATAGTCAAAAAATATCGAGAGTTACAAGCACAATTCTCACGATATGGACCCCAAACATCACAATGGACCAATTCAAATAAATCATTTGCCTTATTTTCACTTAACGGAAAAACATTACGAGTTTGCTTAGCCCTATGACAAATATCACAGGGTTTATTTATGAAATTACTCTTTATTCTACTAACTTGAGGTAAGAGCTCCAAAGCTTGTAGGGATGGGTGCCCGAGTCGTTTGTGCCACAGTTCCACAGTCTCTGTCTCTGTTACGACATTAACACAAATTGGTTCCCCCATTTTCAAGTAATAAAGCCCATCGATCAGCTTACCCACACCAATCGTCGTCTTCAGGATACGGTCATGTACAACACATTCTTAGTCAGTGAATTGTATGTTTAATTTTTATGCAGAAACAAGTTGAGAGACTGATAGCAAATTGCAATTGAATACGGGAATAAACAACACATTCGTCAAAACAAAATCGTCATTTAACTTCACATTCCCTACTTTAGTTGCCTCAACATTAACACCATTAGGACAACCAATTTGAATGGGACAGATAGATTGACATGAATCAAAAAAAATCTCATCACAACAAACATGAGTGGAGGCACCACTGTCAACAATCCAAGTAAGAATGTCCTTACCATTCATTCGAACATGATTCGCATTGGCTGATACCTCGCCAAGAAGGGCGTTGACTTTGGCTGGTTGACCATTATTCGATGAGCCTGACCCATCTTTTGCGCGGCCTACCCCAGAACGTCTTAGTTCTCGACCTTCTGGATACCCATGTTTCTCCCAACAACGATCCTTTACATGCCCAGACTTACCGCAGAAGCTGCATTTTAGTGAAGAACGTACAACCCCCCCAGTCTTTAACCACTGAGGTGCATTACCTCGGACAGCAAAAGCCATAGGTGCAGCTGTTTCTGTCCTTCGCTGAGTCAAAAGGCGAACTTCCTCTTCTTGCACAAGTCTCGAGTACACGGTGTGAAGAGATGGTAAAGGTTCGATACCTAAAATATTTGCTCGAATATTGGCATAATAAGTCTCAAGACCCATTAGAAATTCACGCACCTGATTAGTTTCATGTCGTTTGCGAAATACTTTATTCAAGTCGCATTTACATCCTGAGCACGAGCATGAGGGTAGAGCATCAAAATCATTAATGACATCCCATAATTTCTTCAATCTCCCATAATATTGCATTATAGACTTTCCACTCCTTTGTTTGCAATCTGCTATCTCTGACTTCAATTGATAGATTTTAACACCATTTCTCAACATAAACGTTGTTTAATATCATTCCATAATTCTCGAGCAGTGTCGCGATATGAAATGGTAGAATGAATGCTTGGGTCAATTGTATTAAAGACCCAATGTAACGACCCGACCCGATAGGGGTCCTAAGATAGGCCGTCACCTCAATGCATGCATTCAAAAAAACAGAATATTTGCAATATGACGTTTGGATTCCAAGTAAAAACTAAAACATAAAACATCTGTTTAAAATCCATCATAGTTTCCTGGAACTTGTCCCTGTTTCCAAGCACCTGTTCCAAGACAAATACATTTTCGAAACTATACTCTGATCAGAGATTTATTAAAGTGTTCAAAACATTCAACAGTTACAACGATGCTGGAATCCGAAAAGCATTTAGAAAATGTTCCAAGGCTCCGTGCCCGGTTACATGCATTCAGAGGAAAACAAAAGCATAAGAGTCATAACACAAAATCAGAGTTTGACGCTCGGTCCCCATGATCACAGCTTCTCCTCCAGCCATCCTGTCACGCACCTCGGTTACCTGTGGAAAGCCACAATAATAAGGGTGAGTAACGAATTACTCAGTAAGAATCCCCAACCGGGGTACAATACGATATACATGGTCATCAAGATGAGTGTATGCAAGCTATGAATATAAACACAGAATCGAGCACATAGCTTGAGTCCATACTTGGACCTCGGATGCCAACTCAGGGTCTTAGTCCGGAATAAACCACACCACACCATAACATACGCCCTATACGAGAAACAAGTCTCAGCCTCAGCCTGTCTACTGTCGAACGAAAGGTACACTAGCTCAAGATCCCGAGGAGTTCTCCGGTCGGCGCTGTAATGAGCGTAAGCATGCACCGCGTGCTACTGCAGACTATGGGGTGCCGGGTCTAGTGGCAAGCTGCCCATGTCCGATCCACCACGCCTAACTAAATCTCTGGATCGGTGTCACCGACATAGGGGTGTGAGATCTCGACACGTGAACTATGTCGGCTGAACCACCGCACTTTGAGGCTAAGGAACCGGCCGTGGTAGGCTTACACCAGATGCCGTCCTTGCCCTAACAAGTGGCAATCGGGGGCTACGGCCGAACACGCCGAGGACGTGCCGATTGTCGAGGGCGAGGCAATGCCAAGTCATCATCCCGACCGTTGGGGCATTTAACGATCCGCCACCCTCACCCAAGATTGCAGGGCGAGCCGTTTAAGGTTAGCTATTCCCTAACGGGATCAGGGCGGAGCTCCATCTCATACGTCCCTGTCGTGGATGCAAGGTTTGTTATGCACCCAGCCCGGATGATGCTATCTACCTGCCTGCATTCTAACCTGCCTTAGCAATCAGCAAACAGTTCAATAAAATCCAATACGTGCTCAATAAGAATACAACGAACCTAGCATGATACTACGAAGCAAGAACAGATACGAGCATGCCAGAAGGAACAACCTAGCATGGACTAACATGAGAAACAGGGGTTCATCTTTGGTGAGAATCTGCAATAGAGCACATAAGAATAAACATGTCAATAAACACAAACAGGCATACAATCAGCAATCACATATAATATCGCAGGGTCCACACAACTCTGGTAAGAGATCCTTACCTTGGTCGGGGAGGCGATTGCACGAAAACCTAAACTGCGAACGATCTCGATCTAGCTACCGGGAACCTATCAATCATCACAATAATCACACAATAGGCCTAAATATAATAAAATAAACAGGGCTCAGCTCGGGAGCAACTCACGAGGCGC
>CM071846.1:20292851-20452851 GCA_036507275.1 Sicyos edulis | reverse complement strand
TATTATTCAATCCTCAAAAAAATCAAAAACTCCATTGTTGCTCTCTCCAAGCTCTCAACTTTTTCTTTTTGATTTTATTCTTGAGAGACATATTGTAGTGTGAGCATTTGGTTGTATGAGATAAAACTTGTATATCCACTCTTTTGAGAGAGTTGTAAAGTGTGTTCCAAAAAATTCTATACTTTGTAACGGTTTGATCTTGATCCGTGGAAAAAATCGAGTTTTCTCTTAAACTCATAAAAGGAGCGGTTTACGGTTGAACTCTAATACGTGGAAAGAGTTAAGCAAAAAGGTTTTTCAAAATCTCAAGAGGCGCTTGGGTAGTGGAGTAGGCTTGCCGAAGCACTATAAATCACGGTATCATCTTCTCTAACTCTTTCCTATTTACTTTTGAAATAATTTGTAGTATTATCTTTCCTGCTTTAATTCGAATTGCTTTAAATCAAATTGGTTTTACATAATCTTTATCAATCTTGTGTGGTGCATTATTGTTTCTTTTTAATCAGCTGTAAAAAGTTTGATATTTAGAATATCTTAAGCTTATTTAGGAAAATTTGTGTAAAGCCCTAATCACCCCCTCTTGGGTTGTCATACCGATCCAACATATGTTATATTAACTAGTTATATAGGAACTAAAGATATATCTAACCTGGGAATTTAGATAGGGCTTACGATGGAAGTCCTTCTGTTTCGTTTGTAATGTAATTTTGAATTAAATATTCAATGAATATAGAGATTATATCAAGAAAAAGAATGAAAAATTCAAAGACTACTTTATAAAAAAGAAAGAAATGGAAGAACAAAAGTCATCTGGATTCACAAAAACTACGTGGATGGATAGGAACTAAAAAAGAGAGATTGAAGGAGTTCTGACGATTCAATAATATTATTACTTCAATTCGTAGTTTTTAGTTGGATAAATCTTAGCGATGGAATAATAAGTTATATATAATTCATTGGTTGATTGTATCATTAACCATTTCTTTCTTTTGGTGTGAGGAACTTATCATGAATCCACTGATTTCTGCTGCTTCCATTATTGCTGCTGGGTTGGCTGTCGGGCTTGCTTCTATTGGACCAGGGGTTGGTCAAGGTTCTGCTGCTGCGAGCCAAGTCATAGAAGGATCGTGAGACAACCCGAGGCGAGAGGAAAAATCCGAGTACTTTATTGCTTAGTCTGGCTTTTATGGAAGCTTTAACAATTTATGGAATGGTTGTAGCATTAGCACTTTTGTTTGCGAATCCTTTTGTTTAATCCGAAAAAAATTACGTTTTTTTTTTCGGATTTTATTTACTTGGACTTGCTGTTTTTGCTTTTTAGAATTATATGAAGCTTTCAATCCTACAATTACTTATTCGTTGGGACAATAACCTGTGGGAAGGATTGATTTGAGGATGGGACATTAGCATAACTCGCGTTCTTCCTTCCCTTTCTTAGTCCAATGTCAAATGGAAATTTTTTTTTAGGATTGTTACAACATATTATTTACTCTATTTCGAAACGAAATAGGAAATTAATAAAAAAAAATAGAAAGAAATAGATAATTAGTTTTATCTATAAAAGGAGATCATATGAAAAATGTAACGGATTCTTTCATTTCTTTGGGTTACTGGCCATCTGCCCAGAGTTTCGCATTTAATACCGATATTTTAGCAACAAATCCAATAAATCTAGAGAATTTACCATCAGCAGCACATTCTACCGCTTATATTATATTTGCAGCATAATTTTTAAAATAATTCATCTATAGCATATTTATTTCTATCACTCACCTAGTGGTAGAACTCATTTTAGATTTCTATCACTGATAGAAAACTTAAGCAGTGATAGAATGAGTCTATCATTGATTGAATTCTATCACTAATAGAACTCAACAAGTGATAGAAGTCAATTTGGATTTTCTGCTACAAATGACATTATTTTGGATTTTGTGCTATAGATGGAAATATTTTGCAATTTTTTGTTATACATGCAAAATCCCCATAAATCTAAGCGTAGTGCTTGGTGTATTGATTTTGTTTGGAAAGGGAGTGTGTGCGAGTTGTTTATTTCAAGAATAAGTTGGATAGAACCAACTGTACTTTTCTCGTTATAACTACGAAAAGGTGCATGATCCCGCGAATTACTTCTGACTTAATGAAGAAATCATATTGAAGAACCATAGCATTTCGTGATTTATTGGGAAATCAACTTTTATTCTCTATCAACCAATAATGTGGGACCATTAACATGGTTAAAGCTAAACCGTTTGAAGTCCGGACGCAGCATGGTACTCTTTCTACTACTATGTTAATACATAAATCGTTTCAAATAGTTGGGATTTTTTTTTCGATATAGAACACTCATGTCGATAAAATGATTTGAACCCCTTTATTTTATTATAATTTTTTTGTAAAAAACTGGAAAAATGAGTATTTCACCCTCATTTTGTGTTTTATATCCAATGTTGAATCGATGACCTATGTTATGTATAAAGTAATAAAAATTCTATTTGTTCGTGGATTGGGTTAGGTGAAGAGATCTAAAATTAACCGGATTCTGACCAACCCAAAATGATTATTTAATTTATATATATATATATATATATATATATATATATATATATATATATTTTACTTATCAGATAATTATATATGTAAGTGTATATTTATTTAATTTAATTATTATTGTTAGACTTTTTATTTTTCCATATTTTTTAATATTTTTCAAGTCTTTATAATTTATATGTGATGATAAAATATATAGTCAAATTATGTAATATTTATTTGTTGGTTTTAATTATATATTTATTTTATGGAAGTCGAATTCATCTATTTTTATTGTTTTATAATTTATATGTGATGATAAAATATATAGTCAAATTATGTAATATTTATTTTTTGGTTTTAATTATATATTTATTTTATGGAAGTCGAATTCATCTATTTTTATTGTTTTATATGTTTTAGAGTAGCATTCAAATTTAATCTATTTTTGTTGTTTTATATTTTTATTGTTTTAGAGTAGAATTCATCTATTTTTATTGTTGGTTTTAATACTTTATTTAGCATTCAAATTTAAAGTTCAATTGCAGAAAGGATTGGTGACGCATTGATTTCAATTTTTAGTACTAATACATCTCAAGACCATGATCATCTGTTCCATTCTAAAATTGGTATTCAACTTTACCGTAATGTCATCTAGATAAGGATCATGTTTGATTAAAAATAAAAGATTTATGGTAAGTATCCTATTCTAGAAGAAAAAAAAAAGATTTAGAAAGCCAATGATCACGGTAAATGTCATTCCTGTAAATTCGGCGGTTCATTTATGGTAAGTATTTTGTTAAACCAGCATAATACTTACGCAAATGTTGTTGGATTTTAAAAAAAAATGCACATTCAAAATTCTCTCAAAGAGAAAATGTGAGAAAATAGAAAAAATAATAGATATTAAATAAGAAGAGGTATCAAGTGAATTCAAAGTTGAATAGAGAAGAAAACCATAAGTAATTATTTGTATAAGTTACATTTTCTTAAAGAAATAAAAAAATTATGTTTAACTTAGTTTAATATGATAGCAGAATTAATTTTAAAAAAAAAATGATAGCATAATCAATAACTTGATATAGATATTGTAAAACAGTTCTAATTATGATTTATATATTTATGTGGCACCTGGTGCCACCAGAAAAATGTAAGCACTTTCTACATATTCATGTATGAGAGTCAATTTTCGAGCACGAACTTGTGACCGTGAAGTTAAAATAGAATAATATCAAATAAGATAACCACTTTTGACACTAACCATCAGTAGGAGTTTTACTCTTTCTGATATTGCTTTATTGCTATATAGGGTTTTACTTGTAATAGTTCAAGTTTCTGAAAGATAAGATGTGGAAGGTTTGTTCGATTGGACATACAAAATTTTCAGCAGGAGGGAAAGAGATTCTAGTAAAGTCAGTGTTGCAAGCCATTCCTACTTATTGTATGAACTGCTTTCGCCTTCCAAAATCAATCATTCAAGATTGTCATAAAATTATATGATCTCGGTTCTGGTGGGGTGATGATGAGAATCACAAGAGAATTCATTGGCTAGCCTTGAAGAAGGCTTGTGTGCAGTAGAGAAATGGTGGCCTCGGGTTCATAGATTTAGAGTATTTTAATCAGGTTTTGCTTGCTAAACAGAGGTGGCGACTCTTGTCTAACCTGGACTCGTTTCTTGCTCGTGTTCTTAAAGGTAAATATTTTTATGACTGTTCTTTTCTTGAGGCCAAGCCAAAGACGAATGCTTCTTTCTCCTGGAAAAATATTCGATTGAGTCGCGACCTGTTGAAGAGGGGTATCCGTTGGAGGGTTGGTAATGGCAATAATATTAGTGTTGCGTCAGATAATTGGATCCCAAGTGAGCCTTCTCTCAAATTATTAACCTCAGAGGGAGTTAGCTCTAATATGCGGGTGAGTGCTCTTATTTTAGGTAATAAATCTTGGGATGAAGAAAAATTATGGTTGTAACTTTGCGAAGATGATGTTTCTTCTATTCTATGGCTGCCAAGGTCTCCTAGTACTTGTGATGATGCTATTTTGTGGCATTAATAATCAAACTCTAGATATCAAAAGGTTGGTCGCTGGTTTTCATTCCGTCTCTTTCATTTGGTGTAGTAGAGAGGGAAATGTGATGGCTCATGTTTTAGCAAGGATGGAGGCTGGACTAAATGAGGATTCTGTTTGGATGGAGGAGGTTCCCCCAAATTTAGTTCAATTGTATAAAGCTGAAGTGTTGCGGCTATCTAGATCTTCTCTTTGGAGAAGGAATTCTACTAGTTTTTAGTTCTCTATTTTCTGACTGCCATGTCAAAAAAAAAAAAAAAAAGCTATAGCTACAGTTGCTTTCCTCTTTCATGAAAAGAAATCACAAAACTGTAATCAAACCTTTCTTTCACTTTTCTCTAGCCTCTACCGTCTTTGTCTCTTGTCGTTTAAGATATTTAAACAAAAATTTATAGCTCTCCATTTAGAATGATTTTTTTTGTTTTTAATATTAGTTTTTGGTTTTTGATTTTAAAAAATAAAAATGATACATGTTTAACAAACTACTTGTATTAGTTAAATTAGTTCTTCAGTTTCTTCACTAATATGTAATTAGTTCATTAACTGATATGATTAGTTTGTACTCTCCTAACTCTTATTTAAAGAGGTTTTTAGAATAATAAAATCATGAAGTTTCCTCTTATCATTCATATGGTATCAGAGCGCTGATTCTCTTGGTTCTCTTCATCTTTCCCGCGGTTTCATTCTTTCTCCTACTATCCTCTAATGCGGACCCAACAACTCAAAGCAGCGATGATCAATCTCATTAATCCTTCGATCCATCACATCAATCCTTCGATCCTTTCCATATGCCTCAGTCCTTTACTGAGGCATATCAAGAAACCAATGTTTGAGAAACTTCAGGCAGCTTGGAAATGTAACAATAACGTAATCGCATCTTGGATCTTGAATACGGTTTCAAAAGAAATTGGAGCCAACATAGTTTATAGTAATTCAGGCAATTTGGCCGAAACGTTCAGAGAATCAAACGGACCTCACATCTTTCAGTTGCGATAATCTCTAATAACAATGATTCAAGGAAGCCAGTCAGTCAAAGCGTACTTCACAAAGATCAAATCCATTTGGCAAGAACTTTGTGAGTTACTTGTTTATGCTGACGATATTCTGTTACCAGGTCCTAATAATCTGGCTATAGATAAAATCAAAGTCTCACTTTGAACACACTTTCTTCTCAAAGATCTAGGAACTACGAAGTACTTCTTAGGATTATAGCTACTTCGATCTAATCATGACATCAATTTATCACAAAGGACATATGTTCTTCAAATACTTGAGGGATCATGGGCTTCTTGCTGCAAAACCAACATTACATCCTATGCAACATCACCTCAAACTCACAGTTGATTCTGGAAAAATATAATTTGTCGAAGATGCCTCCTCATATCATCGTGTTATTGGGGGTGATTAGTTATTCAGTTTATCATTAGCTGTTATGATTAGTTTGTACTCTCCTAACTCTTATTTAAAGTGATTTTCAAAAAAATAAAATCGCCAAGTTTCCTCTTATCATCCATAATGTATGATAACTATTTTTGTTTTTTTAATAACTAAAAACTAAAAATATGTTTAATAGCTGTTTTTATTTTTAAAAATAATTTTTTTTAATATTTAATAAAATAAAACTATTTAAAAATACTATCGATCTAATAAACTTTAAATTTTTGGGTTCGAACTTTATTTGTAGTCTGCTTTATCCTTTTTCTAACATTTTTCTTTAAAAAGATTAAAAAAAAAAGATTTTGAAAACCTTTTTTTAAAAAAAAAATTGGTTTAATTTTTAAAAAACAAAAACTAAAATTAAATTTTTTATTAAACAAACTTTTTTTTATAAAGTTAAAAACAAAAAAATGAAATGATTATGAAATGATGCATATAAAATATTATTTTACATTAAACCTATTTTAAAACAAACAAAGAGTTGTAGTTTTGTTTTTGTTTTTTGTTTTTTTTTTTTTTCTGACTGTCGGACCAATCTACCTCTTAGGTCACTTTGGTTAATATTAAGTACATACTTTAAAATAAACTCAACATTTGGTTGTCTAAAAATATAGTCATTTTAATTAATTTAAGAGAAGCAACTTTTTGGCCCAAGTTTACAATTATAGTAGCTTTTTTTAAAAAATCGTTTATAGTAAATTGTGCCTATTTTTAATAATATTATTATTATTATTATTATTATTTTGAGATTACATTAATTGGAGGTGGGGGATTCGAACCTATAACTTCATGGTCTTCAACTTATTTCTTTTAAAATATATAAAATGATATTTATAACATACAGTATAACAACATAATATTCATTTTGTAGTCAAATTGTAATTTAGATATAATATATAAAATTTTAGTTCAACCAAATAAGAAATATTAATAAGATTATAAAGAAGTTGTATTACGCGACATTAAACAAAAAAAATGGGAATCAACACATGATTCATAATATATTACATATATTTATATATATTATTCAATATTGTTTTATTTGGCCATAGACATCTACATTACATTTTTTAGGGAAATTTTTTTTAAAAAATAAAAATAAAATAATGGGACTTCAGTAATACTAAATTACACCAATTTGATTTAAAATAATAGATAAAATGTTATTTTTTAAAAGTAAATTTGATTTTCTTGTTTATTTTTTATATCTACCAAATTCATTTTGCTATCGATGTCTCCCAAATTTATCGTCATTTCATATTAAAATTTATTCATAAAAACTTAACTTTTTTTATTTATTTAATTGATCTATTTGATATCTCAAATTTAACTTGTACTCAAATTTATTGTAGTGGCGCAATGGTTTCATTCAATTCAACACTAGCATCATAAGTTCAACGAAAATCGGTAATTGTCCCTCCTCCCCCGATAGGTATTTTTAAAAAAAACTTGGACTCATATTTTTTTTTTTTTAAGAAGTGATATTTTTTATTTAATTCACTAAAACTTAGCCATAACAAATTTAACTTTTTTTTAGGTTAAAAAAATTGGGGGTGGGGGAGACTCGAGCCTAAAACTTGTTGAATGGACTCAAATTTATTAGTTTAATTCACTAAAACTTAATCATAACAAATTAAAATTTTTTTTTTTCTTAATGGATTAATGTGATATCTCCAATTTAGCTTGTTCATGAATGAACTTAAATTTATTATTTAATTTTTTTTTAAAGATCAATTTATTATTTAACTTTAAATTATAAGAAATATGTAAAATAAATTTAAGAAGCTGGTACATTTGAAGTTAAATTATCTTGTTCGTTTCTTTTGTTTCCACTTTTAAAACGTGAACATTCAATTGTTCAATATTAAAATGTACATGTTTAAGATTTAAAGAAATCTGATAAAAAATTGAAGTAAATATGTAATCGAGTACAAAAGATCTTTACAAAATAAAACCCTTCAAACTAAAATATACATATATATATATATATATAACTGTTCAAGTAACGATCCTAATTTATGAATACAAAAGTTAAAAAAATATAAATTTCTAACTACATGAATGAACCCAATGGAGATCGAATCTGAAAAAAGTACACAAAAATCAATAATGTTAACAAAATAGCCAAATAATTATACAAAGAAACATGATTTTTTTAAAAAAAAAATCTAGCCTCACGAAATCTAATGCATTAATATATTTCTCAAAAAAGAAAATAATAATAATAAAATAGACCTGACCGAATAAGCACAACATAAATTACAAATTTTTTTTTTTTTGAGAAGAAATTACAACTCATTTAGAAAATCTAACAACTTATTTAAAAAATCATAACTAATAGAGAAAAAAAATTGCAAAAAAATATGTTTCAATTTTTTTTTTTTTTTTGAAAACAAAATAGGTTGCAATTGAGCAGATGACAAATTCAACTATGAACAATCCCAAATTAAATTCAAGAATTTATACTTCGACAGGATTGAATCAAAGGGAAGAGATTTGCAAAATCTTTTGATTTAAAAAAAAAAATCAAATTTAGGCTCATCATCACTGACTGGGCAAGGGATTTGAAGACTTACTTGGATCTGCTCCCCCTCCAAGCCGAAATTTCAACCTCCTTACATGAACTTCTAGATTTAAGAAAAACGCAAAGGAGATGAAGATCGAAAGATTTCGGAACGAATAAAAACGGATGGACAATTTTTTTTTCCTCAAACCCTAACCAAATTAGGCAAATCGCATGTCAAAAGAAGCGAAATGAGAAATAGAATCACTTTAATGAAGGCAAGAAGTCGATTACAAGCTCTGATTAGAAGAGAAATCCAAAAGAAATTTAAGCAATCAACCGAAAAAATAGGGAGATGAGATCGAATTAGGCGTGAGAAGAGAGAGATAATACGTGTTAACTTAACACGGATTAAATGGATTTCTTAATACTCAAAACAAACAAAGATTAAGGATATTAACTTCATACGGATTAAGTTAATACCTTGCCCAAACACGTCCTAATTATCTGGATTTTTCTAATTTTTAATGTTGTAAAAAAAAACTCTTAAGTTCTATGAAATATGAAAAATCATATTTCTTAATTTAATATTACCAAGTAGAAGGGTGCATTCAACAAAAAAAAAAAAAAGTACAAGATTTTATAATGAGGGTGACAGATTTGAATAGTAACTATCATATAAAAAGCCATTACAGCTATATTTATTTTTGTAACTAAAATCTAAATAAGATCTCGTCATTGATGTCATAGGGGGACCGGTGGCCTTGAATTGAGATGTATTTACTTTCCTAGGTGTTAAAATGGTACAAAATGAGTTGTCCATCATAGGCCTCCATTAAGAGTACATCAGAGCCCACAAATGCCAAAGGGAAGTTAATTCTAAATATTGGGGCAATTGTGAACAACTTTGACCAAAGAACCTTATTCCCCTTCTCATTTAACCCCAAACATCCAAACTATTTTGGTTTTCTATACGTGGATATAGATAATGAAGGAGAATCATTGATCCATTCAAAAACCCGAGACTTACCCGGATAGATAAGTTTAGATGGTTTCGGAAATTTAAAGCATGTGGGAACGGGATTTGACCAAAAATGATTTGACCAAAAATCTCCTTACTCATGTCGAACCACATTACAATTTCAGTCATAGTTCTATTAATGAAATCCTCTGACCACCAATAGTACAATCCTTGATAATACACATCAAAACTAGGCTTCTTAGAAGCCGAAGCAGGAACAAAGGTCTTAATTTCTCTCCATCTATCTTTATCCAAATCATAGACTTGGGCTCTACATGCATTAAATTCAGATGAACCTTTTCCAGAAAACCCCACAATCAAAACCACCTTGAAACCACTAGATTTCGGGTCGTACCCGAATCCAATAGATTTGTTCACATAAACGAGACCTAAATTGTAGTGTTCATCATGAGGGGAAAGAACAATCGAGGGTGGGAGGATTCGAAAGTTTCCAGTGAGGGAATTGTAGAGAAAAATGTCATTGCTAGGGGGAAAGGAGAGGCACACGGTGCCGTGACAATGGCCGTGGATTTGGGAACAATCAAATTCCGGATGAAAACAAGGAAGATGGACAAGAGATGTATTATCATAATAATTGAAGAAGGAGAATCTGGTTTCTATCTTTCCGGTCTTTTCGTTTGTCACCATACGCCTCAGTATGACGTTTTGTGGAGTATGAAGAGAAGTAATTATGGCGCACCATAATTTTGAAACGCATTTGAATCGAAACAGAGATTTGAGTGGCACCAGTGGCAGAATCTCCCTCAAAATTCCTTCCGGAGGTTCTATCATGTCTAACTCTGCTCCAATTATTTCTCAACAACTATGGATGTCCTTCCTTCTTAAATCAAATCTTCATGTGGCTGTCTTCCTTTAAATAACAGTTTATTGTGTTTCTTTTCTTTTCTTTTTTCCTTTTTTTTACGGTTGTTTTCCTTTTCTTTTTCTTTTTTTTTGAAAGATACGGTTGTTTTCCTTGTAACTTCCATTAGTGATTTTCGCAACAGATTTCAATCAAATCCTCTGAAATTTAACAACCCTACCTCTACCTCTTTTTATTATCTTAGATAAAGTCTACTCATCCAATCAATCTTTCTTTGAAAATGTCAATAAAAAAGAAAAAGAAAAAGAAACAACACTTCAATAAAGTGAAAGGAAGCTCCCCACATGTAGATTATTTATTCCCATCCACGTTACTCTTCTCTTTGTATTTATAAAAGTAAAATAAAAACTCAAAACATACATAGTAAGATCCACTCAAATGGATACATCCACCTCAAATAAACTGGTCCACAAAATTCAATCTCTCTTACAAGATGCACCACAAGGTGAACCATGATTGTGAAAAATGCTGGTGGAAAGTACTTTTCTAATAGGCATAAAGTGATCACTACATCATCCCGCAATCCCTTCAACTTAGATGAATCGATCGACTTACTACATATAGCTTTGAAAAAGAAACATAACCGAATGATTGCATATCTAACGTGTTTAGGCAAAACACCCCGAATTGCTACAGGTAGCAATTGTTGCATCAAAACGTGATGGTCATGCGATTTAAGCCCGTAAAGTTTCAAATCAGTAAGCGAAACTAATTTACTTATGTTGAATGAATAACCGTCAAGCACTTTAAGTTCAGATAAGCTTTTACACACACTCATCTTCTCTTTTCTCGATAGTGTGTAACATGCTGGAGGCAGGAATGTCTTTTTATCTCCATTCTTAATTGGGGCTAAATCAGGTCTTAATTTAGCCAAGTCTTCGCGAGTTTTTATTCCATCTTTTGTTTTTCCAGGAATATGAAGTAGAGTTCCGATAATATTCGAACAAACGTTTTTCTCAATGTGCATGACATCTAAACAATGTCGCACGTGAAAATACTTCCAATACTCTAATTCGAAAAAGATCGATTTCTTCTTCCAATAAGATTCTGTAGGTTGTTGTCCTTTGCCATAAGTAAATTGAAGACTACTCAATTGTGCAAGAATCTCTTCACCACTTAGAGGTTCAGGGTGTATTCCATATTCTTGTTCTCCATTAAATGCTTTTTTCTGTCTTCTAAATGAGTGCTCAAGTGGTAAATATTTTCGATGTCCGAGATACACATTCTTTTTTCCGCTAGGTAAATAAATTGATGATGTTTTGTCTCCACAAATAGAACATGCTTTATAACCTTTTGTAGTACACCCACACAGGTTACCATATGCTGGAAAATCATTAATGGTCCACAACAAAATAACTTTGAGCGTGAAGTGTTCTTGCCGATGGGCATCAAAACATTGAATGCCCGTGTTCCATAACATCTTCAGATCGTCGACTAACGGAGCTAAATAAACATCTATGTCATTTCCAGGTTGTTTGGGTCCTGAGATTAATGAATTTAACATTAAGAATTTACGCTTCATGCACAACCATGGGGGTAGATTGTAAGTAACCAACATAATTGGCCAACAGCTATATCTAGTACTTTGGTCATCATGTGGATTAACTCCATCTGTTGATAGGGCTAGGCGAAGGTTTCTCGTTTCTCCACTGAAATCAGACCACCTTTCATCTATTTCTTTCCATGAAATTGTGTCGGCTGGATGTCGTATGCACCCATCTCGCTGCCGGTCCGTAGCATGCCACGTCAACAATCTCGCAGTTTCTTTACTTCGAAACATTCGTTGAAATCTTGGAATCGGAGAGAAATACCACATGACTTTTGCTGGAATATTTTTCACTCCTTCTTTCTTATTCTTCTTAACCTTCCATCTCGATATTCCACAAGTAGGACACAGTTCTGCATCGACAAGTTCTTTTCGATACAAACAACAATCATTGATGCATGCGTGGATCTTTTCATACTTCATCCCTAAGGTACTTAAAATCTTTTTAGCATAATAGGCGGATATTGGAATTTCATTAGGACAGGCAACAACATACTCAATAATTCTAACAACTCTGAGAAACTTTTATCGCTCCACCCATACTTTGCTTTCAAATTATAAAGCTTAATCAGTGTTGATATCTTGGTAAAATCTTTACAATTTGGGTATAATGGTTTTTTGGCATCCTCTAATGCTTCCTCAAATAAAGGGGATTTGTCATTAAAATAATTTTGTGCAGCCTCAAACATCCCTATTGGGTCATCCGGGTCATCAACATTCTCATCTACAACTTGATCTATTGGAACACTTTCACTATTTTTTTTTCTTGAAACTGATTCTCCATGCCAAATCCATGTGTTATAACTTTGATCGATACCATTACAAAATAAATGGTCTCTTATTACATTCACATTTTGGTACTTGGCATTCACACATTTCAAACATGGACAACAAACGACATTCACTCCTTTCGAATGTCGTATGGCATTGTTTATAAATATCTCAACACCCAATCCGTATTCCGGTGACATTCGATCCTTAAACATCCATGACTTATCCATAGTCATTTTAGTAATTCTAGTCAATTATAGAAACTTAACCTACAAATTTTTTCCAAAACGGTAAAGTTGAGTCACACATCTCACTCGTATTGCATTGTTTATATGCTATCTCAACACCCAACACATGCATGGAAAGATTTTTCATCATGCATTAATAATACAAAATTAACCTAATACAAAAGGCATAATGAAAATTTAAGTTTCTTAAACTAACTTTGGAAACAAAAGTTTCTTAAATTATATAAAAAATGTCCATATATGAAACAAACAAATTTGAAGCACATCTTGAGACATGGATGAGATTTGAAGCACATTATCACAAATTTGAGACATATATGAGATTTGAAGCACAAATGAACAAATTTGAAACATATATGGAAAGATTACAAAAATGCATCCATGAAAAATTTCCTTGAAAAAAAAACTCTTTCTTTAGAAAATGAAAATGGACTAGAAATTACCTAGTTTTTGGGAAGGAAATACACAAATTTGACAAAGGGAAACAAAGTAGCGGCAGCGGCGGCGTTGATGGTCGAAAAATGGCTGGGAAATGACCGGAGAAGTGGCGGCGGCGGCGTGAGGGTAGGGTTTGGTTTAAGAGAAGAGAAGAGAGAAAATGGGAAAAATGGCTCGGGTAGAGAGAGAAAAGGAAAGAAAGGAAAAGAAAAAGGAGGAAAAGAAAAGGTGGCAGGCGAGCCCATGCCCGCCACCAAATCTCTTCTGAGGCGGGCTTGGGCCGGCCACCAAAAGATAAAGGAGGCGGGCCCAAAAGGCCCAGGCCCGCCTCCAAACAGAAAAGGTGGAGGGCGGGCCTTGCCCGCCACCAAAAGATTTTAACGGCGGGCTTGGGCCCGCCACCAAAAAATAAAGAAGGCGGGCCCAATTTCGCCCACCACCAATTCCCAGGCCCGCCATCTTTCATACGTGTTTTTTAAACCTCTTCTTTTTAGCCCGCCATCTATAGGGGAATTTGTAGTAGTGCATCCACGTTACTCTTCTCTTTGTATTTATAAAAGTAGAATAAAAACTCAAAACATACATAGTAAGATTGCAAAACTTTTTTTTGTTTGGTATATTTTTTACAAATGATTTAACTTTTTCAATAACGTTATTTTTGGCATTGCAAGTCCTCATTTCTTTAAATTGTACGTGTAAATGATGAATGTGTTAGAAATTTCTAACACGAAAATTAAATGTGTGATCAATAAAATCACCTGCCGTGAAAGCTAAAGTTAAATAAAATATATATCTCCAGCTATTGTTTTTATTAACCAAGATGAAAATCCAATGTGCATCTGAAACTGCAACACGAACACGACAACACGAACACGAAATTTTTTGTTCTTCTACACCTTCACTCTTCCTAACTCAAAATGGTGTGATTTTTCTTAATGGAAGTGCAGGCATAGAAACCAAAACCTTTAGGAAGAAAACACATAACGGTGTGTTTGGGCCCCCGTTTATATAAATGGCCTAGTTGGTAATAATTACCCAACCGATGTTTGCCCTACTATTTATTATAAACGATGGTTACCTAAACCTATGTGCCTGTTTATCTAAATCTATGTGTCTTTTTATCTACACCTTACATATATTACTTTTTGTTACATAACCAGCCCCTCAAACACCGTTTATCATAATCCCTGTTATAATAATTTGCCTCTCAAACACCATTTATAATTACTTACCGTTTATCATAACCCGCCGTTTATCATAACCTTCCGTCTATAATAACCAAACCGATGCTCCAAATGCACCCTAAGAGATTTCTAATGCACTCTATAATTTTCTTAAAAAGTGTTTTCTTTTCCTATAGTTTCAACGTAAATTATATCTACCATTAAAATAATAATAACTTTTAACTGAATAAAATATGGGTGGTGGTTATCAAAGTAGTGGGATATCTTGAGATTATGAGAGGCTTACAAATGAGAAAACTTTTAATAATTAATATTAATTTAAAATATTTCCAACATTCTTGCACTTGGCCTATGACCACCTCACCAATATCATAATGAAAAACAAGATACATGGATTATGGCGACAGATCCTCTTAGTGCGAGTATTATCTTCCATATATCATAATGTATCATATTTCTCAACCCAAACCACATACTTAAATGAATAAACCCTATGTTTATTCTAGGTTCATATCGAAGTAATATTTTCTTAACCATAAATATGTATGTGCACAACTAAATGAGAAAATATAAACTAAATAAGAGTTTCAATAGATAGTGAATGTATTTATTTATAGGAACCAAGTCCTATTCTGATTACATGATCCTTAAAATTCTTTAGTTGCATGCATTTAATCAAGGGATCAATAATCATCTAACTCAATGTTAATGTGTTAAATGACTACTCTTTTTATCTTTAACGCATTCTAAAAACAACATATGAGCTGTCACAATACATTCTTAATGGCTTACAAATAGAGTCAACAACTCTAAACCCAAAAGGGAAACTCTTTAACCATACACCATGTAAGGTATAACTTCAAAACATGATACGAACTAGATCGCCATAATGGAAGTAGCAATCACTTTCAAATTTTTGGTTTGTTTGAAACATGAGCATATAACCTTTTGTTCCTTAAAGGAATATCATAAAATTTTCTTTATAACTCTCTAGTAATCAACACCTAAGATACTTTAAAAACTTTATAACATCTCAATAATTAATGGTGATGAAATATTCTTCAACTTTTCCCTTTCGAACTCATTTTTTAGGACGAGGCATAATACTAAATATAATGTCTTCCACTGACCTTCTGGCATATACATTGATTCATAACATTCTCTTCGAAACCAAATGAAAAGATGACATCATGAAACGTCAAATACCATTGGTGGACAGATTGTGGTTCTTATAGAACTGATTCTTTAACACACATTTGAACTTAAGACGTATTGTTAACAATAATGATCAGTTCATCACTTGAAGTGGTACACTGAGAATCTGAATGATCTTTCACATGATCAATATCTTGAGATCGATCGCTCCCACTAATCAAGTGATTCTCACTAATCAAGTGATTCTCAAGAAAGTAAACATTTCTTGATTCCACAAACCTAATACTCCACCCCATATGAAGAACAATTATTCCATTCCAAATTTAAAAGGGCCTCGAGAACAACACATCTTATTCTAGAGAAACATCTAGATTAAATTGCTACAATTACTTGATTATGCTCATGTTACTAATTTTGAAGCTAATATGAAGTATATCATGTTCTACCAATGTAGAATCATGAAAAATGAATCTAGTGACGTAAATCACTAGTGGACCGTTGAAAAGACTAGGGGGGCCATGGCCCCCCAAATTTTGAAATGGTTCAAGTTCGAATCCCCAGTTTGAAGTATTTGCTGTTATTATTATTATTTTTTTTAATTCCTTCTCTTTCATCCTTGCTTTCTATTTTCTTTTTCCCTCCTCTTTTTTGTTTTCCCATCATTTGTACTTCTCTTAGTTTTCTTAATATATTTTCATCTTTTTACTTTTTATTTTTTTTCTTTTTCTATTTTCTTTTTCCCTCCTCTTTCTTCTTTTCCCATTATTTGTACTTCTCTTAGTTTTCTTAATATATTTTCATCTTTTTACTTTTTTTTTCCTTAGTTTCTTTTTACCTCTTCATCTTTTTATTTTTTATTTTTTATATTTATGATACATTATTTTTCAATCTTAAGTATCATGGTTTGTGGATTTTTTTTAAAGAAATCATGGTGAAATTAGAAAGTTATAAATTTAATTTATAATGTCATTACTAACTTTCTAATTAATTTTATTTATAACAAAATATTATAAATTAAAAGGGTTTGGATCTCATAAAAAAATTCGAAGTAAGCGTATCCGTACACTTGCAAATAAAAAAATAGTCGGCCCCCCCAAACTTGAAAGCCGAGATCCACCCCTGCATAAAACTTGCTTGTGGGCTAAATTTTTAATTCAATTAAATTCATTTTCACATAATGATAACATTATTAAATTATATTCATTTTTCTAAAATTAGAAATATATAATTGAATATTTTATCCTAATTAATATGAAGTATGTCCTACCAATGTAGAATAATAAATAATACGAATGTAGTAACATGAAACTTGCATGTGGGCTAAAGTTTTAATTCAACTAGATCCATTTAAACTTAATGATAAAACTATTAAATTATGTTCATTTTTCTAATCTCTTTGGGTAAATTAAAAAATATAATTTAATATTTTATCCTAATTATATGAAGTATATTCTATCGAAGTAGAATAATGAAAAATGAATTTATTGACAAAAACTTGCATATGGGCTAAAGTTTGAATTCAATTAAATTCATTTAACCATAATGATAAACCTATCAAATTATGTTCGTTTTTTTAATCTCTATGGGTAAATTAGAAAATATAATTTAATATTTTATGGTAATAATGAAGTATTATTCTACTACGGTGGAATAAAAAAAATATAAGAATCTAGTGACATAAAACTTGCTTGTGGGCTAAAGTTTTAATTCAATTAGATTCATTTAAACTATTAAACTTCGTTCATTTTTCTAATTATGTGGATAAATTAGAAAATATAATTTAATATTTTATCCTGATTAATCATATGAAATATGATAAAATTTTCTATAGGATAAGATTTACCATATTCAATAAATTAACCACCATTAATGTTTATTATCCAAATGTGATCCTAACAAAATTTATTATAATATTAATTAGATGAAAGATGATGTGGCTATGCTCTAATTTAATTAAATTATATGGATCACTTAAACATGATAAAACTTAGGCTTAATTATTTCTTTAAGCAATATTAATGCATTTCTAAAGAAATAACATTATCTAACTTAATATTGCATGAATAATTATAAAAAATAGTCATGCAACCAAAATATAGATAATATATAATAAAACTGAGTCATTATCAATAATTTCATTATGCATAATTTACTAAACTAATACTAAAATATTTAATAAACATAATGTATTAAATTAATCTCAACAATCGTACATAAATTATTCAAAGAACCCATCTAGTTAATAAAATAATCGACTGGGCTTAATAATTCATAAATATGTACTTACAAAAAGGTTGTGACATCAATTCCTAATTGCAATAACTTTATTTTTGAATTCATTGAATTTAAACAAGCTACATATATATGTGGTTGCACCCCATATCAAATACATATTTTTGAACCAGATCAAATACATAATTGAACAGAACTATATGTTTAATAAATTAATCATATAGCATAGTGGTTCACCAAACATGTGTCTACAAAGGGGTGTAAAATCAATTCTCAATCAAATCATTTTTATAACAACCTAGCTAATTTTTATATATACTTCAGAGTTTTATTAAAAATTTATATAATCTTGAAACATCTAAATTTTTAAACTAAAAATGGTGGATTCAATTCAAACATATAATTATACAAAACAGCAAGTTAAAATGAAATGTAATTGCAATTGGTATTTATATATATACATAAACAGTTTTGTTTTATTTTCTATCTCTTCATGTATCCCATCCAGCCGACAACACCAGCACCTTTTCTCCCTTTAACTTGTTCAAATCCAGCAGCCAGCCCCTCCCTGTCACAACCGTATGTGTCGTGATCTAGGCCATCCATCACTTTTCCCTTCCCCACCTTCTTCTACGCACGACAACTCCAAACCAACCCCTCTCTGCTCGCATTTTGCCGCCATGACCTCGTTGCCGCCTCATTCCGCATCTCCGCCGTCAGCCACGTGTCGCCGTCCCCTTCCGTGTCCCCTCCGGCCATCGAGGTTACTCGCCGGTGTCACGAACCACCCCCTTCCGCGCAGTCTGTTCTTAAGTGTCGTTGGCAGCGGGTTTTGAGACGAGCTCGCTTGAGCTCGTCATTTTGCCTTCACTCTTTCATTTAACCCGTTGTAAGCTTTCTATCTCTTAGTTTTTCTTCGTTTGAAGCTTCATTCCAGCCATCAATGAACTTTTCCGGCGAGTTGGCTTGAAACCCCATTTTAAATCTACTATTTCTTCGTAGTTTTCGGGAGTTAAAGAAGTCTGTTTCTAAATTCGAGACCTGTTCCGTGATCCTGAGCTCGAGACCTTTCCAACGAGGTATGACCCGCCCTGTTCTGTGACGACGAGCCGCCGCCGGCCACCACGCGCCACCTTCGACCGCCGTGCTCCGCGAGGTGTATTCGGACAGAAGGTTCCCCTCGTTCCCGTGATGTTAACCCCTTTTGTGGCTTGTTTAAATTGTCTCTAACGAGCGCTCAGCGTTGTTTTGTGTTTAGGTGCTCTCGGGTTCGTCGTTTTGGGTTGCCATTTAGCTCGTGGGTCCCCGTGATGTTTTGGTCGAGTCGTCGAGAAGGTAAAGAACTTCATTATGACTTGGGTTTGTGGTTTAAAGCATGTGAATAGTGGCATGATAGGATTTACGAGAATTAAATGTTGGATGACTTGTCGCATGTATGCATTAGTGTCGTGATTCGCTATTTAAACTCACTTCTACTCGTGGTAGCATGAAATCGCGTATGGCTCGTAAAGCGTTAAATCTCAGTTGTTGTGTACCTCGTGTTCGTATCATCTTTTCCCGATTAGTATTCTTGCTTGTTTATGTGATGAACTGCTTATCTGTTAACTGATTGATCAACTGAGTTGTCTTGAGTTTTATGCATGGTCTATGTTGACATGATTCCATCTATGCTCGACTGCATATGTGTTGTCATGATTATGTGCTCAGTTCCTCTGTTTGTTACCTAAAAGGGTGTTCATGTATGTTGTGTTTGGTGATAGAACAGCTAGGTCCAGTCATCGCATTGACCACCTAGAGGAGTAGCTAGCTCACTACTTTTAGGACTCGAGATTACATGATCGATATCTGATTGTTGTTGTGACTTGTTAGTGTCCCTTAGGAACCGAGCAACGATATGGATCCTCTTTGCTTCGAGACACGTGGTTGGGTTGCACTAGCCTACTGGTTGACTTTTTCCTCCGACCAAAGGGTCGGATCTCATCCACGTGTCACATTGTGTGCGGAACAACGAGTTCCTTGGTTGTTGAGCACACGTTGTGGGTCGTACCAACCCTCGGGTGGGCTGGGTGCATTCGCCTAGACTAGGCTAGATCTCATGTGACTCTAGTGCTAGTTATTATCTCTCTGTGTGTACTCGTGGAACCTCATATGCTGTGTGCATGGTTCCACCAAGTTACCTTCCCAGTACGTTGGAGGGGGGGCCGGTCATGCCGTGCTTGTCCCTGAGACTACTGGAAGAGGCCATTGGGACAGATAAAGGCGCGGAGGAATGCTTGTCGGTGAGCCTGCATGCATTTAGTGGGGATGTTATCTACAGGCAGGTCGATCCTCTCGCATGCTGGGGTTAGCAGTTAGCGCCCCAAGTCCGAGGTGTAGGGGACCTGCAGTTTCCCTCACTTGCGACTCTACCTGATAAGGTCAGGTGATTGTTAACGGTGTTGTGTTTGGCCGTGCTGACACGACTGTGTGTCGTAGTCTTGACCCGAGGTTTAGGGATCCTGTGTGCTTTCACTCACTCGTGGTCCCCCCGACAGGGTCGGGTGACTTTTATTGGCATTGGTGAATGCCCTACGGATAAGCTGATTCAGTTGCGCAGCGAAAGCGTGGTGGATCCCTGAAAGGTCAGGCTACCCTCGGGGTATTCGAGTACGTCTCTATTCATACGCTAATTGGAGCTGCGAAGCGGAAGCATGGTGGGTCCCTGGTGTAGGCCAGGTTACCCCGAGACACGGGAGTATGTCTCCACAAGCACAGCGTGGTGAGTCTCTGAAAGATCAGGCTACCTGAGGCATTTGTGTATGTCTTCGCTGATGCAGTTTGATGGGTCCCTGGCAAAGGTCAGGCTACCCCGAGAAAATGTGATTTTTCCCTTAGGATACGATATGGGACGTGTCCGACCTGAGGTTTGGGAAACTTATTTGTTCTCCTCACTTAGGGTCTTTGCTCTGACCTTGGACAGATGATTGCTCGACATTTAGCCGTAACTTGCTCACGGCTTGCACGCCGTTGTTTGACATTGTTTGCTCATGATCGGCTTGATGGTCGACCACGCATGAGCGAGGCATTTAGCTTCAGTTTTCGTATCTTCTAACTTGTTCCTGTTTACATGCTTAACCCCATGGTGGGGCTCCTTACTAGGTATATTTCGATATACTCACCCCTTACATTTTCAGGTACTAGTCCATTTTGAGGTGGCTAGGCTGGAAGCTGGATCGATCATGGACACGATGTCGACATTTCCTTTCTACATTGTTACTTGTGTCAAACCTTATGTTTTACGTTTTAAACTCTATTAAACTATGTTTTGTTTTGAACTATCGGGATCCCGAACTGTGTTTTATTATTTCGAACTATTAGTACTATTTTTCATTTTTCATGAGGTTGTTATTGGAAAAATGCATATGATTAGTAAATTGGTTTTGAGGATTTTGAATGCATGCACACGTAACACCCCATTAGAGTATTTTAGGAAGTTGGATCGTTACAAGTTGGTATTAGAGCTCAGAGTCATAGATTTTGTAGACTGATTTACGAGGTAAACCATGTGTCCATGATCATCAGCAGACCAGCAGCCACCAGGTATGTGAAGTAGGGTAAAGTAAGAAGCATGTTTTAGTTGTGAAATTGTTTTGATTTGTTTTTGTGTTGCATGATTGTGGGTCTTGAATATGATCCTTTTTGTGTTCGATTTCAGCTTCGTGATCTCGGTGTCCTTATGTCTTCTGAAGGAGAGTTACCCAGTAGAGTACCTCGGTCCGGTGGGACCAAGTCAGGAGAGAGTTTGTAGAGGCCCGTTTCACCTCAGCTGCCATGCCAGGGGCAGTGTCTCCCTTCGTCGTACAGAGGCAGGAGTTCCACACCATCACCACTTACACACATGAGATCATAGGTCAGCTTCCTTCTGCATCCGATCCGAGCTTAGCAGGGGGTCAGCATGGAGTGTACACTCAGCTACACGTGGCTCTCACCTCTACTGTCCAGTTTTCACATCAGGTGACCACGCAGACCACCAGCGAGTTCGTAGTCTTTGGGAGTTCAGGCAGGAGTTCGAGTCATAACCCAGGGTTCCTCGTGCAAGAGACCACTTTGGCCAGGGGAATCCCGGTCGTACAAGAAACCAATTCCGCTAGAGAGACCTTGGCCAGTCAAGAAGGCATTCTAGTAGAGTAGGTCACGGGCAGCACTAGAGGTAGAGGTCTCGTCAAGGCCGTCATCAGAGTTCAACAAAGGAGGTGTTGGGGAGCCAGAACTGCTCGAGAGTTCACCAGGGGCCTCGTCCCCCCCAAGGTGAAGGTGTGCTACCGTTGTGGCCAGGCGGGCCACTTTGCAGTACGTTGTCAGATGTTGTTCTCTACTAAGGAGGCATTGTTAGCTACATCAGACGCTTCAGCAGAGCCTGCTCTTTAGACCGAGGGGTATGTTGTCATGTTCATAGGTTCCATGCTCTCTTTGCATCGTTAATTCTTCTTTTGTTCGACTTTGTGTCCTTGTCTTGTTATGCGCGCCTTTGATCTCTCATCCATGCTATTGAATGTGGGTGTGATTTGCCCTGTTGTTGTATGTGTTCATATGTTGGTCGTTGATTCACTATCCGTGATGTTTGATGTGTTGGTTATTTAAATTATCTCGAATCCTTATACTTGGTAAATGATTGTAATGTTTTATCTGTCTCGTCGGAATCGTAGTTGCTCTATATGTTGCATGATGATTATTTTACGCATGTTTGTTTGATCATGATCACATGACCTTGTTCATCCTGCTTGATCTTATCACTCTGTATGATGTGTTCATTATGGTTGTATTCTGGTATTCGTCCTCATCATGACTGTATTGCTATGTTTGTTACCATGATTATATTGGTCTACTAGTGTTTTCACGATAGTATTAATCCTTAGTTCATTATGGTTATATTGTTTTTACTACTTCATTAGAATTTTACTGTCCCGTCTATTCATCGTGATTGTATGGTTGTATGCAACTTCATCGTGATTATATCGCTCTGTCTATATATCATTTTTTTTTTAATTCGTTCTTATCATGGTCACACTGCATGACCTGTTCATTCTGTTAATATAGTTGTAGTCGTTCTCATCATGGTTGTGTGCTCTGATTGGTTTTCGTGATCGCCCTGCATGACCTGTACTTTCTGATCATAGAGTTGTAGTTGGTCTCATCATGGTTGTATTGCTTATTTGCTTTAGTACGATTTCTGTGAACTTTTCATTCGTCATAGCTGCATTGTGTTGTCTGTTTATCATGATCATACTACCATATTCGTGTTTCGCGGTGACTATACCATTCTGCATGTTCGTCTTGCTTAAATTATTGTGCTCGCCCTTCTCTCGATTCCACTATTCTATTATGCATGATGATTTTGTGGCTCTGGTATTGTATCAACACCGTGTTGTCCTGCCTGTTAATTATGATTGTGATTGTATTGCACTCCTGGTTTCATTATGGTTGTATTGTTGCTTGTCGTGTTGGGAGTTGAAGTTGGTCGGATACGGGTATCAGACCAACAACCAGTGTTTGTTCGGTTAGCTTTACCTTATTCGAGTTCCGTGCCATGTGTGGCATGGTGTGGTTTGTTGATAACCATGCAGTTGATGACTGCCCTTCGAAGAAGGTCAATCCTAGTCCTTCTTCTTTGACGAGCTTAGAGTTTAGAAAGTGCCAGTTAGAGAATCGTCCTTGGTTGTTTTGCGAGCAAGTTAGTTTGGTTGTCTCTGCAAGGTGTGGGGTCTTGCCTCGTCAGGTTGCTTTATGCTGTTTGACCAAAGTGGAGTTTGAGAGTGGTGCCTGCGAGACGGGGTTTGTTGTTGCGCATTCCAAAGAAAAGTTGCAAGTAGTAAGTTTGTTTTGGGGAATGCGCGAGAGGTTTCGGGAGCTCGAGTGAGTGTCTCTCTCTCTTTAGTGTGGTGGACCCAATGGGGTCAGGTTTTTTATGTAGCGGCTAAGTGCGAGTTGGTTCTGTTGTTCAAGTTCGTAGAGTGTCAGGGTATCGATACCTGAGTTCTCCAAAGCTTTCTTTTGCACTCAAATCCTGTTTTCCCAAAGATTTAAGAAAATTTGTTAAACCTAACTAAGCAAGTTATTAATAAGAAACAATGTTTCAAAACGAGAGTTGTAACCCTAATGTTTTAACAATTCAAATTAAACATTTTGACCCTAATGTTTTGATGTTAGAATTGAGGTTTTAAACTACAGTGACATTATGGCCCATGACGATCCAGTTCACTAAATGAGTTTAAAGTAGTGCAAAGTTCTATTTGGTTGAAATATTTGGGACAACTGAAGTTGTGAAGTAAAATTTTAACCCGAGTGATTTCAACAGTAGAAATGAACATTTTAACCTTTAATTAATGATTAACAATCATGTAAACCTAAATAACTAGATGAGTTTATAAACCATTTCAATATTTGTTTTTTGGTTGAAAATGTTTTGGGCGAGGGGGTTGTTTTAAAGGTGTGTGTGGTACCACCAGAAAGGGCACTGTACCACTTTGGAAGCAAAGAGGAGACGAGGTACAATCTCGTTCTCTAAATTGTTGAGTCTTAAAGTGGCTTTCGGGACGAAAGTCTCTTTAAGAGGGAAATATTGTAACAACCTAGCTAATTTTTATATATACTTGAGAGTTTTATTAAAAATCTATATAATCTTGAAACATCTAAATTTTAAAAGTGAAAATGGTGGATTCAATTCAAACATATAATTATACAAAACAAGTTAAAATGAAATGTAATTGTAATTGGTATTTATATATATATAAAGAGTTTTGTTTTATTTTCTATCTCTTCATTTATCCCATCCAACCGACAACACAAGCCCGTTTTCTCCCTCTCTCTTGTTCAAATCCAGCAGCCAGCCCCTCCCTATCACAGCCGTCCATGTGTCGCGATCTGGGCCATCCATCACTTTTCCCTTCCCCACCTTCTTCTACACATAACAACTCCAAACCAGCCCTTCTCTGCTAGCATTTTGCCGCCAACAAGCCGCCTCATTCCTCATCTCCACCGTTAGCCACGTGTCGCCATCCCCTTTCGTGTCCCCTCCAGCCATCGAGGTTACTCGCCGGCGACGCGAACCACCCCCCTCCGCGCGGTCTGTTCTAAAGTGTCGTTAGCAGCAGGTTTTGAGATGAGCTCGCTTGAGCTCGTCGTTTTTCCTTCATTCTTTCATTAAACCCCTTGTAAGCCTTCTATCCCTTAGTTTTTCTACGTTTGAAGCTTCATTCCAGCCATCAATGGAGTTTTTCGGCGAGTTGGCTTGAAACTCCATTTTAAATCTACTATTTCTTCGTAGTTTTCAGGAGCTAGAGAAGTCTGTTTCAAAATTCGAGACCTGTTCCGTGATCCTGAGCTCAAGACCTTTCCAACGAGGTATGACCGGCCCTGTTTTGTGACGACGCGCTGCCGCCGGCCACCATGCGCCACCACCGGCCGTCGTGCTCCGGCGAGGTGTTTTCAGACAGAAGGTTCCCCTCGTTCCCGTGATGTTAACCCTTTTTGTGGCTTGTTTAGATTTTCCCTAACTAGCGTTCGGTGTTGTTTTGTGTTTAGGTGCTCTCGAGTTTGTCGTTTTGGGTTGTCGTTTAGCTCGTGGGTCCCCGTGGTGTTTTGGTCGAGTCATCGGGAAGGTAAGGAACTTCATTATGACTCGAGTTTGTGGTTTAAAGCATGTGACTAGTGGCATGATAGGATTTACGAGAATTGAATGTTGGATGACTTGTCGCATGTATGCGTTAGTGTCGTGATTCGCTGTTTGAACTCACTTCTACTGGTGGTAGCATGAAATCGTGTATAGCTCGTAAACAGTTAAATCTCGATTGTTGTGTACCTCGTGTTTGTATCATCTTTTCCCGATTAGTATTCTTGCTTGTTTATGTGATGAACTGCTTATCTGTTAACCGATTAATCAACTGAATTGTCTTGAGTTTTATGCATGGTCTATGTTGACTTGATTCCATCTATGCTCGACTGGATATGTGCTACCATGATTATATGCTCAGTTCCTCTGTTTGTTACCTAAAGTGGTGTTCGTGTATGTTTTGTTTGGCGATAAAATAACTAGGTCTGGTCATCGCATTGACCACCTAGAGGATCAGCTAGCTCACTACTTTTAGGACTCGAGATTGTCTGATCGATATTTGGTTGTTGTTGTGACTCGCTAGTGCCCTTTAGGAACCGAATGAGGATATGGTTCCTGTTTACTTCGAGACACGTGGTTGGGTTGCACTAGCCTACTGGTTGACTTTTGCCTTCGACCAAGGGTATCGGATCTCATCCACGTATCACATTGTGTGCGGAACAACAGGTTCCTTGGTTGTTGAGCACACGTTGCGTGTCGCACCAACCCTCGGGTGGGTCGGGTGCACTCGCCTAGGCTAGGCTAGATCTCGTGTGACTCTAGTGCTAGTTATTATCTCTCTGTGTGTACTCGTGGAACCTCATATGTTGTGTTCATGGTTCCACCAGGTTACCTTCCTAGTACGTTGGAGGGGGGGCCGATCATGTCGTGCTTGTCCCTGAGACTACTGGAAGAGGCCATTGGGACGGATGAAGGCACGGAGGAATGCTTGTCGGTGAGCCTGCATGCATTTAGTGGGGATGTTGTCTGCAGGCAAGTCGGTCCTCCCACATGCTGGGGTTAGCAATTAGCGCCTCGAGTCCGAGGTGTAGAGGCCCTGCAGTTTCCCTCACTTGCGACTCTACCTGATAAGGTCAGGTGATTGTTAACGGTGCCGTGTTTGGCCGTGCTGACACGACTGTGTGTCGTAGTCTTGACCCGAGGTTTAGGGATCCTGTGTGCTTTCCCTCACTCGTGGTCCCCCCGACAGGGTCAAGTGACTTTTATTGGCATTGGTGAATGCCCTACGGATACGTTGATTCGGTTGCGCAGCGGAAGCGTGGTGGGTCCATGAAAGGTCAGGCTACCCTCGGGGCATTCGAGTACGTCTCTGTTCATACGCTAATTGGAGCTGTGTAGCGAAAGCGTGGTGGGTCCCTGGCGTAGGCCAGGTTACCCCGAGACACAGGAGTATGTCTCCGCGAGCACAGCGTGGTGAGTCCCTGAAAGGTCAGGCTACCCGAGGCATTCGTGTATATCTCCGCTGATGCAGTTTGGTGGGTCCCTGACAAAGGTCAGGTTACCCCGAGAAAATGTGATTTTTCCCTTAGGACACGGTATGGGACGTGTCCGACCCGAGGTTTGGGAAACTTGTTTGTTCTCCTCATTCGGGGTCTTTGCTCTGACCTTGGTCAGATGATTGCTCGGTATTTAGCCGTAACTTGATCACGGCTTGCACGTCGTTGCTTGACGTTGTTTGCTCGTGACCGGTCTGAGGGTCGGCCACGCATGAGCGAGGCATTTAGCTTCAATTTTCGTATATTCTAACTTGTTCCTGTTTACATGCTTAACCTCATGGTGGGGCTCTTTACTGGGTATATTTCGATATACTCACCTCTTACATTTTCAGGTACTAGTCCATTCCGAGGTGGCTAGGCTGGAAGCTGGATCGATCATGGACACGGTGTCGACATTTCCTTTCCGCATTGTTACTTGTGTCAAACCTTATGTTTTACGTTTTAAACCCTACTAAACTATGTTTTGTTTTGAATTATCGGGATCCCGAACTGTGTTTTATTATTTCGAACTATCAGTATTGTTTTTCATGGTTCATGAGATTTTTATTGGAAAAATGCATATGATTAGTACATTGATTTTGAGGATTTTGAATGATTGCACACGTAACACTCCATTAGAGTATTTTAAGAAGTAGAGTCATTACAATTTTTATATGCAACTCTAATCTACCATTTTAATAAATTTATACAAATTTGAGTTTATTTATTTTAATAAATATATTATCAAAAACAAACCCAACTGGACAAAAGAGATTGTAGGATCAATATTCCCAATAAAAATAAAATCCACAAATTTGGTCATAAATTAATCAAATATGACAATAAATTTTGACAAAACATATCAATAAAAATAACTATGCAGAATCAATTACGTATCAAAAATATATTGCATGATTAATTGGAAAATATACACAAATTTTGTCAAAAATATCATACAATTATTTTGGCCAAAGATATCACAAATTCTTTATATCACAAAATCTATTGGACTACAAAGATTTGACAAAATTATTGCATAAAAAATATATTATGCCCATATATCACAAAACTATTAAGTGAAAATATCACAGGAGATATCACATGTCAAAGATATCAATTACATCAAATGAAAAATATAAATTTATTTTTAATAAATAAAGTGTAATCAAAATCCACCAATTATGAGTTATTTCATCCTTATGACAATTTACAAATGCAGAATTGACGGAAGACAAAACTCAATCAATGCAGAATACAAAATGTACAATGATTCACTATATTATAGATTTCAAATTTCACAAAATGTACAGATTTTATATGAAATTTCTTGTAATTTAATTTCTTATTGATTCACTATATTATTGTTAACCACAAAATCAAAAAACATTAAAAAAAACTCCATTAATAGCTTCCAAAAACAAGGCAGAGACCAAAATGGCTCTGATACCAAATGTTAGAATTTCTAACACAAAAATTAAATGTGATTAATAAAATCACCTGCAGCGGAAACGTAATTAATAAATTAGCGTACCTCCCGCCATTGTTTTTTAAACCGAAAATGAAAGCCAATACATTTGGAACTGCAATATGAACACTCGCAACAAATACGGCAATACGAACACGAAGTTCTTGTTTCTTCTACGCCCTCATTCTTCCTAACTCAAAATGGTATGATTTTCCTTGAGAAAAGAGTAGACACAAGGACCAAAACCTTTGAGAAAAACACATAGATTTCTAATCCACCCTGTAAAGAATGAGAAAATTTTTAATAATTAATATTAATTTAAAATATTTCCAACAGAATCAACCCAATTTTTAGTGTGTTTGTTGAGAGGAGAGATTTGTAAAATATGTCAAATATCTATTGAGTGTCGCCGTTACTTTGACTTAATTTTCTTCCTTCGTAAACTTTTAGTGCGTAAAAGGTTGTGTGGTGCATTTTTCTTTTTTACAGAAAATATGAAATTTTTGCTAAGAAGTAGGAAGTTAATTGATTTTTGAACTAATTGATGTGCAAAGCTTAGTGTTGCGTTTGAAGCGTGGACATAGCGATCGCATTTAATCGTATTTTTTATTTATTTTAAGTTGATGATTGTAAGGCATTCATAAATAAACTTATGTTTTTGAAAAACGAAAAAGCACAAGCTAAAACAAAAATATCACCATACCTAGTTAACCAAACATTGTGTTATACGATAAAAAATGTTCACAAACTCAAAATCGAATTCTTGCAAGTTCTTTTCTTTTGGCCTGATCTACCACACTTTCTACACGTCACCTTGGCTATCAATTACCTCTACAACCTGTTACAAAATACATCATCTTTATTGGTATATCCCTGGACTCCATCTCGATGCAACCCCAAAAATTTGTACATACCTGTGATGCCGGATTAGTGTATCCGTTAGGAAGCTTTTCAACCTGGAGTATGATAGCGTATTACACAGGCGTGTGCATGTCTCAGGTAAAGTTGATTGTTTGTATGAAGCAAGCGTAGTTGATGAATCGCCTAAGATTTTCTCAGATGGAATGGCGGCGTATTATAAATGTATATCTTTACGCAAAAATTTGCGGGGATGAATTATCAGTTTAAAAACAAATCGGACACTTTGTAAAACGGAGTATAGAATCGTATTGAAGCGACGTGAAAGTTCAGAAGTACAGTGACCGACTCTATAGAAGGCAATGAATCGCGTGAGATATGCTCGTGTGGAATGCAACATGTTTTAAACAAATTTTTTAGCAAGAATTTAGCATATATATTTTACCTTTACTTTTTTAAAAAAAAATAAAATGTGGAAAATATAAGGGTGATTAATAAAGGTGGAAAAAGAATAAGTCGTCGAAATGTATGGAGGTTGAAGCTTTTTGACTTGAGAATAGAGAAAAAGATTGGAGTACTGAAGAATCGAAAAAGAAACTCACACGAAAATAGAATATGAATAAAAGATGTGAGAGAATTAGAAAAATTAATTTGTCAAAAGATGTCAGAGAATTTGACAATTAATGACGGAATAGGAAATAAAGAGGTGAAAGAAATAGAAGAATTAATTAAAAATCCGACCAATTAATTTGACAATTACTATGGTATGTATGAAGAAGACATTTTCGAATTTTGACATTTATTACTTATGAAAAATATAAAGATAACATTTCGACTATTAAATGAAATCAATTAATGTATTAAAGGGCAAAATGTGGTTTAGAAAATAAGATTAATTTGTAATTTAAAAACAAAAATGTAAAATGTAAAAAGAAAGTTAAATGTCTATATTTACAAATATTTCTTGAAAATTGTATGTTTAGTACCATTTCTAAAAAAAATGAAGGTATGAGATTCTTGCTTTCAAAATTAGAATCCTTAAAATTTTCCACCTTTTAAACATAAATATGAATTTAGAGATGACATAACTTTGAGTAAATTTTTTTTTTAAATGTTTATTAATATTTGCTTCTCATTATCAAGACACATCTAAGGATGAAGAGAAGAAAAAGTTGACAATTATGAATTATGATTGCTCAAATAAAAAATCGTTGACATTATAGTTAATTTTTTTGTTTTTCAAGTTTCAATAAGATGGAATTCAAATTATTTATTTTCTTTTTAATTTTATTTTATATTAATATGCTATCATAAATTAAACAATATATAATTATTAATAGTTATTCAAAAGTATAATTAATTATTGTTAACTCTTTTTTTCCATATTTAATTTTAGTTATTTTTAAGAATAATATATTAATTTTTTAAGGTAAATAATGACACATTTATAATTAAAATTAAAAATTAACGGATTATTATTTGAATTTTTTTGCACAATAATACATTTCAATATAAAAATAAATTTACATTATTATTATTATTATTCCTCTTTTCTGTGGTATCGACCCTCTTTGTCTCTTGTGATTTCAGATATCTAAACAAAAATTCATGAAATCCTTTTCTTTAGTGTTTTTAGCTTTTTCAATAATTTTAATAATAATAAAGAAAAAAAATCTCTAGAAAAATAAATAAAGGTTATAGTTCTCTCAACAAATTTTATTTTTTAAATTAATATATTTAAAGAGATGATTACTCGAATCTAAACCTTGATAACTAAGGTTCTGTTTGATAATCATTTTGTTTTTTATTTTTGAAATTTAAACTTATTAGCACTCAAAGTTCCTATAATGTGTTCTATTTTTCCTATCATGTATCTATATTTTCTTAAGAAAGTAGGTAAATGTTAACCAAATTTCAAAAATAAAAACAAATTTTTGGGAGCTACTTTTTTTTTCTTCAAATTTTAGTTTTGTTTCAAAGAATATAGGTACGATGTAGATATTCAAATAAGAAAAAACTTATGGCAAAGGATTTCTTGGCTTAAATTTCAAAAACTAAAACTAAAAATAAAATAGTTATAAAACGGGGTCTATTATCAACACTTGTATACTAAGCTTTAACCTTTTTTTACTTTTTATATAATATATATATCCTTTAAACATTATACTAAGATTGAACTAAACACTTACAAATATAAAATTAAAAATAAATTATGTAACAATCATAAGAATATTAATGTAAAATATGACACCTTGAAATTTATCAATTCTTAACCAATAATTAATAATAATTATTATTTTTAAAATTAATAGTTATATAATCATTTTTAATTTTATATATTAAAATTTTAAAACTTTATTTTTTATATATTTTTCCAACCATCCACCGCAGTTGAGGAAGTTTCGTCAAGTTGCAAATTTCGGCTAAAATCTCGCCTCGGCTCGTTGCAGTTGCAATCTCCGTCGGCGAAAGCAAAGACCGCCGCTTTACGCAAATTGACGCCATCCGGGTTCGGCGATTCTTGTAGCCGTCACGCAGGGGGTTCGGCTCCGTCGAGCTTATTCATCGTTGTGGGGGAGTTCGCGAGCTTCAGTTCCGTCGTTCTTCGTGAGCGTCGTCACTAAGTCAGAGCCGAGGAGCAGCTTGAGCAAGCTCGTAGGTCTTATTCGTCATCGTCGCTTAGCTCCACGCGTGGTGGTGTCGCTGTCGGTCGGAGTCGTGGTTTGTCACGCGTGACGAAGATCCGTTCGAGCTCGCCATCGCCATCTAGGTTCAACTGCCGTCGGGTTCGCCGGAGGTAAGGTAAGAGGATTCTTGTGTTTTGTATTTTGGGTCTTACTCAAATGAAGTAGAAGATCAGTGTTTGTTATTTGGGTTATTGCTTATTTCAAATGAGAATAGGTTGTGGTTGGATTTGAGTTTAAAGTCATCTAAATGGTGGATTAAGCTTGTTTGGTTGGGATTTAAAGTAATTTTAAGTGAGTTTATGAGGTTTTCGTTTGCAGGTTCAAGGTTATTCAAGTTATGGTTAGGTAGTGTTCGGTAAGGTTATTTAAATGATGGACTAAAGGGTGTTTGGTTATTGGGTTATGAATATCTAAGTATTGGTTAAGGTTGTTTGGCTAGTGAATTAAAGTCATTCAAATTATGGGATTAAGGGTGTTTGGTTATGAGTTTAACGCTATCTAAGTAATGATTAAAGATTGTTTGTTTTGTAGTTTAGGAGTATTCAATTTGTGGACTAAGAGTTGTTTGGTTCGAGGTTTAAATACATTTTAAATATGCGTTTAGTGGTTGTTTGGTTTAGAGTTTGATGGGTGTTTGGCTCGGGTTAATTAGTGAGGTTGACTCATTAACTTTTTTGTTGACCAGATTTGAGCTGAATCATTTTCTATTTTTCGAGCCGAGTTTGTGAGGCACGTGTAGCTGCTGGGTGTCTCCGGGACACGTTTTTCTAGGTTCTTTCCAGTTTGATAAATTCGATATTCTGGATCCATTTTTATGGTCTAAGGTGCTAGTTTTGATCGGTTTGTTCGTTTCAGGGCTCGAGGTTGTGTTTGGCTAGTGGGAGCTTCTAGTGGATTCATGGAAAGCTGTTAGTGGATTGGTCAAGGTAAGGGACCCTTTACCCCCTTCTTGAGGACCTGTGGTTAATACATATGCCAGTTTACTTGCATTAGTTGATTTGTCTGATTGTAGCATAACCATGTGCATTGTATGTTGTATTTGACTGCATCGAGAGCATATACATTTCATGCTTGTCTTTTGTATGACAAGTGATGCATGAATCATGTATGTATGCCTGATATGGTCGAGTTGCACGTGGTTGCATGTTTGTTCTGATATGGACTTGCATGATGATTGATGCACGGCTTGATGCCTCGTTTGGACCCAAACGAGTCATGATGACCGGATAGAGAAGATTAGTAGGTGGGTGTGAACGATGACGTTCGGGCTCACACCCTGGCTTGAGGTGATATTCTCTTGCTCCACAGGACTTCCGTGGATGGTCTGCCGGCCAGGCTCACGGCCCTGGATGGTTTCTGCTAGTAGCCTAGGCTCTCTCCAGGTAAGTAGTATGAGTCTGATATGGTTCCTTGGTGATTGGTATGGCACCACTTCTCACCATGAGTACGGGGCCTATGGCCAGCAGGTTGCTCGACTCACCAGTTCCCTCTTGAGTAGGATGCCAGTTTGCTCTCGAGTCAGAGGACCCATATGAGCTGTTGGTCTTGGGTCTACGATCCTTAGACTGCTCTGTGTGGTGCTCGTCAAGGACGAGGTTTCTTGACCTAGCACCCAGGAGCTTGGGTTTTGTACACCCTTCGATTATGTTGCTGATCATGCTTGTTTGCTGATGTTGTATTCTTGTGCATGTCTATCCGCGAGCTGGGGAAGCCTTACTGAGTTTGCGAAAAATCACCCTTTCCACTGTGGAATCCCCATAGGTACTACTAGATTATACCGAGATGGATGATCGACGAGTGGAGATGACCATGGGACCCACCAGCATTACTTATGTAGAGTCTTTTAATTGATTCTTTCTGCATGAACTATTTAGGGGCATGGAAAGTTGTACATATTTACTTAGATTTTACGTTTTGACTCTTGGGTACCTGATTCTTTAATAGATTTAATGTTTTGTAAACTTGTTTGTAAACAGTCGCTTTGAAGTGGTTTTGTTTTTATACACGCCCTAGATGTCAAATGTTCTTTTCATGCATGTAGAGTTAAGGACTTAAGTTTAGACCATCATTTGGGTCGGGTCCTTATAGCTAATGCATTATCCCTCCCCGGCGAGCATCAAACGCTGTAAGGCATCATTGCGTTCCGGACCTAAACCCTAACAACCCTAAAAGTATTGTTCTGACGTTGCATATACTAGTATATACGGAAGAGGATAAAACACAACATTGGTTCCGAAATCAACAAAAAATAAAGGCATTCATAAATAAACTTATGTTTCTGAAAAACGAAAAAGTACAAGCTAAAACAAAAATATCACCATACCTAGTTAACCAAACATTGCGTTGTACGATAAAAAAATGTTCACAAACTCAAAATCGAATTCTTGCAAGTTCTTTTCTTTTGGCATGATCTACCACACTTTCTACACGTCACCTTGGCTAGCAATTTTTTTGTAAAATCGGATTCTCTTCTTGCAAGGTCTTCCTATCGGTTGTCTTACATTGGGTGGTTGGTTGGATCGCTGGTATCAATTACCTCTACAACCTGTTACAAAATACATCATCTTTACTGGTATATCCCTGGACTCCATCTCGATGCAACCCCAAAAATTTGTACATACCTGTGATGCTGGATTAGTGTATCCGTTAGGAAGCTTTTCAACCTGGAGTATGATAGCATATTACACAGGCGTGTGCATGCCCCATGCAAAGTTGATTGTTTGTATGAAGTAAGCGTAGTTGATGAATCGCCTAAGATTTTCTCAGATGCAATGGCGGCGTATTATAAATGTAAATCTTTACGCAAAAATTTGTGGGGATGAATTATCCGTTTAAAAAATAAATCGGACACTGTGTAAAACGGAGTATAGAATCGTATTGAAGCGACGTGAAAGTTCAGAAGTAAGGTGACCAACTCTGTAGAAGGCAATGAATCGCGTGAGATATGCCCGTGGAATGCAAAAGTGTTTTTAAACAAATTTTTTAGCAAGAATTTAGCATATATATTTTACCTTTATTTTTTAAAAAAATAAAATGTGGAAAATCTGAGGTTGATTAATAAACGTGAAAAAAGAACAGGTCGTCAAAATGTATGGAGGTTGAAGCTTTTTGACTTGAGAATAGAGAAAAAGATTGGAGTACTGAAGAATCGAAAAAGAAACTCACACGAAAATAGAATATGAATAAAAGATGTGAAAGAATTAGAAAAATTAATTTGTCAAAAGATGTGAAAGAATTTGACAATTAATGATGGAATAGGAAATAAAGAGGTGAGAGAAATAGAAGAATTAATTAAAAATCCGACCAATTAATTTGACAATTACTATGGTATGTATGAAGAAGACATTTCCGAATTTGACATTTATTACTTATGAAAAATATAAAGTTAACATTTCGACTATTAAATGAAATAAATTAATGCATTAAAGGGCAAAATGAGGTTTAGAAAAGAAGATTAATTTGTAATTTAAAAACAAAAATGTAAAATGTAAAAAGAAAGTTAGATGCCTATATTTACAAATATTTCTTGAAAATTGTCTGTTTAGTACCATTTCTAAAAAAAATGAAGGTATGAGATTCTTGCTTTCGAAATTAGAATCCTTAAAATTTTCCACCTTTTAAACATAAATATGAATTTAGAGATGACATGTTATGTTGTTCTAATTGTTTTGAGTAAATTTTTTTTTTTAATGTTTATTAATATTTGCTTCTCATTATCAAGACACAACTAAGGATGAAGAGAAGAAAAAGTTGACAATCATGAATTATGATTGCTCAAATAAAAAATCGTTGACATTATAGTTAATTTTTTTGTTTTTCAAGTTTCAATAAGATGGAATTCAAATTATTTATTTTCTTTTTAATTTTATTTTATATTAATATGCTATCATAGATTAAACAATATATAATTATTAATAGTTATTCAAAAGTATAATTAATTATTGTTAACTCTTGATTTCAAAAAAAAAAATTATTGTTAACTCTTTTTTCCATATTTAATTTTAGTTATTTTTAAGAATAATACATTAATTTTTTAAGGTAAATAATGACACATTTATAATTAAAATTAAAAATTAACGGATTATTATTTGAATTTTTTTGCACAGTAATACATTTCAATATAAAAATAAATTTACATTATTATTATTATTATTCCTCTTTTCTGTGGTATCTACCCTCTTTGTCTCTAGTGATTTCAGATATCTAAACAAAAATTCATGAAATCCTTTTCTTTAGTGTTTTTAGCTTTTTCAATAATTTTAATAATAATAAAGAAAAAAAAATCTCTAGAAAAATAAATAAAGGTTATAGTTCTCTCAACAAATTTTATTTTTTAAATTAATATATTTAAAGAGATGATTATTGGAATCTAAATCATTATAACTAAAGTTCTGTTTGATAATCATTTTATTTTTTGTTTTTTATTTTTGAAATTTAAACTTATTAGCACTCAAAGTTCCTATAATGTGTTCTATCTTTCCTATCATGTATCTATATTTTCTTAAGAAAGTAAGTGAATGCTAACCAAATTTCAAAAACAAAAACAAATTTTTGGGAGCTACTTTTTTTTTCTTCAAATTTTAGTTTTGTTTCAAAGAATATAGGTACGATGTAGATATTCCAATAAGAAAGAACATATGGCAAAGAATTTCTTGGCTTAAATTTCAAAAACTAAAACTAAAAATAAAATAGTTATAAAACGAGGTCTAAATAACTAAATTATTAATGAAGTAAAAATAAATAAATTAAATGTTATTATCAACACTTGTATACTAAGCTTTAACCTTTTTTTACTTTTTATATAATATATATATCCTTTAAACATTATACTAAGATTGAACTAAACACTTACAAATATAAAATTAAAAATAAATTATGTAACAATCATAAGAATATTAATGTAAAATATGACACCTTGAAATTTATCAATTCTTAACCAATAATTAATTATTATTATTATTTTTAAAATTAATAGTTATATAATCATTTTTAATTTTATATATTAAAATTTTAAAACTTTATTTTTTATATATTTTAAAAAATCTTTGTTTCATACTCTATTAAAATTGATTTTAACATAGCTTCTCTATTAAAAAAAAACATAAAAACTGATATTGATTTAATAATTTTTTGTATGTCTCTCTTATTTTTTTAAGTCAATGAGCAAGCAATATTTTTACACAAACCCTAAACCACATTATTATTATTATTTTACTTAAATATATATTCTTTATCATATTATTTATAACTTGATATTGTATACTAATGTTACTAAAAATTGTTCAATTATAGGGTTATAAAAGAAAATATATCTTATAAAAAGAAGTTTTATTTTCATAATTCTTTTTTTTTTTTTTGTATAATAACAATATACCAACTATCATTATAAATGTTCTAAAAAAAACTATCATTATAAACAAATATATAATTAAAATTTATATGATATTTTCAAATTTGATTATTAAAAAAAATTATGTTAAAAAATATTGCACATGCAAGGGATGAACAAATTTTCTAGTATTAATAAAGTGCAACCATAACTTCTTTTTTCGTGTATCGACCAATTTCATATAAGAATACAATTTCGAATCCTAAAGAGGGCATTTAAAAAAAATAAAAATAAAAAGATGAATTAAGGTGGTTATTTACTTATGAATTAATTTTATATAAATTTTCTTATCATTTAAATGTTATAGGATTGCAAAATATGTCCCCTGAAAAATGCCCAAGCTGGTTAGGGATATAAACAAAAGTTACATTATTTAGAAAAATATAAAAATTATAGTGAATTTTATAAGTTAGGAGAAGCAATGACTATATATATATATATATTTAAACAAAAACTTAAGCTTCATTGGTTTTGTCATTTTCTGATATTGCATTATTACTACTTGTAACAGTTAAATAGCTACCTTTCCTTTCCTCCTTCGTGAAAAGAAATTACAAAACCCTAAATCTTTCTTCCTCTTTCTGTGGTATCTACCCTCTTTGTCTCTTGTGATTTCAGATATCTAAACAAAAATTCATGAAATCCTTTTTTTCAAAAACACAATTGAATTTATAAAAGATATTGGGGAAGATATTAAATTAATAAAAAATAATTCTTCATTGAGTAAGAGAAAAACACAAGACCATACCACAAACACAAAAACAGACAATAAAAGTGAAATGACATGTATAACTAAACCAAAACACAGCACAAATGAACACCAAAAGTCTCCAACAAAAGAGTTTGAGCAGCAGAATCGCATTACAAGATTAAAACCGAAAAACTAAATTCAAATCAACAACATAAGAAGAAGAGAAATTTCCAACCAAGGAACCCATGACGAGGAGAATAGCAGGAGAAGAAGTTGAACACCAATTTTTGTCTAAGACTATAACCAACTTCTCATGGCAATTCGCAAAATTCTTCCTCCACAACTGAATCATCAAAACTATGTATGGCCTTTTGCCATCCATTATGACAACCCATTTCACATCCAATCCGGCAGACTTTCAACCATGGTTTTCGAAAATTTAACTCCGCAAAAATAAAACTCCACTCACCAAAAAGAGTTTCGCCTATGCCAAGCCAACGCAATCCAGGAAAGAATCCCTTCTTAAACGACAAAATTGAACTACCTGACATATCTGTACAGTTCCACATATCAAGCATACGAAGCAGTTTTCCTTGTTCACCTTGGAGTTGTTTCTTATTCGCCAAAGCTCGCACTGACACATGGGTAAGATTAAAGCAGGATCGGATGCACAGCTCAGTAATCTCGACACCTTGGGAAGCAATTGTTTCGATTGCTCTATCGGTTATTCTAGAATTTTGTCCAATATCCAAGGTTGATACTGTTCTTCTCAATCTACCTTGAAATAAGTGAATAATTCCGTCGTCTGTTACCCCCTCACAACCTCTCAGAGATAGGCGTACGATTGGCGCACTCCCTTCACTAAGAAGGGTTAAACCATTGTCGGTTATAGCAGTTGCAGTTAGATTTAATGATGTCAAAAACTGCAAGTTAGAAATGAAGTCGAGGCATTCATCTGTAATGTTGTTGCAGCGAGAAAGATCAATAAGGTTCAAAAGTGTGGATGAGGTCAGATGTGTCATACATTCATGAGTTATGAGTCCACATGACAGTACTCTGAACACAGTTAAAGAGTGACGAAAAGTATAAAATAGGATGAATGGCTGGTCAGACAACTGTGGTGCGTTACGGATTTCAAATTTGTTCAACCTATGACACGAGGTAATGATGGATGAAAATCCAGCATCACTAACTTGTGAGAATCCACAAAATCTCACTGACTCGAGACTCGTACAATTAGACAAGTGAGACAAACCTACGTCGTTCACCTGTGTGAAAGAAATTTCGTGGTTGAATCTACCACGAAAGAGAGAAACTGACTGGAGATTGCTACACGAACTTAGTGACTCCATTCCATCATTTGTCAGGTCGTCAATTGGGATGTTGGGATTTTGATGGGGTAGGTCTTCCAAGTGGAGCTCGATGAGGAAAGGGAGTGATGTGGCAATTGCTTTCACTAATCTATCCGACATAAAGTTCAACGTAAGTGACAATGATGTAAGGGTTAATTTTGAAGGTTGTGAACTAGTACTTGATTGAGGATTTGCAGAATAAGAGGGTACAGACAAAGAATTCATGTTCTCCATAAAGTCGATTGCATCTGAAAGAACAATTGTCTTCAACTTCAATCTTTTAGTTGTTTTGGTGAGAAATGTGTCAAGGGCTTCAAAACGATAATCCTCTGAGCCTCCAAGATTGAGGGAGATTGACTATAATTTTATCAAAAATTAAAAAATAAATAAATAAAAATAAGAGAAAATTTGGAAACTATCATAGAATCTAAAAACACACATTTTTATGTAGAAAAAAAGATCATTTTTAAATTTTAAATAATTTATGAGAATTGTTGACATATTAATAACTCTCATAAAAAATAACGGTGATATTACAATTTTTTACAAAATTATGACAATTTTAAAATTGTCATAGAAGAAAAATATGTTTAAGTTTCAATTCTCTTAAAAAAAAAAATCTCAACCAACCCTTTTTTTGAAGATATTAAAATCATGAAAAAAATCATTTACAAAAAAAAATTATTTAGAAGAAATCTCAATGTTTTAAACCTCAGCCCTAAAATTACTTTAAAACTCTCTCATTCAACCTTCTATAAATTTACAAATCAATTGATTCATTAGATTGTTTACTAAATGACAATGAAGTTCATACTTTAAATCTATATTTTATATATATTCCGTGTTTTTGGAATGATGAGCATGCTAGACTTAACGTTATTATTTGTGATATTGTTATATATTTAATATGTTGGGTTTGGTTATTTTCATGGTGTGCAAGATATTTAAGTCTTAATTTGGTTTTTGATGGTTTCAAATATCTGTGTTTGTGTGACCCACTTCTTGTTTAGCCTTGAATTACTATTATCCATAGCATGAAGAGTTTGTGTGTGCAAAATTGAGCTTCTTCAAGCACTCTCTAGCAAGCGTTTTATCTTGGTTTGTTGAGGTTTAGTTTTATCCATATAGCATGAAGAGTTTGTGTGTGCAAAATCGAGCTTCTTCAAGCACTCTCTAGAAAGCGTTTATCTTGGTTTGGTGAGGTTTAGTGGGTAACAAATACTTTCTACCCTTTTTATTTCTTTTAAACGTTGTAAAAGATTAAGATTATTCATATTTAAAACAGTTTGAATACTTGCTATTTAACTTTGATTGCTTTTATCATGCCCTTTCTTATTTAGAAATGTACTTTTAGGGGGATTTGCATGTTTTGTGAGAGTAGCCAAGGCAAGAAGACAAGCTACAAAGTTTCCTCCATTGAACTCTACAAGGAATTGGTGATTTTGCCGTTTTCTTGTTTCTCAAGCTTCGACTTTCCATTATTTTAGAGTTTGCCTATTTCTCTATTTTATTTTCTCATTTGCTCATTGGAAATGTATACAACATTGATGCAATGAGAAAGTGGGATATAGTTTGTTAGATCTATCATTAGGTATGTTCGCGTTCTTGACTTTACTTGGATATATTAAGTCCTTGGAATCATATACTCATTTGATCCTCCCAATGTTGTTATCCTAGATGAGGTATTGTTTTACCCCTGTTTTAGAAGGTTAGAGTTTTTTTTTTTAACTTGTTGTTATCATATACTCATTTGAAGGCAGATTTGAAGAAACTAAAAAATGGAAGAAAAAATAGAAAACTTCCATAGAAATTAAAAACACGCCTCCTTGTGGTAAAACTGAAAATTTAATAATTGCTAACAATGTTTTAAAATAATTACCTCTAATTTCAAGCATTTTTCTAGGGAGAATATAATTGTTGTCTCTAGGGAGAATATATAATTGGTGTATCAAAATAATTACCTCTAATTTGATACATTTTTGTAGAAATTTAGGCAAGTTTCTTCGGAAATGTCCCCTAAAAACTTCCGTTTCCGGAGGCAATTGGATCTCAAATACCCTAAAGTATAATGAACAAATGAGACCAAAAGAAAAATAATAATAATAACAACAAATATGTAGATGCAAAAAATAATAGGCAAAAGAAGGACAAATTTGTTGAAGATATGCAAGATTAAGGATAACATTTAAAGTTTATTTGAACAAACCCAAGAACAAAGAGAAAAGCAGAAACCCCTATGTCTTAACCGCAGATTAATCATGTTGGAATTGGTAGATTCAGACTAGGGAACGTACGTCTCTACTTGTAAAGATACGACAAATAGTAATAATAACAATAATAGTGAAGAATGTAGAGGGTAGTACTCACTTCAGGTTGGGACAATGTTGGCCCAATGTGTCCAAGAACCGAGGAGTAAATAAAGAACACCTAAACAACCTCAAATCCTCGAGAGACTGGCCAAGAACAGGTAGGATAGACACGGGGTGGAGGCAGAGGCAATTAAGGATAACTGTGATCGGACGTTTGTAGAAAAGAAGAACGCCCTTTATGAAATCTGGGGAGAAAGACTGCAATCAAGAAATTACATCATCAAAACACCACACTAGTTAAGGAAGATGAAAGACTGATAAACAAACACACCTACCATGGGAAGATGGAGTGTATGGTGAATCGAAAGGGCCTCGTAGACGGCTGCATTTAGCTTACGACTCACGCATGCGACCGAGCCAAGGTCTTCATGGTCCAGCAATAGAAAAATCCTGGTTGTGATACCTCAGGGGTAGTCTCTCCAGATCCATTTTCTTCCTCACAGCTTTCTTGCTGCTCTCACAGAGCTCTAATGATTCAAGAATGAAGACGATCAACAAAATTACTTTGTAGTCCCCTCTTTTTTCTTTTTTCTTTTTTCTTTTTTCTTTTTTCCTTTTTTCCTTTTTCACGCCCATTACTTTGTAGTCTCTAAACTCTACTTTTATATTTTATCCTCCTTATGTTTAAAATTCATTAATAATTCACTTCTAAACTATATTAATAACCCATTTCATTCATATATATATATTCTAAATATATACCATATACATGTTCAAAATGTCAAAAGGAGTACCTCTCTGTAGGCATCATGTATTAGATAGTAATTAGATTGTTAATTCATATTTGATAGTATCAACATTCGTCTGACATCCTAAACAAAGGGTTAGATTCAAAACAAAATACACCATCAAGGAGACAATAGAAAAATAATAGATATTAAACTTGAAGAGATATGGAGTAAATTCAAAGTTGAATAGAGAAGAAAACAACAAATGCTTATTTGCATAAGTAGCATTTTCTTAAAGAAATATAAAAATTATGTTGAATCTTTTGGAGAAGAAAAAATTAGGCTGAATATAAACCCTGCTAGCCACAGTGTCCTTTTCTGTTATTGAAACGCAGCGCTACAGTGTCCTTTTCTGTTATTGCTTTATTGCTATTTATTTTATAAAAAAACCACAGTTTTTAATTATTCTTTATTGGTTTAGGGTTTTACTTATAGCTACCGTTGCTTTCCTCTTTCATGAATAGAAATCACAAAACCCTAAAATCTTTCTTCCTCTTTTTTCTGGTCACTACCCTCTTTGTCTCTTGCCATTACAGATATTCAAATTTCAAACAAACATTTACCAATTCCTTCTTCTTCTTTTTTTAGTAAACACAATTGTAGTTGTGAATTCCAACCTTCCACCCCACTTTGACTTGTAAAATCCTTTTCTTTTTTTTTTTAATTTGAAAATACTTGAGGAGTCTAAAATAATTTGAAGTAAATATTTTAAAATAAGCTCAACATTTGGTAGTCTAAAATATAGTCATTTTAATTAATTCAGTACTATTGTTTATTATAATTTTGAAATGAAATGTACACCGGAATTTTATAGTCTTAGAAGGAAATGAATCGTATTTTTTTCCAAAAAAAACAAATTATTGGCTACTTATTAGTTTAAACGGGGGGATTATAACGAAATGTATGTAAACAAGTTTAGGTCTGCTTTTTGAAGATGTATGTTTATAAAAGTTTGCACATATCAAATTTAGTCTTTGTGTTTTTTTTTCTCTAGTACAAGTTGGAGGAAGGAGGATCACAAACCCTAAAGGTACTAGTGATATCAAATAAATGAGAGCCAAATACCGATTCTCGACATCGAACGCGTGACCATGGTATTGACATCAAATTTAGTCTTTGTTAATCTTTTTTTTTTTTTTTTAACAAATCTTTGTCAATCTTTGTTATATATAGTAACTATAGAAAGCATATTTGTTTTGGTCAAGTTTAGTCAATGTTTGAAGTTTTGAAAGTTTGTATATGTCTCAGTTATATTTGAAAATTTCATTTAAATAGTTCTATTCATTCGTAAGATGCCGATGTCAATCAAATAATGATTTACTAATATATCACTTAATCACATGTTTTCATTTTTTAAAAATTTATTTCAATTAAATTTTAAGTGTTTGATCGCATTACAATATCTTATAAGAATAAAATTTTGAATCCTAAAGGGGACATTCAAATAAAAATTAAATAAGTTTTTTTGTGTTGTTAAAGTTGAAAGAAAATAAACATTATGTATCCAACTATTTAAATAACTATAGTTTTAACCTCAGAATATTTTATTCAAACTTAAAAACCTTTTTAATTATGCTTTATTGGTTTTTGTCCTTTTCTGATATTGCTTTATTGCTAGGGTTTTACTTGTGACAGTTTAAATAGCTACTGTTGCTTTCCTCTTTCATGAATAGACATCACAAAACCCTAAAACCTTTCTTCCTCTTTTTTCTGGTCCTTACCCTCTTTGTCTCTTGTCATTTCTGATATTCAAACAAAAATTTATGAAATCCTTTTTTTATTATTATTAAACACAATTGTATTTGTGAGTTCCAACCTTCCACCCCACTTTGACTTGTAAAATTCTTTGTTTATTTAATTTGAAAATACTTTAGAAACAAATATATATATATATATATATATATATGTAAATGAAGCACATATTTTAAAATGAACTCAACATTTGGTCGTCTAAAATATAGTCATTTTAATTAATTCAATACTATTGTTTATAATCATTTTGAAATGAAATGTACTTTGGAATTTGATAGTCTTAGAAGAAAAAAGAAAAAAAAAATACATATTGAGCCTTTACGTTTTGAACAAAGTTTAAAGACAAGGCCGAAGTCTAGGATGATAGGCACCTGTCAGCAAAAGTATTGTATGCTATCATAGTTATTTACTCTACTTCTTATTTTTTATTATCGAAGTTTCCATTTTGGTGTTTTCTCTTCATTCTCTATTTTTAAGTCATTATGTTTCCTCCATTTTCTTGTTGGAGACGTTTATATTTTCACCGGTATTTTTTTCATTTTCATATACTTCTTAGTCAAGATGTGATGTTGTTTTTTTTAATTTTTTAGTTAACAAATTATTGGCTGCTAATTAGTTTAAGGATTATAATTAAATGTATAAATGTTAGTTTAAGCAAGTCTAGGCCCGCATTTTGAGGATATATATTCATGTTAGTGAAATGGTTGACGTCCAAAGAATTTCATCGTTTGATAGTATTCTAGTTTAAGTTTGCATCCTAAAAATAAATTGATATGTGACTTTTATTTATCTATTTTTATAATATCATTATTAAGTTTCTACTATTTTTTTTAACATTTATGTGCTTGTAAAAATCAATTAAGTTGACTCATAAACTCACAAATAATAAACCACAATATATCAATGTTGGAGGTATATGGAATGTTCCTAAAGAGTTCAACCTGCCACTCAATCACTTGATAATAAAATAATTATTTATCATAAATAAATAAGTTCTTATTATTTATTAAAATTATAATTCACAAAATATTTCCAACTAGAAAATGTAAGATAAAATTAAAATATTTGTATAGATCAAGTTTAGTTTATGTTAGTCTTTTTATATATAGGAACTATAGAAACATATGGGGTTGTTTGTTTGACATATTTAGCTAGTTTTTGGGTTGAGTTATATTAAAGAATTATATTGAGTAATTAAAAATTAAGAGTTGTGTCAAAAATTCGTTTGGATGTAGTTTTTGTGTAGAAGAATTAGAGTCCAAACAAAATTTTGACGTCAAAATCTTGTTTGGATGTAAATTTAAAAATGAATTGTTATTTTTAGTAGTTAAAAAAGAAATGATTAAAAATGAATGGTTAAAAATGAATTATTTTGATTGATTTGAAATGAATGATTAAAAATAGGTGGTTAAAAATGATTGAATAGTGATAAATGAATGATTAAAAATGAACGGTTAGAAATTAGAATTATTTTTAAAAGTAAAAATGGGGAAAGTTGATAAAAATTCGTTTGGAGATTGATTTTCGAGGAGGAGTTAATAAATCCTAAAAATAATTCATCCTTAAATATGTCAAACAAACGACCCCTATTTGTCACGGTGAGGTTTAGTCTCAGCCTTAGTCTATGTTAGAGTTTTAAAAATTTGTATGGATCTCAGTTACATCCGAAAATTTCATAGTTCCACTCATTTGTAAGATGTCAATGTCAAACAAAGAATGATTTTATTCTCTTCTATACCAATTGATAAATGAAATCTAATATATCACTAAATCACATATTTTCTTTAGAAAAAAAATATTTCAATTACTGATTTTTGTTTCTTTTTTTTATTGAGAATACTCTTCATCTTCAAATTACCATAATATTTAAAGTCTTTTTTTTAATTGAGAATTCATTTTAGTCATTCAATCCTCCAACTTCATAGTAGTAGTTATACGTAGTATTCATTCAAAGATTTTTTTTATATGTTTTTCTTCCTGAATTCCTTCATTTCATTCCATAAAAAAGCTCACTGCTCATTCATCCCGATTCGATATGACTCGGATGGTATAGTATAGTATTTTTTTTTCCATTTTATTATAAATTTGTTTGCATTATATTCAAAAGCAATTCATCTTATTCCATGTCTTTAATCTTGATTTGATATGTCTCATACTCATATGTTTTAAAATAATATTTACACGCTTTTTTAGTATAATATGTATTATTATAATTAATGTTACACACATTTACAAGATTGTATAATATATACATTACAATATATGTTTTCATAATAGACATTATAGATCATGTATGACTTATACGGTACAAACAATTTTTTTTGTTCATTATATTCATATCCAATACATCTTCTAAATTCCTATTGTAATCATAACATATTCATTACGCAATACCGTATTGTCTACACATTTATAATATACATATAATAATATATTACAAAGATTTCTATGGACATGTTAGTGATAAAGTACAACTTATTCTTATGGGTTCTTCAAGCATCTCAATTTGTTTTGCACATAGTGGACTTTCCATGCACGTCATCTTCTATTACAGACACATCATCTCAATCTGTATCTCAGTTTCTTCTCCCTCTAATTGTTATAGTAAACATGTAATTAACCAATAAGAACAATGTATATACAATACAATATATAACGTATCAAACTGTCCATACCTCAAAATCGTAAATCAAAAAGAACTATTACTATACATATCCTTTATGTACCTGCTCCTACCGTATTTCCACACACTATTTCTTCCTTTCCACATTGTTCTTCAACACTATTTTTAGTATTCATACCTATTTCAACTTCAACATCCATTTGTGTCCTATCTCCCTCTTTCCCTACTTTCACCATTTTAATACCCTAATGAACAAATACAATTCACTTAACTAAACCAACTGTAGTATACAAAAAAGTAGTAAACAAATTTGAAAAAAATCAGAACCAAAAGTTAAATCCTATTCGACAACCACGATAAATCCTATCCAACAACCACGATAAATCCTATCCAACAACCACGATAAATCCTATCCGACAACCACTATACAGTATATGCATTTACTAACTCATTTAGTTTAACACGAAAACTACAATACCCTCTAATTTATTGACGATTATTACAAAATCCCAAGACTACAACACTCATATCTCCATAATCCCCTCAGTCCCCACTATCGAACAACAGATTGATTGTATTTAAAAAACCCTAAAAACTAAACATAACTATAAACTTGGCGTATGATGAACTTCAGTTCGTCTTTCGTCATGTTTCCTATTTCTATCGTCAATTGTAAGAACATTGAAACGTCATCGAGATCGTGCAACCATAAGATTTTTATGGAGAAATCAAGAACAAGACGAAATGAGGGAAAATTCATAAGAAACTAAATGAAAGGACGGTTTCTTTTTTCGTAAAATGTTGTCTTTAATTTTCGTAATAAATGCACGCTAATTTAGGGGTTTGTGGGTAGGGAATGTGATACAATTAATGCCCCATAAATTCGCTCATGATTGATTGGAATGTGAGATGGTTTACTTTTCTGATTTTTCCTTCCAAAATTAAAAACAACTATTTGAGGGTATTCTTGTAATTGATTATTTGCATAATTTATAATGTAATAAAATAATATCTACATTTGCTAATATTTTTCAAGTCACCTATATTTGCAAATACTTTTTATATATGGCCTATTTATGAAAAAAAAACTCTTTTTTTTACCTCAAAATGTAAAAGATCCAATGACGATATATAATCTCAATCTCGATATCTTTTTATCTTACGTTCAAAAAAGAAAATAAATTCATATTTATGTTAAAAAGGTGGAAATTTTCAAGGATTCCAATTTCATACCTTCTTTTTTTTTACCTCAAATTGTAAGAGATTCGATGACGATATATCATCTCAATCTTGTTGATCATCTATTTTTGTTGGTTTATTTTAATTTTAGTAAAATAGTATTTTTTATCTTTTTAAATTATTTATTCCTTTTGGGATTATATTAAATATTATTTTATATCTTTTCCTTTTATAACTAGGGAGAATATTTTTCTTTTATGATTAGGTTATCTTTTCCTTTTTATGATTAAATATTATATTTTCTTTTATAATTAGGTCATCTCTTGTATTCTATTTAAACCCATTGTTGGGTTCATTATTACATGAAGAATTTAGAGAATTTGAATTTCCATCTTTCAACAATTTTCTCACTTTATCACTATAAATAAAAAAATAATTAAAAAGAGAGAGAGAATTTATAAATAACATGTATTAAAAATATTCCTCATTATTCTTAAAGTAAAAGAAAGTTCATATTTTTTCTTCATTCTCTATTAATTCTTTAAATTATAATCCTTATATAAAAGGTACTATTACTCTTAGAGATAGAACCATAATTACAACTAATCAACCAAACCAATACGACATCAATCTTTTTCGTACCAATAATTTTACCCTAAAGTTAAAATTAATATCGATTAAAATTCATATTTAATCTTAAAATTAACTAACTTTAATTTATATATTTAATATAAGCACAAAACCTAGCAAAAAAGGACAATAATTAAAGTTAGTAGTCTAATATATATGTTTTTAAGGAAGAATACTAATTCACCTATTTTAAAGAATAAGATCGTTTTATCGATATGATTTACTTATTTTATAAATTTATAAAATTATCAAACTTAAAACTATATTAAACGTATACATTTTGTAGTTGATTTATAAAAAAAAACATATACATTTTCTAGTTCCCTTTAAACACGTTTTATACTTTTCGGGGAAATTAGAGAACTAAGGTAAATTTTTAAAATTGTTTCAAGAAAGGGGTACTTTCTAAAACCATTGCAAAAAGAGGGTAAATTGTTTGTCATTTTGTGGTGTTGGTGTTTAGGCAAGTGGGACCCACCACATAATATATATTAAAAATGAAAATGGGGTCCACCCCATTAAATGCAACCTTCCCTCTTCTTTCTTTTTCTTTTTCTTTTTTCCTAAATCAAACCTTCCCCCTCCTTTTCTTCTTTCTTCTGCCATGGATGGTCCAAAATGAAGGACCATTGGCAAACCACTCTCACCGCTGCTCTAACCATGGCTTTGAGCAAAATGAGTGAAGAACGAAGTTCACGGGTCGAGATTGATTGGTCTTCTTCTTATTTGCCTATCTCTGTTTTCTATCCGAAAATTTAAACAAATCTTTTTGGTCTATGGTTAAATCTCAATCTCCGAACAAAAATTTAACTTCTTTGATTTGTTCGTCGTCTACTCTGAGATTTCAATTTTTCTACCTTCAATTTCTTCATTTTTCAAAAATTATTCAACCCTCATCATCTACGACGCTAATTTTGGCCGACCGATTTTATATCCTTGGCCCCTTGCTTATTGGAACCAAACGAAAACCCTCCCACAAATCAATTTTATACTCTAAAATATCAACGAAAGAAAATTGAGATTTACGTTTATTTAATTTCAAATTCAATCTAGAATCAAATTTGGGTTTAAAACTCAGATTCCAAAAATTAAAATAAAAAACATAATAAAATAAAGAAAGCGAGACAGGGAGGAAAAGAAGGGTTGGGAGGAAGAAAGAAGGAATTTCATGTAATTTTCATTTGTCTGCAATTTTCTTATCATCTTCGTCTGACAAATTTCCAATTGTTTTGGGCTACAACTTCTTCTTCCCTTCTAAAAACTCATATTCTCTGTTTTGATATATTTAAGGGAAACACCAGGAGAAAAAAAACTTCATTTTGGACCATCCATGGCAGAAGAAAGAAGAAAAGGAAAGAAGACAAGGAGGGGAGGTTTGATTTAGGAAACAAGAAAAAGAAAGAAGAGGGAAGGTTGCATTTAATGGGGTGGACACCATTTTCATTTTTAATATATATTATGTGGTGGGTCCCACTTGCCTAAACACCAACAAAATTTACCCTTTTTTTTGCAATGGTTTTAGAAAGTACCCCTTTCTTGAAACAATTTTAAAAATCTACCCTAGTTCCTTAATTTCCCCATACTTTTTAGTAAAACAGTGTTTTATACTTTTAAATAATTTGAATTCCATGTTTTTTAATTTTTTTTAAAATTCAACTTGGGAAAGGGGGATTACATTAGAGTAGAAATGGATTAACTTCAAATTAGATAACCAATCGTGACACCGATCCATTCAGTGAATTCCATCTTATTGAAACTTGAAAAACAAAAAAATTAAGACTACACGGCCTCTTCACTTCCTAACTATAATGTCAGAGATTTTTAATTTGAGCAATCATAATTCACGATTGTCAACTTTTTCTTCTCTTCATCGTTAGATGTGTCTTGAAATTGAGAAGTAAAGATTAATAAGCATAAAAAAAACAACTCAAAACATTTAAAACAACATAACATATTATCATTATCTCTTGAATAGTTTTAAAATTGCAAAATATACTCATATTTATGTTTGAAAAGTGAAAATTTTCAAGGATTCTAATTTCAAAAACAAGAATTTCATACTTTCATTTTTTTTCCTCAAAATGTAAAAGATCCAATGACAATATATCATCTCAATCTTGATCATCTTCTTATCTTACCTTTAAAAAAGAAAATAAATTGTAAAATAAATTCATATTTATATTTTATGTTTAAAATGTGGAAATTTTCAAGAATTCCAGCTTTAAAAGCAAGAATCTCATACCTTCTATTTTTAACTCAACTTTTTCTTCTCTTCATCATCTCAATCTCGATCATATCTTCTTATCTTACCTTCAAAAAGAAAATAAATTCATATTTATGTTAAAAATGTGAAATTTTTAAGGATTTCGCCAAAAGTAAGAATCTTAAACCTTCATTTTTTTACCTCAAATTATAAAAGATTTTCGTTTTTTGATCAATTAATTTCAATCAAATAAGTTGTATCTTGTTTAGACCGATAAATAGAGTTGAGGTTATAGTGAAAACTGGTAGTAGAAAACCAAAATAACTAGTGCTAGTAGGCATGACGAGGCTAAATGCAATACGTTATTTTTTATCCATGTGTTTATAAAGCAGTTCCTTAAGTTTCCATTTTTGAAAGATACGCGGATGGATAAGTAAAAATATCAATTGAAAGAAAACGATATCATCTCCATTAGCTTCTTATCTTACCTTCAAAATAGAAAATCAATATTACAACAAATATTAAGATGAATGTTATATTAAGTAATTTAGAGATCCAAAAAGAATTAAAAATAATAATAATAAAATGAAATATAAGAATAAAAAAAGAGAAATCTCAACCAACTAACTCCTTTTTTTTTCTTTTGAAACATCAACTAATTCTTGTTAAAAGAAGTAGAAGACATGCGCTAGCTTTTATAGTTTTTTTTTTCAGAACACCCTAGCTTTTTTTTTTTTGGAAAAGGACACATTCATTCCATTCCAAATGCATGCAAGGAGCATACTAAAAAGATATTATAAAAAAGTTTTCCAATTAAGAGCGATGGAAGCTATGTCATAGTCTTTAAATAAGAGAGATTTGTAACACCAACAAACCATATTAAGTAAAATGCTATCCAATAATGAGGCAATAGATCTCTCCACGAAATTGTTGTCAAATAATCTAGAATTCCTCTCCTTCCATAAGTTCCATAAAATGGCTGCCCCAAAACAAATCTGCAGTGTTGATTTTTGGGTAGTGATAGGGGAGTCCATATACAATTTAATGAAATCAGCCACATGTAGATGAGTAAAAGATTGAAACAAAAGAGGATTAACTTTAGCCCAAAGCTCCTTCACAACATCACAGCTCAAAAAAAGATGGTTAGCAGTTTCATCACTCTTTTTACACATAATACACCAGCTAGGACAGAGAGATTGGGATCTTCTTCTCCGCTGTAAAGTCTCGGTTGTATTTAATCCATCATTGAACAAGGTCCACAAAAAAAACCTTGATGTTTTTGGGGATCACATTCCTCCAAAAATTGCTCGATATAATTGTACCCCTCCTCTCAATTGGATTAGAAGCAAGAAGCAATTTGAGGGATCCAACATAAAAGATAGAATTAGCAGCAGGCTTCCATATAGCAACATCTTCCATGTGAGGGAGACTTAGGAGCGGCGGCCACCTCTCGGATATCACCCTCCATTGTTCAGTTTCGCGATCTAATAATGGGCGGAATGGGTTTGGGTCCCATCTGTTTTCAGAAACATTCCAGGCATCTTTTATAGTGATACATTTAGATTTTGCTTTAGCAAAAAATCGTCTATGAGCAATATGTAAAGGGCCTTCGGCAACCCAAGAGTCATACCAGAATAGTGTATTATGACCATTGTTAATCTTCCAAGAGATATTTTCAGACATGATGCCCATATTAGAGGAGTGATGTGAAACCAAGGTGATTTAGCACTAGTATGACGACAGATTGAGGGAAAACTGCCCGGAGAATTGGCATCATATTTGGCATGTATAACACGTCTCCATAAAGATTTTTTTTCATTAACATAACGCAAGATCCACTTCCCAAGAAGAGCTAAGTTCTGATCATGAATTTTTTGAATGCCCATGCCGCCACACTCTTTTTGAAGAGTCACTAAATCCCATCTCACCAAATTTGAGCCACCATTGTTATCCATACCTTTCCAAAGAAAGTTTCTCATCATTCTCTCTATCTTCTTGCAAATAGTTAAAGGAGCCTTAAAAACAGATAACAGATAGGTAGGTAGATTGGTAAGAACAGATTGAACCAAAGTCAACCTACCACCTTTAGATAAAAAAGAGTATTGCCAACTATCAAGCTTCTTGTGGATTTTCTCAACGGTGGGCTCCCAAAAAGCCGAGGTCCTAGGATTACCACCTAAAGGCATCCCTAAATAATTGATAGGAAAATGGTAAAACGGGCAACCCCAAAGAGCAGATAGTTCTTCATGTTTAGTGATAGGGATGTTTATATCAGATAGAGAGGATTTTTTTATATTAATTTTGAGACTTGAAGCTGCTTCAAAGGCCTTAATAATGTAAAGAATGCTTTGCATCTTGAGAGTGTCAGCCTTAGAGAAAATAAGGATGTCGTCAACAAATAGAAGGTGAGTAATGTGACATTCTTTCATAATACATCCCTCAATGATTCCTTTATGTTGAGCATCGTTAAGCATTCGAGAGAGATAGTCCATAGCCAAAACAAATAAAAAGGGAGACAAAGGATCACCTTGTCTAATACCCCTCTTAGCTTTTATCTTACCACGAGGCCGACCATTAACAATGATAGAATAACTGACAGTGGAGATACATGCATGTATCCAATCTATCCATTTTTTACTGAACCCTTTAAACTTCATGATAGCGAGAAGAAACTTCCAACTGATTTTGTCAAAAGCTTTTTCAACATCAAGCTTGAGCACCACCCCTCCTTGTTTAGTACAACGCCAAAAATCAATAACCTCGTTAGCAATCAGAACAGCATCAGTAATTTGCCTTCCATGAACAAAAATGCATTGATTCGGGCAAATGGTAGATGGCAAAACCGACTTAAGTCTTTCAGCAAGCACTTTTGATAATATTTTATAAACGCTAGTAATGAGGCTAATAGGCCTAAACTCGGAGACCATAGTTGGCTTAACCACTTTGGGGATCAAAGCAACATAAGTTTCATTCAAAGCACGATTCACTATGTTGGTCTGAAAAAAGTCTTGGAACAAAGACAATATAGATGGTTTGAAAATGTTCCAATTTTTTTAAAAATTTCGATAGTAAAACCGTCAGGTCCAGGGGCCTTGTTGCTTCCGATGCTCTTAAGGCCATTGTGGATTTCCTCCTCGGTGAATGGTTGACATAAAGAAGATGCTTGATTGCCCGAAATAGGATGCCAATCCAAATTTGATACGATCCACGCATCATTAGCTTGACCCTTATATAAATCATCAAAGAATCTAAAAAATTCTGCCTCAATAGAAATGTCAGTTACACAACTATTCCCCATATGGTCGATGATCTCAAAAATAAAATTATATCTCCTCTTAGTTGTGCAAGATTTATGAAAGAAAGAGTTGTTTTCATCGCCATCAAGAAGCCAATCTTTCTTGCATCGCTGCCTCCAAATTCTAGAATCTTTAATTGTGATAGCACACAGATCAGCCTTTAAAGCTATACGCCTTTCCACATCAGTTTGATCCAGCAATAAAAGTTCCTCTTTAGCATCGATAGCAGCAATTTCATTCACAATCTCCTTTTTTGCAGCCATAGAAGAAGCAAAGTGCCTTTCATTCCAAACCTTACAATGTGCAGCAATTTTCTTCAAGTTACCCATGAAAGAATATCCAATGTGCCCAGGAGTATATGAGTCAGCCCACCAAGAATTCAAAGCTTCACCAAAATGATTATTGCTTAACCAAACATTTTCAAAACGAAAAGGACAGAGGCCCCACTTGAGATGTTGAGATTCAAGTAGGATAGGAAAATGATCTGATGTTACTCTGTTCCGTCTTGTTGTATGATGGAGTTGAAATTTTTGAAGCCAGGCTTCTGAGAAAAGGAATCTATCAAGACGAGATAGAGTAGGAGAAATTCTGAGGTTTGACCAAGTAAAAAAGTTGTTTTGTGTAGGAGGATCAATCAACTCAGCTCTATCAATAAACTTGTTAAATCTTCTCATATTGACACGGGAAGGTCTAGCAGAAGATGTTTCCGTACTCCATCGGTAAACATTGAAATCTCCCCCAATCAACCATAAAGGAGAACAAAGACCGCATAGATCATATAGTTCACGCTAGAAGAATTGTCTTCATCTATGTTTCGCTGGCCCATATACTCCAGTAATCCACCATTGTGAAGAATCAGAGTGATATAAATGGACTGAGAGGGTGTAAGATCCTTTAACCACCTCGCTAGCATTGATGGATAATCTATCCCACAAAATTAAAATGCCTCCAAAGAAAGAAGAGAGAAGCTTCTAGAGAAGACCAACCAATACTGAATAAACTCCAAATAGACTTAATGAAAATGTGATCAGGTTGATCATTTAATCTAGTTTCAGTGAGGATGATTATATCCGGATTTATACTAACTATTTCTTGCTTTATAATCGCTCTTTTGGAGGTAGAGCGTAAGCCTCAAACATTCCAGGCAAGAACTTTCATTGACAAACATTTTCCCCCGGTGTTTCTGAAATTCTAATAGGCAATAAAGGCTCAGATGAATTTGAGGTTCTATTGGCTCTCTGGAGAAGATCATCTACAGACATAATAATGTAATTGTTGTCAATAAGCCATTTTTCCACTTGTTTTTTAAAATTTCCCTCAGCCGAATGTTTGGAACTCTATAAATCTCCCTCTGCTTCAAACATATTTCCAAGGCCGTTGGCTATGATTTCCTCAGATGATTCTTGATATTTTGTATGGTTGTTTGTGTAAGAGACCGACCCGAATGGGGCACTAAATGGGCCCTTACCCCAATGCATGCATTCAAAGTAAAGGACATTTAAACAGACATGATTTCGGATTCCAATTAAAACAAAACATTCAAAATAACCCCTTTAAAAACTAGACATTTTCCCTGAAACCTGTCCCTGTTTCTAAGCACCTGTTCCAGGATAAATACATTTCCAAAGTTTACTCTGATCAGAGATTTACTAAAAGTCATTCAAAACCTGTTCAGATACAACATGCTGGAATCCACAGATATTTACAAACATCCTAGGGCTTCGTGCACTGCTATACATGCATTCGGGGAAACAAAAACACACGAGAGTCATAATACAAAAATCGAGTTGGAAGATCGGGCCCCATGATCACGGCTCCTCCTTCAGGCATCCTGTCGCGCACCACGGTTACCTGTGGAAAACCACAGAATAAGGGTGAGTAACGAATTACTCAGTAAGAATCCCCAACCGGGGTACAATACGATATACATGGTCATCTCGATGAGCGTATGCAAGCTATGAATATAACACAGAATAGAGCACATAGCTTAGCCCACACCTAGGCCTCGGATGCCAACTCGGTGGCTTAGTCCAGAATAAAATCATCACACAGTCCAATACATAAGTCGCCCTATACGAGAAACAAGTCCCGGCCTCGGCTGTCTCATCATCAACGAAAGGTACACCGGCTCACAATCCCGAGGAGCTCTCCGGTCAGTGTTGTAATGAGCGTAAGCATGCACGCGTGCTCTCGCAGAACTATGGGGGTTGTCGGTCCGAGGCAAGCCGCCCATATCCAATCACCACGCCTAACTAAATCTTTGGATCGGTGTCACCGACATAGGGTGTGTGAGACTTGGACACGTAAACTATGTCGGCTTGAACCACCGCACTGGGGCCAAGGAACGGTCGTGGTAGGCTTACACCGTGAAGCCGCCCTTGCCTTAACAGTGGCAATCGTGGGCTCTTGCCAAACATGCCGAGGACATGCCGGCGCCGCCGGGGCGAGGCAATGCCAAGTCATCATCTCGACCGTTGGGGCATTTAACGATCGCCACCCTCACCCAAGATTGCGGGGCCTACCGCTCGGGTTAGCTAATCCTCACGGGGTCTAGGGACGGAATGACTTGCTCGACGTCCCCGCCATGGATGCAAGGTTCTTTATGCATCGGGCCCTGATGATGCTATCTACCCGCAATTCTAACTCGCCTAGCAAACGACAAACAATTCCATAAAATCCAATACGTGCTCAATAAGAATACAATGAGCCTAGCATGATACTATGAAGCAAGGAACAGATACGAGCATGCCGAGAAGGAACAACCTAGCATGGATTAACATGAGAATTAACCAAGAAATCATGCTAACAGAATTCAGATTGAAGCACCTAGCTACACATGTCAATAATCACAAACAAGCAATCAATCAACAATCACATATAATATCGCAGGTCCACACAACCCCGGTAAGAAATCCTTACCTTGGTCGGGACGGTTTGGCACGAAAATCCTAAGTCGCGAACAATCTCGATCTAGCTACCGGAACCTATCAATCATCACAATAATCACACAATAGGCCTAAATACAATAAAATAAATGAGGCTCACTCGGGAGCAACTCACGAGGCACGACGAACGCACGAATGAGCCGATTGCACGAACGGGGCAAAGAACGGGGCTCGATGGGCGCGCTACCGGCGCAGAAATGGGCGAGCTGGCGTCTTTGGGTGCGCCGCGTTGGGCGCGGACGGCGCTGCTGCTGCAGGTGATGCAGGGCGAACGAAGCTCACTTGGGGCGCTCATGGCTGGCAAGACTCGGCGAGCGAGGGCTCGGGCGACGCGTTGCGGAGAGGCGCGCGCGCGCGCAGCACGACGGACGGCACAAGACAAGCGAGCTCGACGAACAGGGCTCTGTTTTCGCGCGCGAAACGGGGCAAACAAAAGACACAAAACCAAGCGATCCACGGGGATTCGACGCTCGATTCTTTGAAGAAGAACTCCCCTACACTAGCTGCACAAAACCCATACTTCAAATCGCCTCAACTCGGCCGATGAACGGAAATGAAACAAGGGAGAAGGAATCGGAATTCTTTTTGAAAGAAAAGAGAAAAAGAAGCTTACCAGCTGCTCGGGGATGGAAGACGACCTCAAATTGGAGGCAAGGCTTGCTCGAACGGAGCTGGAGAAGGAAGAGGATCGAGAGAAATTGGTCACATCGGTCGGGGTGATCGCGAGGAAGAAGAAGAAAAAATGGGGCGAAACTCGGGCGAGTGCCTTTTTAAATCAAAACAGGGGACGAGTAGACTTATATAATAGAACGCGCGTTTAGATTAACAAACGCGCGCGGTGGCTTGGCTGGTTGTGCCCTCTGCCTAGCATGCGACACGGCCCTAGTTCGACTCCTGCTCGACGTGCTATTTAATTCCCTATTTAATTTTACTTTTTCCCAAGCCCAAATACCTTCACCAAAAATCCCGATCCTATTCAAATTGACTCGTAATTATTCCGGCAATTTTAAATTTCAAAACTGGCCCGACCCAAAATTACAAAAATGCCCCTGGGCCTCCCGGGAAGGCCGGGATGAAAATTCCGGGCCATTACAATACTCCCCCTTACAAGACTTTCGTCCTCGAAAGTCACTTAAGACTGAAATGACTGATACCGCAATCTCATCTCATCCTCCCGCTCCCAAGTGGCTTCCTCTAAACTCGACTCCTCCATCAACCTTTACTAACCGGATTTCACGATTCGCAGTGTCTTTTGTCTCAAAGGCAAGAATTCCCACCGCTTTTCCTCGAAGCTCAAATCCTCATTCACCGCAAAGGCTCAAAATCCACAATGTGCGACGGTCCGCACGCGTCGCCCTCAACATTGATACATGAAATACACTGCACTCGCCGACAATGACGGAGGCAAGGCTAATCGATAAGCAACCCGCCGACCCTCTCCAAAATCTCAAACGGACCAACAAAACGGGGACTCGGCTTTCCACGCTTGCCAAATCTCAAAACACCCGCATCGGTGCGACTTTTAGGAATACATGTTGGCCAACCTCAAACTCCAAATCCCGACGTCGAACATCGGCATAACTCTTACATGCGCTCGCTCGAAATGTCAACATACGGGCTCTAATCTTACGCACAAAGACCATTGGTTAATTGCGCAACTTCGGGACCCAAAACTCGCCTATCACCAACCTCTTCCCGAACACGGGAGATCGGCAACGCTTACCATACAAAGCCTCGAATGGAGCCATCCAATCGTCGATCGATAATCGTTTGTTATATGAAAACTCCATCGAATCATGCAGATCATCGTCCCAATCGCCGAAATCCAACACACAAGCCCTCAACATATCTTGAGAATCTGGTTCACCTTCCGGTCGACCATCGGTCTGAGGGTGAAAAGCTGTGCTGAAGCTGCACTCAGTGCCTAAACCCTTCTGGAGCGCTCTCCAGAAACGAGAAGTGAACCTCGAATCACGGTCAGATACGATCCTCACAGGCACCCCGTGATAGCGAATGATCTGCTCCAAAAACAACTGCGCCCACTGTTCCACGGTATAAGTGTCTCTACCGGGAATGAAGTGTGCGCTCTTAGTCAAACGGTCAACTATCACCCAGATCTGAGAGAACTTCCTCGGAGTCCTCGGCAAACCCGAAATGAAGTCCATGGAGATCTCTTCCCATTTCCACTGAGGTACACTCAATGTACAACAATAAAACCGGCTGGTCTCTGCCTGGGGGCCTTCACTTGCTGACAAGTGAGACATCGACTGACGAACTCCGCAACATCTCTTTTCATACCCATCCACCAGAATGTCTGCTTAAGATCCTGATACATCTTGGTACCCCCGGGGTGCCAAGCAAACGGAGAACTGTGGGCCTCTGAGAGCAACTCTGCTCGCAAACCTGCAACATCCGGAACACACATCCGGCCTCTGTACGTCAGCCCACTGTCTGGTGAATATACAAAATCAAAGTCGCCGTCAACACTGACTCTGTCAACCAACCTCTTAAGTGCAGGGTCACTCAGCTGACTATCAATAATCCATCGCCTAATCGATGGTCGGATCACAATCGAGCTACTCGGCGGAACCTCACCCGAAGAATATCGCAATCTCGGCCCGCTCGAACTCTCTCTCGCAATGCTGGCTGGGAACTCAAATGATCAAAGAGAGTGCGACGTCTTTCTACTTAAGGCATCGGCTACAACGTTGGCTTTACCGGATGGTGCAGAATCTCGCAATCATAATCTTTCACTAGCTCTAACCATCTCCTCTCGCCTCATGTTCAAATCTTTGCGGGTAAACAGATACTTGAGGCTCGTGATCGGTAAACATCCGAATCCGCTCACCGTATAGATAATGCCTCCAAATCTTGATTGCAAACACCACTGCGCCAACTCCATATCATGAGTCGGATAGTTCTCGCTCATATGGCTTCAAATGACGGAAGCATAAGCAATGACCTTCCCGTCTTTGCATCAACACACAACCCAACCCGAACTTGGAAGCATCACAGAAACCACGAAACCACTGTCCCCTCCAGATCGCCAACACTGGGTGAAGTCAAATCGCGCTTGAGCACGGCAAAGCTCTCATCACACCTACCGTCCCAAACAAACTCGACACCCTTCCTCGTCGACGAGTGAGAGGGCGAGGCTATGGCGGAAAAATCCTTAACAAACCGACGGTAGTAACTCGCCAAACCTAGGAAGTCTGCGTATCTCTCGAATCAAAGTCGGCCCGCCCACGAACTCACGGCCTCAATCTTTGCAGGATCCACGGCTATACCATCTCTCGAGACTATATGACCTAAGAAGGCCACTTGTTCCAACCAGAACTCACATTTGGAAAATTTCGCATAAAGCTGGTTTTCCCTCAAGGCTGTCAACACTTTCCTCAAATGCTCTGCATGATCCTTTCTGGTCCTTGAATAGATCAGAATATCGTCAATGAACACAATGACGAAGCTGTCCAAAAATGCTTTGAACACCCTATCCATCATGTCCATGAACGCCGCTGCTTTGGTGCATTCGTCAATCCAAACGACATGACCCCAAACTCGTAGTGCCCATATCTAGACTCTGACGCCGTCTTAGGAATGTCGGCGTCCCCTAATCCGCAAATCGGTGATACCCAGATCTCAAATCTATCTTGGAGAACACGGAAGCTCCCTGAAGCTGATCGAACAAATCATCGATACGGGGCAACGGATATTTATTCTTCACAGTCACCTTATTCTTCACAGTAGCTGTTTTGTTTCCTAATTCTTCCATTTGAGCATTGCGTCTGACCCATCAACTAACCATCCACCTTCACTCAACGAAGACTCTTGGTGTTGTGTCTTCTGTACTGTCGATCGGAAGCAGAGAACAGCAAGGAGAACTACTACCATTTTAGATATGAGATGTGTCTATTTTCCGATTTCATCTGTTTTGTGCGTTTTTAAACAGTAGGCTTTTAGGGCTTGTGGTATCTAGGACATACGAATGCAAAACTCACCAATCAGGTTGAAAATATTGAAACCGATGGTATTGACGAAAATTGAATTTATATAATTAAGAAAAAGGCATAAATAATACTGTATACAAAACATGTTCCCGGAAAATAAATGGTAACTAATAGATTGTTATTTGTAATGAAAAATATTGGAAAAAAACAACTAAGGATGAAATGTTCATTCCTTCACCTGCATGTTTCTTGTTGTGACCCGATTGACTACATCGTCTATACTTCAACCAATTTTTAACTTCTAAAGTTGATCTCATACATTTTTTCTTCGGTCTTTCTACCAGATGTTTGGTTGCGGAACTTCAACGGATTTTTAACTTCTAAAACTGATCTCACATCGTCCGCACTTCAACCGAATTTCAAAAGAATCTTGAATTCCCAATTTTATGCTATGCGGATAGGGATATTGACTGTTCTTATTTAAAATGAATGTAGAAACAAAACAGTACAAGAGTGAGAGGATGGAAGACTAGGTTAAGTTTGTTATGGAATGCTAATTTTAGAAGATAATTGTTAATTAAGAGGGAGAAATTATGGGATTCATAAAATTGAATTAAATGTAGTTGGGCTAAAATGGGATTACTCAATTATGATTTTGCACGTTTTTTAGATAACAAAATATATTTGCAATAAGTTAAGGACTAGATGGGTAAATATTTATTGGAAAATGAATATTCAGTATAATCTCCATGTCATTTATAAACTTTTGTCTTTTAAATTAATAATTAATATTTATTAATACATGTCATTTATAAACTCTAGATTTTTTTTTCAATTTCTTTGAAATTACACAAACGCAATTAGTGATATTAAAAAAATGAAAAATTAAAGACAATGGAGTTTTCGTATGACTTCAAATTCAAAATTATCTTGCAAGTACTAAAAATTCTTCTTTATACATCATTTCTTCCATCTTTGAGTATCTTGGAAGCAAGCAAGGCCATGCTTTTAATACCAAAAGCATTTAGAATGTCAAAACTCTTGAAATTTTTTAGTGAATAAATGAATTGAGTGAAAACAAAATAAAGAAAATGTTGATCATAGAGTTAGTGAATAAATGATAAAAAGAATTCTTTTTTTTTTATAGAAGTTGAGAGTTACAAAATTTTGAAATTCCAAAACTTAAATTGATTCTTCCCCATCATGAATTACAATAATTTATGAAAAAACCTTTTATATTTCAATTATGTTTATTTATTGTTATTCATTTTAATTATTCAATTTTCATGTAATAAAAGAGATTCTTAAACGTTAGTGTTCTTTTTTTATTAACGAAACATTAATTATTATGGTTGTTTTTTATTATTTTTTTTTTTTACATAATGTTCTTACTAAGTAATGTCGGTAGGTGGGGTAGTATGGCAAGGATAAAATCTTTTAAAAATAATTTAAACATTAAACTACACCTTAAGATTGTTAGATAGATTAGATTAGATAGACATTTTCTTTTAAAAAACAATGATTCTAATTGAATTTTAATTGTTTGATCGCTTTATATGTGAAAATTTAAATCAACATAATTAAAAGAAGCTTTGTGTGTGTGTGTTTTTTTTTATCTTTTTTGTGTTAAAGTTTGAAAGAAAATATCATTCATCATTCATGTACGTATATATTTTTTTTTTTTTTTTGGAAAAGATACGAATATATTGGCATATGCAAGAAGCATACAAACAAAATTACAAGAAAGTCTTCCAATTAATAATTATGGAAGAGGCGTTGTAGATAAGTATAATTTTAATCTCGGGAAATTTCTATTTAAATTTGTAGAAGCAAAATTGTAGATCTATACCAAATCAAAGTACAATTCTAGATCTACTCTAAATCAAACCAAATTGAGATGAAAATCATACCAAATAAAGAAGGATAATGGAGAAGAGAGAAAAAGCACACCAGATTTATAGTGGTTCGGGAACGTCCCTACTCCACTGTTATGGATCGATTGAGCTTATTCGATCCACCATCATAATGTCATTGTTAAGATTGTACAAGGGCTCTCAAGTTGGTGGTTAGGGTTTCTACTCTCACTCTCAAACGAAGAAACCCCCAAATGAAGCTTATATACTTGCTTCTACACATCTCTCATGATTAGTTAAAACTAACCCTCTAATTAACCCAAGTTACATTTAACTCATCTAGGTTAATTAATGATGTGTAATTCACCTATCAACAAAATTTAATACAGTTCATATAATAATAATTATTATAGTGTGGTATAGTGGTTTGAAAACTAACCCGGTATGAGTTTAATTATATTGACTACTTATATATGTATATGAATTTTTTTTTCATATTAACAAAAAATTATGAAATCCTTTTTTTTAGTTCAACGGAGTAGTAGAGCTGTGAATTTGAACAATATTCCACCTCACTTTGACATGTGAAATTCTTTTTTATTAGTTTGAAAATATAATTAAAAATTATTGCTTATCGTCATAGGATTGCCCATCATCGTAGCTTTATAACTTTATCTATTCGCCCACTTTTTTTCATGTTTTTTTTATTTTCGAAGTTTCTATTTGAATGTTTTCTCTGTCTTCAATTTTTAAGTCGTCGTATTCTTTCAATTTTCTCGTTAGAAATGTTCATATTTTCGCCGCTAATACTTGAAGTTCTCTTTTTTTGCCGATAATTTCACATTTCTTTTATTTTCTAGACTGCTTCTAAGATTTGATAGCATTTAATTGTTGCTGATTTGAATAATAAAGTTCTATTCTTGCTCGTGATTTTAACTATAATATTTTTAGGGATCTTTCAATTAAAATTATTGTGTCATTTTTTTTCTTCTTCCTCTTCATTATTAGTGCTATACTCAATCTCTGATCTTAGCTGCGACTTTGTTCTATTCAATGCAAACTATCACAACAAGCAACATCTATTGATCTTTTAGTGTATCTAAAGATCTTTTGCAACAACATTCCAATGCTCTTCACCAGCAATTGTCATATACCGACTAAATACTCCTACTGCATGTGCAATGTATGGTCTGGTACAACTTCTAGCGAACATTAAACTTCCGACTTCACTGCATACGGTACTCGAGACATCTCCATCCTCTCCACTTCACTGCTAAGGCACATCTTAGGAATAACTAAAATTAGTAGAAAGAGTGGTAGAAATTGGTTTACAGTCTTTCATGTGAAGTGTTGCAATACCTTCTTCAAATGAGACAGCCAAGTCTTAATTCTATTATTTTTGTCTTGTTGAATTTGCATCTTCAGAATCTTGTTTGTTGGTCCCAAGTCCTTCATTTCAAACACCCTAGCCAACTGAGTCTTCAACTCTCAAGACAATCTTTGTTGGGGTCTGCTACTAACGTGTCGTCAGCATACAACATCAAGATCCCAAAATCTTCTAAGACATCCCACATTCATGTAAATGAATGAGGGTGTGAGATAAAAATAGAGAGATTTCTCCTTATAAGAGAGTTTGTTGCTACTTTGTGTAAGAGCGAAAGTTTGTAACTCCTATTTTTATAATAAAGTTCTTCTATCCTTGTACGTGATTTTTATCCTAATTTGTTTAGGGCTTTTCCACTTAAAATCATTGTGTCATTCTTTCTCTTCTTCATTTTCATTATTAGTGTTATTCTCAATCTCTCTTAGCTGCGACCTTGCTCTATTCGATTCAAACAATCACAACATTAACATCAAAAGCAAAATTCTGTTTTCGTATTAAATGGTCGATAGTATAATAATTTTATTATTTACTAGAAATTCAATTCAACATCATAATCACAAGTTCGATACTTTATTGCTTTCTCGTGGTTTTGAATATTCAAATTTCAGACAAAAACTTATGAAATCATTTTTTTAGTAAACACAATAGTAGTTGTGAATCCCAACCTTCCACCCCACTTTGACTTGTAAAATTCTTTTTTTATTTAATTTGAAAATACTTTAGGAACAATAAATATATATATATATATATAAATAAATAAATGAAGTACATATTTTAAAATAAACTCAACATTTGGTAGTCTAAAATATAGTCATTTTGATTAATTCAATATTACTGTTTATAATCATTTTGAAATGAAATGTACTTTCGAATTTTATAGTCTTAAAAGGAAAAAAAAAAAAGTACATATTGAGTCTTTAAGTTTTTGAACAAAGTTTAAAGATAAGGTCGAAGTCTAGGATGATAGGCATCTGTCATTAAAAGCTATGTATGTTATCATAGGTTATGACTACTCTACTTCATATTTTTTATTATCGAAGTTTCCATTTTGGTATTTTTTCTTCGTCATTGTATTCCCACTATTTTTTTGTTGGAAAAGTTTATACTTTCGCCGGTATTTTTTTATTTTCACATACTTCTTAGTTAAGATGTGATGTGATTGGTTTTTTGGATTTTTTAATTAACAAATTATTGGCCGCTAATTAATTTAAAGGGGGTTTAAGGATTATAATGAAATATATAAATGCATTTTGAGGATATATATTCATAGAAATTTGTATAGATCAAGATTAATTTCTATTAGTCTTTGTTATATATAGGAACTATTGAAACATATTTGTATAGGTCAAGTTTAGTCTCTGCTTTAGTCTATGGTAGAAGTTTTAAGAGTTTGTATAGATCTTAGTTATATTTGAAAATTTCATTTAAATAGTTCCATTCATTTGTAAAATGTCAATGTGAAACGGAGAATGATTTACTCTTTTTTTACCAAATTGATAGATGAAATCTAATATATCACTTAATGACATATTTTCCTTAAAAAAATATTTTAATTAAATTTAAAATTTTTATCGCTATTACATTTGAGAATTTATACTAACATAGTGCAACAATAAGTGTTTTTTGTGTTAAAGTTGAAAGAAAATAGCATTCATCATTCATGTTGGTATGTATCTAACTTTTTAAATAACTCTAATTTTTGAAACATTAAATAACTATAATTTTAATCTTAGGATATTTTATTTAAATTTAATATAATTTATATAATAATCATTATAGGGTGGGATGATCTAGTGGTTTGAAAACTAAAAGGGGATGAATTTATCTATGGTGATTGTGTACATGTAAAATAATTTTATACATTATGAGATAATTCTAGAAACAATAGGTGAGATGCACGCAAATTAACCGAAACATTCACAGATATAAAAAAAATTACATTATTTAAATAAATATAAAAATTATATAGTAATTGCGATCGATATTCAAATCTAAAAACTTATTACAAAATTATCCAGATTTCAAAATATTTTCAAATTTATTTTTGTATTTTTTAATTAAAAAATTGATTTTAAATCATCCCCAAATATACCCTCCACCAATTCCATGTTTTATAGTTTCTATTTTTGTAGTTTTCTATTTAAATTCTTTATTTAAAACTTTATTCCTTAATTAATGCCTACGATCTCTTATTTTAAATTTTCATCGAATTTAATTTTTCGTTCAATAAATATATTGTAAAGTATTATATTACATTCATTCAGACATATTAAATTAATTCCAAGCAATAACATTCAAAAGAATTCTAAATTTAAAAATAATTACATAATTTTACAAACGTATTGGTTATGTATTACATATAATACTGATTGTACAAATCAACGATATTATAAAATACTAGTGTATAAAGTTGATATTATATAATACTAGGGTATGAGCTTAATAAAACTAAGAAATGCCTACATTTATCAAGTAAAATATTACAAATGTATTATATAAGTATAATTATTATATAAATATAATAATAATAAATATTCCACAGTATAAATATAGTCATAATACGGTTGAATATCAAAACATTCAACATACTACTGAAATACGGATGAAATACTAAACATGCATCAGTAAAAAAAATTAAAAAAAATAAATAGTAATAAATATAGATTAAAATTTGTAGGAGGCAAAAAGAGAAGAAACAAACAATTCAATAGAATAAACTTCAATTTTGGTAGGTCAATCATTAATGAATCTAGAAAGGGTATGGAGGTAATCAACTATTTAATGTTTTTTAATATTTTAAATGATTGAATATTAACGTCATTTATATGAAACTTGGCTAAATGCTTAATATTTTTACTAATTTTGGCTAAATGTGCAAAAGCCTCAAAATTATATTGAATTTAATAAGTTAGGAGAATGGAAAGTGTAAGGACCCGTCCCAAATCAGGGTATAAATCTAAGTCCTTAACTCTAAATGCATGAAAACAACGTTCAACACTTAGGGCATGTATAATTAAATCTGGTAAAACAATCTTATTGAAATCCACTAAAGAACAAGTTTATAAAAACCATAAAATTCGATCAAAGTGTCATTGGGTACCCAACAGTCAAAACATAAAAGCTTGAGTAAATATATACAACTTATCATGCCCTTAAATAGTTCATGCAGAAGGAATGAATTAAAAAGACTCTACACAAAGTTATGCAGCAAGTCCCATGGTCATCTCCAACTCCGTCGATCTTCTATCTCGGTACAGTCTAGTAGTACCTGGGGGATTCCACAGTGAAAAGGGTGAGTTTTCGCAAACTCAGTAAGGCTTCACCAGCTCGGGGACAGACATGCACAAGAATACAAACATCAGCAAACAAGTATGATCAGCAACATAACCAAAGGGTGTACAAAACCCAAGCTCTTGGGTGCTGGGTCAAGAAACCTCGTCCTTGGCGAGCACCACGCAGAGCGGTCTAAGGATCGTAGACCTAAGACCAAAAGCTCACAAGAGTCCTCTAACTCGAGAGCAATCTGGCATCCTACTCTAGAGGGAACTGGTGAGTCGAGCAACCTGTTGGCCCCAGGCCCCGTACTCACGGCGAGAGGTGGTGCCACACCAATCACCAAGGAACCATATCAGGCTCATACCACCTACCTGGAGAGAGCCTAGGCTACTAGTAGAAACCATCCAGGGTCGTGAGCCTAGCCGGCCGACCATCCACGGAAGTCCTGCGCCCGAATATCATCGTCCACACCCACCTACTAGTCTCCTCTATCCGGTCTTCATGACTCGTTTGGGTCCAAACGAGGCATCAAGCGGTGCATCAAACATCATGCAAGTCCATATTAGGACAAATGTGCAAGTCCATATCAGGACAATCATGCAACCACATGCAACTCGACCATATCCGGCAGACATACATGATTCATGCATCACTAGCCATACATGAGACAAGCATGAAATGTATATGCTCTCGAAGCAATTAAATGCAACATATAATGCATATGGTCATGCTACAATCAGACAAATCAACTCATGCAAATAAACCGGCACATGTATTAACCACATGTCCTCAAGAAGGGGGTAAAGGGTCTCTTACCTTGGCCAATTCACTAACAGTTCTCCATGAACCCACTAGAAGCTCCAACTAGCCAAACACAACTCCGAGCTCTAAAACGAACAAACTGGCCAAACTACTAACACCTTTTACCATAAAAAATGGATCCAGAGTATCGAATTTATCAAACCGGGAAGAACCTCGAAAAACGTGTGCCGGAGACACCCGGTAGCTACACGTGCCTCACAAACTCGGCTCGAAGAACAGAAAACGGTTCAGATCAAATCTGGTCAATAAGAAGTCAATAGATCAAAATCTAGTCAAAGCATCATAAAACCTCAACCAACCCATTTAAACTTCAAACCATACACTCATAACCACATTTTAAATGAAATGAAACCACTACCCAAACAAGCTGCTTAATCAATATTTAAATATCCATAACCCGATGAACACACCAAGTATCCATGATTTTAATGACTTTAAACGTGCAAACAAACAACCGTATTCCTTATTTAAATAACCATATACCAACAAACAAACACCACCTAACCATAACTTGAATAGCATAAACTAGTACCCAAACATACTTATCCATAACTTAAATAACTTAGAACATGTAAACAAATACCATTAATCCACCATTTGAATGACCATAATCCAACAAACAAACATGCTTAATCCTTCATTTAAATATCCCAACACTAAAACCAAACAGTCCATATCCCTCATTTGAATCACCTTATCCCAACTTAGAATGACTTTAATCTCATTTTAAGATGGTTTTAACACAACCCAAACAACCTTCTTCTCCAACCTTGAGACAAAACCCATTCGGAACCTAAGAAAAAAATGGGAAAAGAAAGAAGTGGCTCACCTACACTCCGGCGACCACGACGACGGCCCCACGCCGCTGCTCGCAGCAACGCCTACAGCTCCGACGCTGCTCTTCGACCCACACACTGCGAAGAACTCGACGGCAGCTAAACTGGTCCATGGCTGCAAACTCCACCCGACGGCGTTGCACAACTAGAACTGGCGACGGTGCTGCGACCACGACTCATGACAGCAGCTCCTCACGCACGCGCTGACGTTGACGACGCAATGCACTGACCCACGGCTGAGCTGCACGAAGATTCCGCGTTGACGGCTGTTCGAAGACTCGCGAACCTGTTGGAACGGGCGCTGCTCCTCGACGCAACCCACAACAAGCCAAGCTTCATTAGCTCAGAACCCACACACGACGACGAAATTTCGAGCTCAACGAACCCCCGCGACGCGCAAAACCCATATGAACCAAGATCTCGAACCCATGGCGACTTGCTTGGAACGAACCCACGCATAACAAACCCACGTCGGCGACGCAGCAGCTCGAGCTCGGATGAAGATGGCGACCCGACTCCGGCGAGACAGCTGGACGGAGAACAACAAGGAAGGAAGCTCAAGGATGAAGATGAACAGTACCCTTCAGACCTAGGAATTTGAAAAACTCATCATTTTCACTTAAATACAAAAGGTCAAAATACTATTTTGCCCTTCCCTTTTAATCTATTAACCAAAACTGCCATTTAACTTTATTTGCTTGCCAAACTTTGGGCTATAACAGAAATATATATATATTTATGAAATCCTTTTTTTTTTAGTTCAACGCAGTATTAGAGTTTCGAAATTGAACGCCTTCCACCGCATTTTGATTTTTGAAAATCTTTTTTATTTTGTTTGAAAATATAAAATATAATTTCATCAACATAATTCCACAAAAGTAAAAGTTTATAAACATAATTTTAATGATAAGCTTAAAAAACATTTTAGGAACAATGAAATACATACTTTGAAATAAATTTAACATTTTGTTGTCTAAAATATAGTTATTTTAATTAATTCAATACTAGTACTATTGTTTATAATAATTTTGACGGATCAAAATATAATTCTTTGAAATGACACGTACGTTGGAATTTATACTTTTAGAAAATATATATGTAGATATATATATATATATATATATATAAGAAAAAAAAATACGTAGAAATTTAAGTTTTTTATGGAGTTTACATTTCATTAAGTATGATCGTATACTCTGTAAGCCATTTTTTCGGCCTCTTTTTTCCCTCGTCTATGAAATGGGATTCTGGATTTTTTTTTTTTTTTTGTTTGACCCGTCAATTTAAAATCTAAGGCCCCTTTTTCTTAATTTTCGTTTTTAATTTTTGAAATTTTAGGTATATTTTCATTCAAATTTTTTAAAATATGTTCTACCTTCTTACCATATATCTATTTTTACTTAAGAAAATAAATGAATAGTAACCAACTTTTAAAAATAAAAATAAATTTGTAAAATGATTTTTTTTTTCTCCAAATTTTGATTTGATTTTTATGAATATAGGTGAGAGACAAAAATCAAAATAAGAAAAAACATATGATAACATAATTGTTAACTTAAATTTAAAAAACAAAAAATCTGGTTATCAAACGGGGTGTAAAGACCCGGCTAAAATAACCAATTTTAGTAGGACTTTACTAGTATGCATGATTAAAAACTTAACAAGTCTGAAATAATTTAAAATCAAAACATGCTCTGTATTAAAACCAACTGAATAGTCAATAAGGGTAAAACAGTAAAACGTTCTCCTGGCCAGGAATGATAAAAAATAAATACAACTTTCGGAATTGAAATAAACATTTATTAAATAGTTTGTGCGGAATAGAAAGAAAGTTAATAAATAATAGGACACGTGACCCTCATGATTCAACAGCCTCGTCCAGCTCATCCATCTCGGCATACCTCAGCACCTGGAGGGGGAAAAATGATAAGGGTGAGTAATGGAGGTTACTCAGTAGGAACTCTCACCTAGAGTACAAAAATGCATACATCAGCTCAACATCTAACCAACAACTGCCCTCATTATCTACAACACGCTCAGACTCAGAGCTCTAAGCTGAGAACCTCTAGGCTCAGCTAATTGGGGAAACACAACTGGTTCCACCTATTCAGGTACTTGTCTGGTCCATTTACCTAAGGAATTTATCTGGACCAAGTGTTACAAATAGGAACTCAACTGGTCCTATAATAGAAGCTCTACTGGTTCTATATAAATTTAGGGACTCAACTAGCCCTAATAAAACCTATAGGAAGGCCACTGGTCCTATAATAATGTAGGGACTCAACTGGCCCTATTAAGATTATGAACTGAACTGGTCCTAATATGTCTTATAGGAACGCTACTGGTCCTATAATAATGTAGGGACTCAACTGGCCCTATTAAAGATTAGGAACTCAACTGGTCCTAATAAATCTTATAGGAACGCTACTGGTCCTATAATAATGTAGGGACTCAACTGGCCCTATTAAAGATTAGGAACTCAACTGGTCCTAATAAATCTTATAGGAACGCTACTGGTCCTATAATAATGTAGGGACTCAACTGGCCCTATTAAAGATTAGGAACTCAACTGGTCCTAATAAATCTTATAGGAACACTACTGGTCATATAATAATGTAGGGACTCAACTGGCCCTATTAAAGATTAGGAACTCAACTGGTCCTAATCAAACCTATAGGAAACGCAACTGGTCCTATAAGTTACAATTATCCTATTACTACTCAGCATCCCATACTACTGAACAGTATCAAGCACAAGGAATATTCGTATAAAAATATGTTAAACAAACTATCATCAGCTCAAACAACAATCATAGAAGTCAACGAGGTCAAACTTATCTCAAAGATTAAATCCAAGCATCTTATAGATAATCTAGCAAATTATCAATCAAATATTAAGCAAACAATGCATTTAAGGACCACACAACCCTAGGTAAAAGTCCTTACCTTTGCAGATACAGAACTCCTCAATTAGCGTGCTAAAACCTTGAACGAGCTACGAATGTAAACCTAGCACCAACCATAGCCTAGAGTTAACTTAACTCCCTTTTGAAATAGAAACCCATAACTTTATGAGCATTGAAATAACCCAAAAACTCTTAACCCAACGTTTATAAAATATTCTCCAACCCTTATTTAAAAGTAATAAATGATATCCAATTATTTATTCTAACATAAACCTCTAAAAATAGAATATTAATAAATCCATAAAAAAAAAATTCTATTTACAAACAAATGGCTTAAGGTTTAAATATTAATAATTATTAATGTTGGGCCCTCAATTAAAAATAAACTAAACCATGCTCATTTATCAAATTCACAAATTTTAAGCTCAATTATAGAGAATTAAATAAATTTAACAAAGACCCAATATTAAAATAATTCCAGCAGCCCAAACTTCATTTAAATATCCAATACTTAAACCCCAACTATGAAATAACATCTTCCAGCAGCCCACCTCTATTTAAACCAATAAATATTTAAAACCCATAATTAAATGAAAACAGACCCAACACCAAAACTCCACCCAATACCTCAGTTGGGTCCCGAACCGGGTCGGCCAGGCGGGTCTGATGGCAGCAGGGGGGTCGGGTTTGCGGGTCTGTTGCAGAAACAACGCACTGTGCGTTTTTTTTTTTCTTTTTGCGATTATGCTGTAGAATCTCCCCGAATCAATGATGGTTCGGTAAGATCGACGGATCCGAGGCTGAGTTCGACGGAAAATGAAGGCCTTCAGCGTGGATCAACGGAAATCAGACTGATTATCGTGAAATTGAAAGTGGGTTTGGTCGTTTTCTCGTGCAACCAACTTTGCGCTACTCAGATACCACTCGGGACGAAAACCGACACAGCCACAACTCAATTCCGACGTCGTTAGAGATGGAACAGCGGCGAAAATCGAAGTTCGACGGTGAAGACGTGGCTGGTTGTGGGTGCGTTCGCGACGGAGAAGAAGACTTTTCTTTGTTCTCTTTTTTTTTCTCTTAAATCCCTTGCCCAGTAACGTAAGGAAAGTGAAGTTAAAAAGAATAACTTATTTCCTTTTTTTTTTTTTTTTTTTTTATTTGCTTGCACAGTAACGTACAGGAAATGAAAAGTTAATAAAAAAAAACTCATTACTGCTATCAAAACAAGCCAATGGCATTTTAATATACCATTTTAAATCCATAAAATTAATTAATCAAGATAGGTCCCAAAGGTTTGTGTTGTTTCAAAATTGACATTAACGTCAAGAGAAATTTACACATTTAAACCAATATTTAATCTTAAACCACAACTTGCAAAAACAATATTTTTAGATTAAAAAAAAATCTCCTCACTTGGATTCTCATAATTTAAATTCCAATTAGAATAAAAATATGGGAAAAACAAAAAGATTTCTAAAATAAAAATCTCGGTTCGTAACACGGGGCTTAATTAAATTATTTTTCACATCAATCACTCATAGTATTCTAGTTCTTTATTAGCATTTAACATCAGAAGCAAAACTCTGCTGTAATCAAATTAACGAATAAGGATTTTTAAGATTTGGTGCATGAGGGTAGATTTATCACCCAATTCAATATGTATTGGCTTCGTTATTAAAGGTAACAAAATTATTTTGAACAAATTCAAACTTAAAAATTGATTAAAATAATGATAAATTATTATTAGATTTTGAATAATTTAACAAATCTCTACATCAAAATATTCATTTACGTTCCAAAATTCATCCCACAATTTGGTTTTTTTTTTTTAGTTATGAATGATGATTATGATTATGATTTTGAATTTTGGAACTTTTTTTGTCACATTATTATTCAAATATTAATAATATGGTTATTTTCATTAGAGTTTTTTAAGTGTTTAATATTGACACTTTTAAACAAAATAGGTAATTTTTTTTATCCTAAAGTTATCAACAAGGTTAAATTTGGATGAAAACCGTCTATTCATTGTTAATTGATTTAGTTTCAAATTACAAATAAGTAACTCAATTATTTAAATAAATTCAAGCTAAAATCCATAAAAATAATTATAAATTATATTTAAGGGAAATTGTAGTAACTAGACAACATTCGAAAAGTATGTGCAAATATAGACGCTTAATTTGTTTTTTGCAAAGTTAATTTTTTTATTAAAATTCGTTATATTAATTTTTCATTAATACCATTTTGCCCTTTTTTTACATTTAATACTGAATTTTTGAATTAAAACACCTATTTTAAACATATTTTATATCCTTTTAAAACATATCATATTTAATTGTCAACCCTTTTAATTCATTTTTCTCATTTATCTCTCATCTTTCTTCCTTTTCCTTTTCCTTTTCCTTTTCAGTTTCACTTTTCTTCCTCCATTTTCGTTTCTTCAGCTCCATTCATTCTTTTAATTTCACATTCTGGCCACCACGTAAAACGTAAATTGCTCTGGTCGAACGGTATAATCATACGAGTTCAGTCATTTTCTCTTAATAATCTTCGTTTTTCATAGTATTTGTATCACGTTTTGTTCCTTATCCATCACCATTAGCATGTTACTATTCATTTTGAGTATAGTCGTGATCTGATATGTCTCAAATTATTCAGTATGGTATGTTTTATTCCTATTTATGTCATTTTTGTACATTTAATTCTTTTATATTTCAGTCTTTAAAATGTCAAAAATCATGTTTAGAAAATGTAGTAAAATCATATGTAGAACAACAGTATCTTCGTACTTTCCAATCTATATTGTGGTATAATTGACTGTATATACATCTACAAAACTGTATAATTGAGTATATACATATTGTATGTTCACACGTTCTCAATTTCTATATAGCCGAAAAAATTGTATAATTGACTATATACCGTATGTTCATACTATGTTTTTAGGTTACGTTATATTGTACATCTATTCCTTATAAGTGCATTAATCATTCCATTTGAAATTGCACAACGTGTTCTTTACAATGTTAATATTTCTATTTAGAAATGTATTTAAATCATATGTAGAACAATATTATCTAAGTACTAAAATGTTCAAGTTGTGGTATACTTGAGTATTATCTACTGTAGTTTTCCCTGTACCGTTATATTACTATATAAATTATACAAAACTCTGTATGTTTCATTATTTCATTCTACATATTGTATAACTTACACGATACATTTATGATTTATTAGTCATCCTATTAATGTCTAATACATTTTTCGTACTCATATTACTATTCGTTACATTTTCATTCTGCAATTCGTTACATTTATGAACGACACGTTACATTTTCATGTCTAATATGTATTAACTTAATAAGGATTAAGTTAATACCCTGCCCAAACACGCCCTAATTATTTGAATTTTTCTAATTTTTAATGTTGTAAAAAAAAACTCATAAGTTCTATGAAATATGAAAAATCATATTTCTTAATTTAATATTACCAAATAGAAGAGTACATTCAAGAAAAAAAAAAAAAAAAAAAGAGTACAAGATTTTATAATGAGGGTAACCGATTTGAATAGTAACTGTCATATAAAAATCCATTAGAGCTATATTTGTTTTTGTAACTAAAATCTAAATAAGATCTTGTCATCGATGTCGTAGGGAGACCGGTGGCCTTGAATTGGGATGTATTTACTTTGTTGGGTGTTAAAATGGTACAAAATGAGTTGTCCATCATAGGCCTCCATTAAGAGTACATCAGAGCCCACAAACGCCAAAGGGAAGTTAATTCCAAATATTGGGCCAATTGTGAACAACTTTGACCAAAGAGCCTTATTCCCCTTGGGAAATCATATAAAATGTTTAATTCTCACAAATTATTTGGGGAAATGTCTGTAACGGCCCGGAAAATTCGTCCCGGCCTTCCTAGGAGGCCCAGGGGCATTTTGGTAATTTTGGGTCGGGCCGATAGAGCCGGTTTTGAAATTAAAAATTTCCGAAATAAGTATGAGCCAAATTAAAAAGAATCGGGATTTTTGGTGAAGGCGTTTGGGCTTGGGAAAAGGTAAAAACAAATAAGAAATTAAATAGCGCGTCGAGTAGGAATCGAACCAGGGGCGTGTCATGTGCTAGGCAGAGGGCTCAGCCAGCCGAACCACCACGCGCGTTTGTTAACGTAATCGCGCGACCTTGTACATATGTCTGCTCGACCCCTGCTTTGGTTAAAAGGCCAGCTCGCCCGAGCCTTCGCCCCATTTCTTCTTCTTCTTCCTCGCGAGCTCCCCCGACCGACAGCCAACTTCTCTCGATTTTCTTCCTTCTCCAGCTCTGTTCGACCAAGCCTTGCCTCCAATTTGAAGTCATCTTCCTTCCCCGAGCAGCAGGTAAGCTTCCTTTTTCTCCTTTCTTTCAAAAGAAATCCGATTTCTTCTCCCTGGTTTCGATTTCGTTTTTCGGCCGAGTCAAGGCGATTTGAAGTATGGGTTTTGTGCAGCTAGTGTAGGGGAGTTCTTCTTCAAAGAATCGCGTGTCGAATCCCCGTGGATCGCTTGAATTTGTTCCTTTTGTTCGCCCCTGTTCGTGCGCGAAAACAGAGCCCCTGTTCGCGTGTCGAGTCGCGCGCGCGGCCAGCTGGCCGCCTCGAGCCTCGCGCGCACACGCGCGCGCGCGTCTCGCCCAGCTCCGTGTCACGCCGCGGCGCCATCCCATCCGTGCAAGCTGCGCTCGTCCGCGCGCTCCGCGCGCCTCGCTGCTCGCCGCTCAGTCGTCATGCATGTCCGCGCTGTCAGCGTGCGCACTCAGCTCGCCCATTTCTGCGCCCAGTACGCCAGTGAGCCTCGTTCTTTGCCTGTTCGTGCAATCGGCTCGCTCGTTAAATGCGTTCGTCGCGCTCGTGAGTAGCTCTCGCCGAGCCTCGTTTATTTTATTATATTTAGGCCTATTGTGTGATTTTTGTTATGATTGATAGGTTCTCGGTAGCTAGTTCGAGATAGTTCGCGGCTTTAGGTTTTCGTGCGATCGTCCCCGACCAAGGTAAGGATTTCTTACCGGAGTTGTGTGGACCCTGCGATATTATATGTGATTGTTGATTGATTGCTTGTTTGTGATTATTGACATGTGTAGCTAGGTGCTTCAATCTGAATTCCCGGTTAGCATGATTTCTTGGTTAATTCTCATGTTAATCCATGCTAGGTTGTTCCTTTCGGCATGCTCGTATTCTGCTCCTTGCTTCGTAGTATCATGCTAGGCTCGTTGTATTCTTATTGAGCACGTATTGGATTTTATGGAATTGTTTGTTGTTTGCTAGGGCGAGTTAGAGTTGCGGTAGATAGCATCATCCGGGCGATGCATAAAGTACCTTGCATCCATGGCGGGGACGCCGAGAGCAAGTCATTCCGTCCTCCCGACCCCGTGAGGATTAGCTAACCCGAGCGGTAGGCCCCCGCAATCTTGGGTGAGGGTGGCGATCGTTAAATGCCCCAACCGTCGGGATGATGACTTGGCATTGCCTCGTCCCGATAGTCGGCACGTCCTCGCCGTGTTCGGCCGTAGCCCCGATTGCCACTGTTAAGGTAAAGGCGGCTTCTGGTGTAAGCCTACCACGACCCGCTTCTTTAGCCTCAAAGCGGTGGTTCAGCCGACATAGTTTACGTGTCCGTGTCTCACACCCTATGTCGGTGACACCGATCCAAAGATTTAGTTAGGCGTGGTGACTGGGCATGGGCAAATTTTGCCTCTGACTGCACCCCCATGGTTCGCAGTGCAGAGCACGCGGTGCATGTTTACGCCATTACAAATACGATCGGAGAGCTCCTCGGGATCTTGAGCGGTGTACCTTTCGTCCGACGATGAGCGCCGAGGCCGGACTTGTTTCTCGTATAGGCGACTCAAGTCTTCGGATCAGTATGATGATATTATTCCGGACTAAGCCACCGAGTTGGCATCCGAGGCCCAAGTGTGGGCTAAGCTATGTGCTCTATTCTGTGTTATATTCATAGCTTGCATACGCTCATCGAGATGACCATGTATATCGTATTGTACCCCGTTGGGGATTCTTACTGAGTAATTCGTTACTCACCCTTATTCTCGTGGTTTTCCACAGTAACCGTGGTGCGCGACAGGATGCTCGAAGGAGGAGCCGTGATCATGGGGCCCAGCTTCCAACTCGATTTTTGTATTATGACTCTCGTGTGTTTTTGTTTTCCCCATCGCATGTAGACGGACACGAGCCCTAGGATGTTGTAAATATTTGTGGATTCCAAAGATGTTGTATCTGAACAGGTTTTGAATGGCTTTTAGTAAATCTCTTATCGTGAGTAAACTTTGGAAATGTATTTATCCCGAAGCAGTGCTTGGAAACAGAGGGACGAGTTTCAGTGGAAAATGTCTAGTTTTTAAAGGGGTTATTTTGAATGTTTTGTTTTAATTGGAATCCGAAATCATGTCTGTTTTAAATGTCCTTTACTTTGAATGCATGCATTGGGGTAAGGGCCCATTTAGTGCCCCATTCGGGTCGGTCCCTTACAATGTCTAAATTGAAAAATATTAAAATGCATGTCTATTTTCTATTTTATGGTATGAGGGATAGAAATTTCATTCCATTTGTACCCTTTCTAATTTAATACAATTTATAGAAATTAAAATCAATATTCTACCCACCATTTTAGGATCCATGCAAAATTGAGTAAATAAAATTGACCCCTCCCCTCATTTTTAGGATGTAGTTTTTCCCAACTGCAACCACATTTCTTCATTTTCGTCTGTATCAAATTCTAGATCAACCAATTGCCTCCACCTCCATCTTCGATAGGCTGACAAATTCCAGGTCCATTTTTTACTATTTTCCAAATTTTTCATCCACTTTTTTTTTTCCATTTTACCCCATCACTATATTTGTTCATACTCTCATCATCAATTTCCGATCTCTATTTTCTCAATCAATTTTCAGGGGGTTAGTGAGCTGCCATTTTTTCAATTTCGAATGGATGTTACATTGGTCACGTTCGTCTTTAATGACAGATGGGATGAGGGAGATATTTACTCGAACTACACAACAGTCGTGGTTGGTATCACACACAACACTTCTGTATCCCTACTAATATCGGCTATCGAGGAAAAGTTGGTTTTGGACAAAAACTCAAAAATCATAAGCATATCACTATATAAAGACAGGGCACAGAAGGAAACGTCAAAGATATTGAAGGATGACAGGGATGTCCAATGGATGTACAACAAAATTGTTGGTGACATGTACAACGACTGCTGGCTCTTGGCGGACATCGTCCAAACACGTACAGAGATGTACATCCTAAACTTAACTGGGGTACCATCGTGTTAATGGCAGGTGCAATGTTCCTGAATAAAGATGAATTGAATAAGTAGAGTTTTCAATACAAGACGGTGAAGTCTAGTCCCAAACAATTTACGATATGTTGCATTCACGAGACATGTAATTGGTATATTCACGCATCGGTGTACATGAATGACAACCTATTGGGTAATTAGAAAGTTTGTCGATTGGAAGCTCGACGTAAGAGGGAGAAGTGGAGGTAAAATTTTTTTTGTACAACAAAACTTTTTCAGATGGATGGAAGTGAAAATGAAGGGAAGACCGAGCTTCCCATGGGTATACGTTTCGACCGTTCGGCTCTAATATTGAAATTGATGAAAAAAAAAAATTAAGTATTGCAGCGACGACAGGTACATTTTTTTACTGTTTTGTCATTTACATTATATTTTAGGAAACTTAGGGTCGCAAATGGATGTACTGACATGGACATGGTATGTACCCGTGTTCAGCTCGGTGGAAGAATTTTTTTTTCAAAATTTAATATATTTTTAGAAAATAATTCAAAATCTAATATCTTTTTAAAAAATCCAACGTAATTGTTTGTTTAAATTTTCAAATTTTGAAATCAAGATCTTTAGTTATTTTTAAATTTAGTTGGTTGTTAACAAATATATCTCTCATGTTAGTTAGAATATAATATTATTTGAAAAGGTTGGAAAAAAATGAGTAACAAAATAAGATGGGTATTTTAGACTTTTACATTTACACATGAATTAATTTTATATTTAAATAAATTAAAAGTAGACATGCATTTTAATAGTTTCTAATTTAGACATTTTCTTAAATAATTTTTTAAATATAGATATTTACCTAGTTTGCCCATTCCCCTTCTCATTTAACCCCAAACATCCAAACTATTTTGGTTTTCTTTACGTGGATATAGATAATGAAGGAGAATCATTGATCCATATTAATACCATATTAATCATTAATATTGTATTATAAATTACTACTTTTTTTTTCCCTAGAATTGTAAATATTTTTCAAATTTCACCAATTCTTAAAAAACCTATTTACTTATTTATTAATATGGTGAAAAAACTCTTTAAACCCCTATGATTTTGGGAGATTTGTTAGGAGGATGAGGTATCTTATTTATTAATATGGTGAAAAAAATATTTAAACCCTTATGATTTTGGGAGATTTGTTAAAGTGGGAGTAACTGTGTCTATTTCTAATAAATGAAATTTTTTATTTAAAAGCTGGATTTTTGCTAAAAAATGCATGAAAAATTATTAATGAAAATGCAACTTTAACTTAATCCTTATACCAAACAACCTTCAGCTTAATTTAATCAAATCTGTCCACCAAACTCAGATTAACTTAATCCATTAACTGTGTCTCAAAAAAAAAAAAAAAAAAAACTTAATCCATTAACTTAATTTAATACCGACTAACTTAATTTTAATACATGCACCAAACAAGCTCTCAATGATCGAATGGTCAAAGTCTTCTCAATATTAAAAATAATAAACCTGTTATGAATAATAGCTATCTATTTTTAGATAATGTAACTACCCCACTAACCACTAATGGGTATTCTTTCCCTATTACCCACTACCCCTTAGTTTTAGCCATGATTGATTATCTAATAGCCAACTTAACATCTTCACAACACTATAAATATAAGTGTTGAAATGCTTGTAGATGACACCATTGAATAAGAATTCTCATAATTTTCTCTTTATATTCTCTTTTCTACTTATGAACTTTACTTACTTTCATATCAGTTTATAACACGTTATCAGCACGAAGTTCTAATCACTGGGATCTTCATTTCATAAGAGAAAGAGACATGACACATGATCAATTGGATGGAAAGGAAAAACATTCGTTGAAGATATATGGTATTTTATTCATTTGTTAAAAAACATATCAATTGTTTTGAAAAAATTTCTTCACAATGACGTGCGGCAATAGATCGACAATACTATGGAGGTTATTTTTTTACCTGTGGAGAACAACAGAGTTCAAGCTAAGGGGAAATTGGTCAGGTATATATCTTGTTTTAATTAATTGATGCCTCATAATTTCTTTTATTTTCAACTTTTATACATGAATTGTACTAATAAAAGAAAAATTAAGTATGTATTATTGCATGAACATTTTATTTGGTTTAACTAATCAAATATTTCACTTTCTAATTCATAAAAAAAAAAAAAAAGCAAATTCTATATGTAGCTCTATTATTAATGCTTAGTCTTTAAATTTATTTTATGAAATTTAGTCATTGATTGAAGAGAATTTGACCAGCTTTAGAAATTAATATGTATCTATTTCTTTACCATAGCTATGAGCTAGTGCTTAGATTAATCCAATCTATGAAATATATTTTCAAGAGTCCTAGTATTACTATTTATATGATTTGAGTTATTATAAACATTATTGAATTATATACGTGTATCTATGATAATCCCAAAGATTTTTTATTAGTTTCGATCTAGGATTTGAGGTTAAGTTTTGATCTAGGAGATCATTAATTACTTTTATTATTTCTCACAAAAGTAGATTCAATGAATGGTTTCTTCTTGTAATCATGTTTTTTTTGTGTACTATATATATTTTTCTAAAAGAAATTTAACGTAACAAATAGATGAATATTATGTAGATCTTAATTCTTTCCTCCATATGATATCTTATGCTTGATGAGTCTTAAATTGTTCAATAAACTTAAACGTTTTTAGTTGTTTGAAGAATATATTTACTCATTTTCCTAAAAATTGAATTGTTTTTATTGAAAGCTTTTAGAAGAATACAATTTCGAAATGTTTTGAATAGAATTAGAAGACTAAATTATTGGTGTATGAACACGATTACACGAAATTTTAGTATTTTCTAGCCTCATTTGAAATTCTACTTTACTTTTTTGTTCTCTTAAACGTGTGGCACGAAGTTTGTTCCAATTTTTTAGGCTAAAACAATGTGTGGATTTTAAATTTTCTATTTTTGGGAAGGAGAATATTACGGTGTAAGTAGTTTCACTTTTTATTGCTTTTGTTACATTATGTAGTCATTGGATTTTCACACTTCACCCAATTTATTTGTAAAATCAGCATTATTTAGAGCTTGAGTTCTCAAATATGATTTTAGTTTTTTTTTAAAGCATACACAATATTTTTTTTATTTTTGTGAGTATTATTTCCAAAATTTGAGGTGATTAGTTTACCATTTTAGAAGGTAAAAAAAATGATATATTTCAGTTTAATGATGGTTAGATTTGTATCAAATATTATGGTAATAGATATTTAAGATAAGTTGCATGATTTATACTAATATTGAATTTAAATTATATCATAAAATATGTTTCGTTATATGCATGGGTTAATCATTTCTTAAAATATGTTGAATTTTATGCATTAAATAATACATATAATTTAAGTAATGTTATACATCTTAAGTGTTTTTAATATAGTTATGGTATCATTCATGTTCATTATTCTCTAGAAATATGTGGTTAATCATTCACCTCATAATTAGTTTATATTTGATGCGCTCGAAGTTGCATCGACAGTAATTATTTTATATTAATGTACCAGAAGTTACGTGATTAAAAATTAAGAATTGTATATGATAAAAGCATAGGTAGTTGCACAATTCTTGAATTGAGAAATGTTCATCACTTTAATTATATGCATCTGTAGTTGCATGTTTGTACAATAATAAATAATTTTGATTTAATGAGCTCATGTAAATATGGTATTGTATTAATGGTATCAAGAAAAGTGTTATTATGTGATGAGAAAGTATTAAGGATTAATTATCAATATCATTCCCCGAAGTGAATGTTATAATGAAATAATAATGTTTGGAAGTAAAACTTCAAATTTGCAAGAATCTCCTGAAGAGATCATGATCATTTTTTTTACCCATTGAATATGACATATTTGGTGATTTAAGCATAAAAAATGATTAATTTCAACTTTGTCTAAGGATTGTTCTGTCTAGGCTGAGGTATTTAAGTTGACAGAAATAGAACACCTCTACCTAGAAACTAACCTGAAAGTTGAATTAATTGAATTAGAATCCAAAGTCAAAATTACATAAAGTCTAGTAGACTTTCTTTAAACTTTCGAAAAATAAATATTATTTTGCATAGAAAAGCAAAGTTTACCATGATATACTTTAGAAAGTATACAAAACTTTAAAGAACTCAAGTTCATGTATTAAGATATGTGTATACTAATTGGTATAAATAGTTATATCATGACAATGTGTTGTACACAAGTGTTGCTTATATATATATTAGACATGCAACCTACCATAAATACTCTCAATACAATTAGCTTATGACTAGAAGCCAAATATATTCCATCTGCAAATTTTTAATGTGCATTAACTGCTTAAATTGCTCCACCACAATATACTAAATCCAGTCTCGGATGAGACTAGAAATATATATTTTCTTAATTATTAGATATCGTGAACCCTTGTTGGGTTATGTTTATTACACAATATGCTAATTGATATTGATGAGCAAAAGTTTTCCAACATTAGGGAGAATTGAGAAAAGTTGGAAAAATACTCATTTAGATCTTCATACGAGATCAATGTGAACTAAGTTCAAAGACAAATTATATAATGTCTTATTTAAGTATTCTACGTATCATTGTGAACTAGAAGTTCAAATGATAATTCATTTGAAAATCGAATGCTAGATGTATTTAGAGGTGATAAAGAAAGTAATTAAGATGCAAATGCATCATCAAGAATTGATATTACAACATGTTGTTACAACTAATAATTTATCACATGCTTGAAGCATAGTAGAGTAATGAGTTCCAAAGGTAAAATTTCTCGAGAATGTGGATTTCCAGGAGAAATCTTAAATTTGACTAGTCAAACGAATGTTGAAAATGTATATGAGAATAATAAAGAGATCTCGATCAGTTATGTCATGACATGGAAAAATGGAACCAAATTGATATAGTTGTTGACAACATTCTGAGTTATAATGTTGTTCTTGATATTATTTATGAAAGTGAGAATTCTGACATAGATTTGTCAAAGACTGTCGACACTTAAATGATTATCTATAGTAGTAAGAAGCAATATAAATAGAATTACACTCACTTTCAAAACAAAGAGTTCTGGACTTGTACTCCATACCTCTAAAGATGTAAACACATGTTTGATGAAAATGAGTATTTGTTTATAAAAGAAATTAAAAAAAAAGGTCATGAGATAAAACAGGACTTGGTACACAAAAGTTCTTGTAAAGACCTGATATTGATTGTGAGGAGAAATATTCTCTTATGGTGGATGCAATAACTAACATCAAACTATCTAATCATCCCGACATATGTAAAAGATCATGCACATCTTATGAATATAATTCTAAAGAAACCACAATCGTGATTTATTATTATTTATGTATATATATTGGTGATATAAATATGATAGAAATTCTTGAAGAGCTTCTAATTTCAATAGAATATATATTATGAAAGAATTTGAGTTGTAAGATTTCAAAAAATAAAGTGTTGCATTGGTTTTCAAATTAAATATTTAGCAGATGAAATATTTAATTATCAATTATTTCATAATTTTTTTATATCGAGATTTTATGTATATAAAAACATATCCCTTGAACACTCGAATGATGTTTTGTAACTTAATATAAAGAACAATATTTTACATGCTCGAGAAGATGTTGATCAATAAATACTTGGTCCTTGATCAAGTGTCGTATCTTATTGCAATAACTGCACTTATGTTTTCTAACAAATTGAACCTTGATTATCTAATTAGTTATGCGGATAAGAGAAATTTATTTGATCCTCACAAAGCTAGATCTGAAGCTAATTATCTATTTACATGTGAAGGAATCGTTATATCATGAAGATTCGTAAAACAATAGTATTTACAAAGACATTGATTACTGCAACATTCGAGAAATTGATTCTTAAAGTTGGAATGCAAACTCAAAGTGATGCTTTTATGAGGGGGAGCAAAAGTATTGCACTCTTTTTCCCTTGACTAAGGTTTTCCCCAATGGGTTTTCCTAGCAAGGTTTTTAATGAGGCAATACTTGTTCAAGTACATAAACTTGTATACAATAGATAGCTAAGGGGGAGTGTTATGAATAATAGCTATCTATTTTTAGATAATGTAACTACCCCACTAACCACTAATGGGTATTCTTTCCCTATTACCCACTACCCCTTAGTTTTAGCCATGATTGATTATCTAATAGCCAACTTAACATCTTCACAACACTATAAATATAAGTGTTGAAATGCTTGTAGATGACACCATTGAATAAGAATTCTCATAATTTTCTCTTTATATTCTCTTTTCTACTTATGAACTTTACTTACTTTCATATCAGTTTATAACAAAACCAATATATTTTCTCTACAATAATGATAACATGCTCGCTGATTGATGGCTTTCAATATCAAAATTACAAATTTAGATTTCAAAAAAAGTAACACAAAGGGTAATTCCATACTTCACCACTTGTCTGAAAAGAAGTTTAAACAACAAAGAGCTTCACTTCCCTCACCCGCCATAGCTCTGTCCCAAAGCTGCAACAACAATGGCAGTCACCGATTTCTTCGTCGGAGAAATCGCCACCGAGCTTCTCAAAATGATGGTACAAATTTCCAAAAAGTCCTGCCTCTGCAAGACCACGGCAGCTCAAATCGCCGATTCCATTCAACAGATCTTGCCGATCATCGAAGAAATCAAGTACTCGGGAGTTGAATTACCCGCTCACCGCCAATTTCAGTTGGACCGGTTCAGCGAGACGCTGCGGAGAGGCATCGAGATCTCCGAGAAGGCCCTGCAATGCGGCCGATTGAACATTTACAGAAACTTGCGGCTGGCGAGGAAGATGGAGAAGCTGGAGAAGGAAATCTGCCGGTTCATCAACGGCACGATGCAGGTGCACATACTGGCCGATGTGCACCATATGAGATTCGACACCACCGAGCGGTTCGACCGGCTGGAAGGAGGCTGGCTCGAGCGGCGGCTCGAGTCGATGAGGATTAGGGCAGACGGGTCCGGAGAGGGAGGGTGGTGGGTGGAGGAGGCGTTTAAGAAGGCCGGGGAGGATGGAATTAACGAGACTAATTCGGTGAATATTGGAATTGGATTGCGCGTTGGGAAGAAGCAATTGAAGGAACTGGTTATTGGAAGAGGCGATTTGACAGCGGTTGGGGTTACTGGGATTGGGGGTTCGGGGAAGACGACCTTAGCTACAGAATTCTGCAAAGATCCTGAAGTTCGAAGTGAGTTTTCTGTAGTTTTATGTGGATGACTTGAATTTTCTGTTTGATTTTCTGATTTTCAACATGGGTTCTTGTTTTGTGTGAATGTTTCAAAGCTAGTTGTTGATACTATATCTGTTTGATTTTCTGACTTTCAACATGGGTTCTTTTTGTTTTGTTTTTCTTGCCTCTTTTCTCTTGCTTTGTGTAGATGTTTCAAAATTTTGTTTCAAAGCTGACTGATAATATATCTGTTTGGTTTTCTGACTTTCAACGTGGGTTCTTTTTGTTGTTTTTCTTTTTGCCCCTTTTCTCTTGTTTTGTGTGAATGTTTCAAATTTTCGTTTCAAAGCTAGTAGTTGATACTAAATCTGTTGGTGTTCTGACTTTCAAGCAAAAGGGGTAAGAAAACTTTCACTACAAATAGGAAGTTTCTTGTTAATGAAGTTGAATAGCCGTTAGAGCCTCCCTCTGATACTGTTTGAAGGGGATAAATAGGCACTTCTTTTTGGAGTGAATAATTATAGAAAGTGTTGGTTTCTTTTTCTTGGGATTGTCGGATTTTGTAACTGTTGTTACCTGTTGCCACCTTTATAGGTTACTTTAAAGAGAAAATATTGTTCTTGACGGTCTCACAGTCTCCTGATGTGGAGCAACTGAGGAGAACAATCTGGGGATATGTAATGGGTAGCGAAAGTTTCGCTTCGTATGATCCGATTTCTCACGGCAGGCCTGCAAATTTAGCTCTCTTGGTTCTGGATGATGTGTGGTCAGTCTTAGATCTTGAGAATCTCATTCCAAATATATCTGGCTGCAAAACCCTTGTGGTTTCACGATTCAAATTCCCTGAAGTTCTTAGAGAAACTTATGAAGTAGAGTTATTGAGGGAAAATGAAGCAATTGCTTTGTTTTGCCACTCTGCTTTCGGACAACGATCGATTCCTTTGGCTGCTAATCACAGCTTGGTCAAACAGGTAATGAACAAAACAATAAACATACTTCTTGTTGGATTGGACTGATGCTGATTATCTTCAAAACGTCCAATTTGGTTGTTTTATTTCCCTCATTTATTAGCTAATTTGAATTCCAGGTTGTGAGCGAATGCAAATGTCTGCCTCTTGCACTTAAAGTCATAGGAGCGTCTCTCAGAGGACAGAGTGAGATGTTCTGGAATAGTGCAAAGATCAGGTTGTCGCGAGGTGAGCCTATTTGTGAGTCTCATGAGAACAGATTGCTTCGTAGAATGGCAATCAGTATCGAATGCCTTTCGAGTAAAGTGAGAGAATGCTTCCTTGATTTAGGATGCTTTCCCGAAGATAGAAAGATTCCTCTTGATATTCTCTTAAATGTTTGGAAGGAGTTGCATGATCTTGATGATGAAGAAGCTCTTGCTGTCCTTTTCGAGTTATCTCAAAAGAATCTCCTGACCCTAGTGAAAGATGCACGGTATGGATGTTATATTACTTATTTAAGTCATTGTTGTAGAGATCAAGGTATGTCGGCTAAATGCTTGATTCGTTGATATGCAGCGGCGGTGACATTTACAGCAGTTATTATGAGATGTATGTCACTCAACACGATGTCTTGAGGGACATTGCTCTTCATTTCAGTAGCCGGGAGAACGTAAATGACCGCAAGCGATTGCTGATGCCAAAAACTGAAATGGAACTTCCAAAAGAATGGTTAAGGAAATCAGATCTGCCATTTAATGCAAAACTGGTTTCAATTCACACAGGTAGATTGCTTTCTCTTGAAGCAAGATAGACTTGTAAAGATGAGCATCCTATAAAGCTTTTAACTCAAAGAATTACAAAGTCAAGTTAACGAGAGAGACGACACTTTTATGATTATAAGCCTTTTATGCTATGTTCTTGAGAAGTTTAAGCTCATCTTTTATTACGCATTCATGACACAGGTGAAATGAAAGAAATGGATTGGACGCAAATGATATTTCCCGAGGCCGAAGTGTTGATTCTAAACTTCTCCTCGAGTGAATTCTTCTTGCCACCTTTCCTTTGCAACATGCCAAAGCTGAGAACACTGGTTGTGCTAAATAACAATGCAACACATGCAACTCTCAGCAACTTTGTTGTTTTTTCTAGTTTGATAAACTTGAGAAGCATCTGGCTGGAAAAAGTTTCCATTACCCAACTTTTAGATGCTCGCGTCCCATTGAAACATCTGAGGAAGATATCTCTTGTCTTCTGCAAGATCAACAACAGCCTCGACGAGTCAATGGTTAACGTATCCCAGATATTCCCGTACCTTTCGGAACTCAAAATCGATCACTGCAATGACTTGGTTAAGCTACCTTCAAGCATTTGTGAGATGCAAAATCTCAAGTGCCTTAGTGTCACCAACTGTCATAGTCTAAGCCAACTGCCTGCCAACTTTTGGAAGCTAAAAAGTGTACAAATCTTGAGGCTTTTTGCCTGCCCACATCTCACAACTCTACCACCAGGCATTTGTGAACTCTCTTGTCTGAAGTACATTGACATCTCTCAATGTGTTAACTTGATTAGCCTTCCTGAAGAAATTGGTAAGCTGGCAAATCTAGAGAAAGTTGACATGAGAGAATGCTCACAGATCAGGAGACTACCCAGATCAGTTGTATCCATGCAATCTCTATGTCACATAATCTGCGAGGAAGACGTCTCATGGCTGTGGGAGGATGTGAAGAGTCATATGCCTAATCTGTACATTCAAGTCGCCGAAAAATGCTTCGATCTCGACTGGCTCAACGATTGATTTAAACTTTTTGTTATTGATTTTTCTATGTTCACGACTTTTCCTAATCGATAAGTGATTAGTTATGAAGGTTTCAAATTTCATGCTCTTTTATGATACACTTATCCCATAATTATAATTTCACTTGGGAAGAAATATCTGATTCATCCAATGAGAAGAACTTGATAAATTAAGGTTATTGATGAAATTTAGTCAAAATGAAAGCAGATATGAATGGAAAAAAGTATTCACTCCATGGAAGTTGCAAAGAATCTCCATGTAGATAAGAAGAAAAATAGTTTAGTCCCTGGCAGCTTCTAGGAAACTCCCCAAAAGATCTTTGAAATAATTGCAGCCATTGGCAATTTGGAAGCTATATAAATGTCATCTTCAATCATTTTCCATAGTCATTTTGATGAACACAGAGCCCCACCATCATGATTTCCTTCATTTCCTTTTCACTGATTTACTGGCAGGGTTGCCCCTATGCTTTGTATTTATCTGATTGTTGTGTATGGAGAGTAGGAATCTTGAAGTCTTGGAAAGTGACTAAGGACCCTCACCCATCTTTGTACTTCTTTGGATAGAAAAGGACCTTTACCCGAAAATCGGACCGACCCCGTTCAAGAAGTTTAAGGAGTGTTTGGCTCTCGAGTTAAACTTTTTGTAGCTATTCAAGAAGAATGTAATTTCTCGATTAGTTAGTTAGCTCTCTGATAAGAACCATCTCTTGTATTTTTTTTCAAAAATAATCATCACCTTCTTTAAGCACTAACCATCTCTGACAAGTCGGAGCGTGGTCACCGAAATGTAAAGAACTAACATCATGTCAACTAGCCAAATCTGATTTCATTGAAATGAAGTAACACAGACTTCAAATGGTTAGATCCAAAATCTATCCATTTTCAAAGGGGTTTGACAGTCTTTTTAGGAAACCCAGTTATCAAATTATAGAGAATTAGAGAGCTAAAACTAATTAAAACATTTACCCAAATTCCCTATATTTTCCATAAGTTTATTTTATGTAATAGTACTGGAGTTTACTTGTATGTAAGGGGGTGTTTGGGCCACCGAGAATAAGGAGGAGAATGAGAATGGAGATGATTCCCCGTATTTGGGCCACCGGGAATCATTCCCTTCATAACCACGTTTTTCAAAAATCATTTTTTTCATTATTCTTTTAACTACTTTTTATTCTCTTTCTAACAATTTTTCATACATCATACCACTATTTTTCATTCCCATTATATACATTTTTTTATTTTTTCCATAATCATTATCTTTATCTCAAACACGAATAATCATTCATTATCTTCACTCCAAACACAAATAATCATTCTCTACGGATCACATAATAAAATGATGGCTAAAATATTTCATATTTATGGTAGATCCAAAATTTGAGCCTACCATTGACCGAGGAGAAATACATTTTTCATTCATTATTGAAGTCTTGCTTTACAGAAATGTCTCTAGATGGGATGTCAAACCTTTTTTCTTTTCTGTTTTTCTTTTTTTTTTCCTCTGCATTTCTTAATCCGTCTCTCTTCCTCCTTTTGTTGATGGACTTATAAAGTCATCATCACATTTTTATTTTTAATTTTCTAAAAAGAAAAAGTGCCTTTTTTAAGGTCATAAACCTAACATTTGTATACAATTAAACATTTTTTTTACTTGTAAATCATTTGTATATTTAAACTTCTTCATCGATAAAATGTCTAAATCATTTGAACACATGCTTAAGTCGATATATTTTTTAATGTTAAGTAGCATTATTGTATCCCGAACTAAGAGTGAACAGGATCCATGTTGAAAATCTTTTGAAAGGTCCATTTGATAATCATTTGGAAATTTAAGCTTATTCTTATTTAAAATTTTTATAATGTGTTATATCTTTCTTATAATACATTCATCTTTTGTTAAGAAAGTATGTGAATACTAACTAACTTTAAAAAATAAAACAAACTTTTGGAAACTATTTTTTTGTTTCTAAATTTTGATTTGGTTTTTATAAATATAGAGAAGATGTAGACATACAATTAAGAAAAAATATACAATAATATAATTGTTATAGGCTTAAATTTCAAAAACCAAAAACAAAAAACCAAATAATTATCAAACGAATTTTAAAGTTTTGGATTGGTCCATTCTCGGACCTGTTTAATCTTATGGATTAGAGCAACTCAATCCAACCCAATATTATACAAAGTTTGGGTCATATGGATTAGTCCTCAAAGTTTGGGTTGGATTGAGGTGTTCTTAGTTGTGTTAATATTTTTTTATCTACAAAACAATGGTATTCATACTCGTAAAAATACATAAACAAATAAAATATAGATAATATTGTACTTGAATCTAAATTACTTATTTTATTAGTGTATGTTACTTATCACTATGTTAAGAACTTACACACGTGTGTACGTACACAACGAAAACTATAACTCGACCCAAATAAAATTAATACGCAACTCAATTCTTACAATGAGGGTTGGATAATCCAAAATCATCATATAGTGTAGTGGTCATAGTGGCCACTATCTTAGAATTAATTTTTTAAGAATTTTTTTTACATTCAAATATTGTAGTATCAATGGTAGACGTATTTGACTTATTGATTTTTTTGTATGCACTTTCCCACACTAGCCACCCACACATATATTGATTGAGCAAATTTAATTGGTGCATATTTTTAGAATTAGAAAAAGTTGGTGCAATTTCCATTATTAATAATTTTTATTATTTTTTATTTTTTATTTCATCGTATAAAATGTGATTAGATATTGAGGACTTTTTTTTTTCAACACAAACCATTCGACCCGAAATGCTTCATTTATAGCCATTAAAGATAAAATTATAAGTGTCATTATCATTTTAGTCTTCGTTTTCCATTGAGCCCGATAACCATTTCGTTTTTTATTTTTTGTTTATAATTTTTCATTTTTGGTTTTTGGTTTTTTGTTTTAAAAAATAAAAACCTTGTAAGTTTGATAACTCATTTTAGTTTTATATTTTTAAAAATGAAAAAAAAAACATATATGATAACTGATTTTTGTTTTCAATTATCACATCTTGTTTGGATTTTTTTAGTTTTTTATTATTTATTCTTGTTTTTTTCATACTTTTTTTAAAACAAAAACAAAAACTTGTTTTTAAAAGCTATTTTTTTTAGTTTTTTATAATTTTTTTTATATTTTAAAATTTTAAACACAAAAACTAAAATTGGTTATCAAATAAACCTATTTTTAAAAAGTAAAAACAAAAACAAAAAACAAAAAACGAAATAATTATCAAACGAAACCTAATTTATTCAATTATATTCGACTCCACTTTTTAGTCAACACGAACATAACTTTGCTACAATTGATATATAACTATCTCTTTTTGGGTCTAAGATTCAAATTTTCCTATTTAAATATCCAAAAATAAACATCATACCTACCAAATACCAAATACCAAATGGACCATTTTCTCCCCTAAAACACCAAGGGAATCTTGTAAAATGATAAGGAAGTATCCTCTGTCACCTTTTTCTCCCTAAATTGCTTCATAAAAAAATGAAGAAAACAAAAGGGTTTTTGATTCATAAACAATATTTCCAAGGCTTTCACATTTCCCTGCAAATTCGATTACAGAAAAGACGCAGCTTCCACCCTTTTAGCCTTTTTCCCAAAATACCCCCACGTTTGAAATGTGATCAAATCCTCTTAACTCTGTTCATTTCATTGACTAATCCATCACTTTCAAGTGATTTTTGAAGATGAAAGTATCCCGGCTTTTTATCGGAGTTAAACTATATAAACTCTTTTAAAACTTTTATTCCCTTTATATTTTGTATTCTTCACGATCTCTTAAATAAAAGAATCATGTAAATATGTGTTCTTTGACTCGTGCTCTTTAATCATGGTTATTTTACTATTCTTGCATAAGACAAAAAAAAAAGAATCAATAAGAAAAATCTCTACATGCTTATTTGGATTTGGAACATTTCTGGTTTCTCAACTTCACTATTTCAGATACAGAAGAACAACCACTGGTTAAGCTGTATAATTCGTTCATCGCAGTAGAATATAAACAAACATGAAGCAAAACAACCATTTTCAGTGAAATCTAGTTGGTATGTACTCGTTTAACCTTAGAGGAAGACCGTAAAATTCGTCGTTTCTGACGTCTCCTTTCTTGTGTTGGAATGGTTTCCACCACGAGACTCCTCGGTCGTTGACTGAAGGCTTTGCGTCGAGAGTTTGATCAAGCAGTGTTCCGATGATTATGGCCATTGTAGGGGCTGATGAGAAAATGGTGTTTAGGATGTCATTGAACTGCATAACAATGAAGTGTTAAAGAAAAGACAAATGTAACAGAAAAGAAAGGAGAGTAGTAAATGAAGTGTTTTTCACGACTGACCCATCTACCAGCTGTTTGAACCGGTCCATGACCGTCTTGTGATGTGTTTGTGACGAAATACTGAGGTATCGAGATTCCGAGGAATAAGGAGAGGCCGATGATATAGAGGTTTCTCATGGAATTGTTGTTGGTGAATTGCATAAATGAGATCCCGGTAGCGGCTGCAGGTAGGAAACAAAATGTTCATCGACACATGAGAACCACAAACTGTGGATATGAGTTTTGTCAAGTGGTTATTGAGAGAAAGGACTCACCGACGATGCCGAATAAAACACAGTATATGGCAGCAAATATCGATAAAGGAATGGATGCAAAGAAGGCACCAAACTTTCCTGAAAGATGTGGGAAATGTGACGATAGGCAAAGAACGACACGTCGGGACAATTAGTACAGTTCATGAAAGATACGAAAAACAAACCGAATATGGAGAAGAAGATCATGAATCCAGTTGATATCTGCACAACCCTTCGGCTTCCTATGTGTGTGAGTCCAAGAAGGCCAACATTTTCACTGCAAACATCATTTTACCAGCCAAGTTGGTGGAAGCACAGTTTAGATAATATTTGGTTCTCAACCGGTCGAGTTTCGAATCATCGTTCACGATTAGTGTACTACAAAAGCATAAAGCGAGCAAGCAAGAAAACTTTGTAACCAGAAAAACTCCTTACACGGATGCAGAGTTGCCAGCAATGCAACCAAAAATTCCCTCGACCAATAGGCCAATACCCTGCACATCGAATAATGCACTAAAATTTTCAAAACTGAACTGGAAGTATAAAACCAACACTGTCTCGATTGATGAAACAAGTTCATGGATATAAAAATGAGATACAAAAGACCATGGTGTTGAACAAGTATACCTGTAAGCCAATACTTCGGTTAAAAATGTATGCTGGTGGTGGTGTAGCACCCGAAAGCCGTGCTGCTGCAAAAAATGTCCCAGTTGACTGCACTAACACAGAATCTAAATGTCAAAGATTGTGGAAGTAATCCCGAAATTCAGCTTTTGCTTGAATTGAAAACCGACCTCTGCCGATGTAACGAGTGTAGCCCCCATCATGCCGAAAACATGACTGGCACGAAATATTGGAGTACCCCACTGAAATGGATAAGGGACTCTAATCCTACACAAAGCACCAGTGGAGATTGTTTCATTAAAAGAGTAAGGGAAGACAGGTTCTTCTGCAATGCTAACACTACAAAAGCAATTCGATGTTACCCGAACATACCAAGGGGCAGACGACATAAGGAACGAGCGATCTGTACGGCAACTCTGTTTCGTCACCTCACGGACATGGTTGTAAGCTCCAGATACAGTGAGAATAGCAGCAAAAGCCCAAATAAGAGCAATGCAGATAAGGAGACCAAACCGCTCAAGTACGATATCGACACGATGATGAATACGCCTCAAGTACTGCAAGATTGCAAACATTAGCACATTGAATCAACTAAAAAGAAACAAAGCACCAATATAGAAGTTTAAGAAAACAAAATTACCTGCTGGACAATAACAAGGAGAATCAACATGGGCAAGCCAATCTCCACACAATTAGCAAGCTGCACAAAGCACAAATAACATATTCATACTTCACAAGTTCACATTGTTATATTTCAATAACCACTTAGATAAAAATACCGAAATCTTCGGAATTTTACCATTGGGAAGCCTCTCATAAATAGACCGAGACCGACCATGCAAACCAGAGGTACGATAACTACCGGAGTAAATAGTCTGACAACAAAGAGGAAATTGATGATGAGAACAAAATAATTTCGAGCCTTACACGATTGTCCCCAAAAATAGTTGTTAGATGAATTATTACCTTGTGAGATGGCCCCATGCCCTACTAAATCCAAGTATAATATTTATCATTGAAGCAACAATCAATGACCCTTGGATCGTACGGACAGTATGGGTGAATCTCTGTGAAATAAATCAAATATACAGAGGGTTAGATTCTAAAATTCTAAAGCAACTTGACCACACAAAGTATAAGTTTCCCAAAAACAAAAATTTTAAACAACAAATACATCATAGCTTATATGGAGAACTGATGGCAAAACATAGTTATCTTTAGAAATAGATTACAATGTGGGTAAAAGTGCATAGAATGGTTTCAAATAGTTTCAGGTTCAAATCCCCGACAACCAACGAACACGAATAGTCAGATTGAGAGAGTGGCATTTCCAAAGGAAATACTCATCCAACTGGCATTCATCAATGTAAAAAAGTGAGTACTTTCAAAAGTATGAAAGGTTTTAGTTTGAATATGCAAAACTGGAACAAATTCTTAAGGTCTAGTTTGATAACCATTTGGTTTTTGAAAGTTAAGTCTACAACCACTACTTCAACCTATATTTTTCCTTACTTTGATGTATACATGTTATCTTTATTTTAAAAAGTAAAAAACTAAACTAAAACTTGAAAACTAATAAAAATAACTTCTAAAAACTTGTATTGGATTTTGGAATTTGGTTTGGGTTCAAATACTTTAGGGGAAGATTAATCTCCTCATAGAGAATTTGAATAAAAATAAATTTAAATTTCAAAAACCAAATGGGACCTAAGCCATTCTTCAAAACACTAACAACATCACAATAATAATAAAAAAAGAGTCAATGCCATTCAATAAACAGCTAAACTTCATATACCTCATGTTCACTAGAAAAGGTCTGATCAGAGAAATCATTGATGATTGACAACACAGGTAAAATGAATACGAACGACGACCGCATCACCGTCGGGAGCCTCGATCCAAGAGCTGTTTGAAGCAAAGTGTTCAACCCTGCAGTGAACAGCAAAGTTTGAATCACTCGAGCTTTGTCCCCCTGTCAACATTCACAAAGTATCATCACCAATCAGTTTCAAAACATGTCAAAACGGAGCAACAAACTTCAGCCTTGACAAAGAATAGGTAATTAAAAGCTCACTTACAGGGCTGCCGCCCATTCTAGGCACAAGGGTAGTAGCAATAAGAACAATAGTTCCAAGCACCACAATATAGTGCTGAAATGCTAGTAAAACAGCTTCATCTGCCAAATTCAAATGGTCAAAAGCACTTCAGTAATCGAAAAGGTAAGAACATTAACGAAACTTCTCTATTATAGCGTAATCATCCATCTCAAAATATATCACTGATGAAACGAGTAGTTCATCTATCTTATAAATGTTAATTCACATTTCCAACGTGAAATCCTCAACACTCAAAACAGTGCTCTTTTGGATTCACATTCACCAATCTCGGAATGGATCCGAATTTGATTTTTCTTGGATCGAATATTTGTTTGAGTTTAATGGACTCATAATATGTTAGATAGGATGAGATTTCATCTTAAAAACGACAGTCCACTTTTCATATAAATGTTACTCATCACTTTTTCGATGTGAGATTCTTAACAAAGAGAACTGGATGAGATTTTAATTTTATAACTAACTCAGAATCTCAGAAGAAAAAAGCAATACCAATCAGGACACTTTTAAGCTGACTAGAAGTAAATGAAAAGGGAGAATCGGAATAAAGAAGAACAAAAGTGGCTAGATTCAGGAAAGAAAATGAACCCAAAGAGAAAAAAATATTAAAAAAAAAAAAAGAAAGAATCAGCAAGAAAATTGTCCCCTAAACTTAAAGATTAAAACTTTAGCAGATTTCGAATAAAATTAGAGCAAAAAGAACAAAACCCAGAAACCAATCGAAGAGAAAAAGATTGAGAAAACTAACGCCAAGAAGGATTGGAGTGGATGCAGTAGTGCAACTGTTGAAGTTGCTCGGCCGGAGTCCAAGTGGGTCCACGAGACAATGCTAAGTTCGGCGGCGGCTGCGCCGACGGAGCCGCCGTCGCCGGCGAAGTGTGCTGGTGGGTGTTGGCCGATTCCCCCATTGATGAATCTTTCACAAGCTTTGCTATTTGGGATTCTTCACAAGACGCAGTGGAATAACAGAGAGAAAAGAAAATCAAAACAAAACAAGAAGAAATGAGCTTTATTTTAAAACTTCAGATTCCGGGAAATGTAATTTTTTTTGTTTTTATGTCACTAAATATTATTAAAGACTAATTCTGTTCTAAATTCTGATTAGTGATAAGCCCATCATAATGAACTAAACTAACCTACGTTAAACTTTATACATGAGAAATTGTAAAAGATACTTCAGTTTACGATTAAAAGTTTCAGAACAAAAAGTTCAGCCTTTAATTATTGTGAACTAAAAAATTGCTATTTTTGTTGCTGTTGTTCATCAATACATATTTGAAAATAGGACTGTTTTTAATCAATTGCCAATTACTTTACTGTTATTTACGGCTATGCCACCTCGTTTTTTTAGAGCTATAATTAGAATTTTTTGCTCTTTTGAAAAATTATATTCAATTAAATTAAAAATCACGAATAAAGAATATAAATATATTAATGAAGAGATTATTGGTTCAAATATCGGCCAACTTGAAATCAGAAAAATAAAATGGTGAAAGAAGCATTAGAATATTTAATCATGCCCAAAATTCTATTTCCAGAGAACAAAAAATAGAAATAAATTCGTAATAGTCTAGAAAGAGTAGGGGCAAAAGAGTAAATACGGTACGAGAGAAAAGGCGAGAACAGAGAAGATTTCAAATTTCGCGCCAGCCACGTGAGTGCCACGCGGGGCGTTACGGCTGACCCGCCAGTCCCATAATATAGAAAGATGGAGCGTAATAAACACTAAATTAAAATATTATTTTCATCCCATACTTTTATGGTTCAAATTTAAATATTATTCAATCTCAAAAAAAAAAAATTAATATTATTCCTCAAAAAAAAAAAAATTAAGAGAAATATTTTTCTCCAAAAAAATTAAAATAAATAAATAAAGAGCTAATCTCAAAAAGAATTTAAAGAAGAAATCAAATCATGCTTACCTTTTTTTTTATAGCCACATATTTTACTTTTTTGTATTCATATTTTTTAAAAAATGGATAGGTATAAATATGGGTTAGTATGGACTCAATAAGTTTCTATCTTTAAATATGGTTAAATAAAAAATAAATAACCTAACATAATATATTTTTTAAATTAAAAATTAAAAGTTTTATACTTTTTAAATATCATAACAAGAATATAAGTTACATGATACTGTATACATTTATGATTATTAAGTCATAAGTTTTAATTTCTACACTTCATTTTATTTTTTTAATATAAATTGAAAAAGATGAATCACAAATCTAATTTTAAAAAAATCAAAATACCGATTTTAAGATTACCTAACATTTTATTCTTTAAAATAGTGATCCTTTCCTTTAAAAAAATATATATATAACTAACATGGTTATACTTTAAATAATAATAAAAAAAAACTATTTAAAAAGGGTATGTTTTAAAATGATGGCACCGACCTTAGTGGCCCATCTGGAAGCGTAGCAAAATGTGGAGGCTTTTTAGCGAATTAAAAAATTGGGTTTATTTTTGTGTGTAGTGAGTCAGTCACGTGGGTCAGATCACTGACGTGGTAGAATCCTGGACTTGCCAGGTTCTGATTTCAATGTGCTAACTAACGGTAATATCTCATTCAATTTTGGTTTCTTAGTAGTTTGCATTTGCCATTTATAATGCAATTTAGTTAAGCTACATTTATTCTAAGTCATATGATTATTTGATTTCTTGTATCAAGGAGAAGATGATTTTGTAAATTCATAGATCTTACCTATTTTTATTTGTCCCTCGTATTTTCACTCTTTTATTTTTTTGAATTAAGAAACATTTGGAATGAAAATTTTGAACTTATAATCTCTTGATTATTAGGTGTTCATGATCCCGTTAAAGACATTTTGGTGAAACTGAAAACTACGGCCCTATTTGATAACCTTCAACTTTTTTATTTTTGGTTTTTGAAATTTAAACCTACAAATACTTTATCATATGTTTTTTTACTTGAATATCTACATCTCATCTTCATTTGTAGAAACCAACTCAAAATTTGAAAGAAAAAAAAACTGACTTCTAAAACTTGTTTTTGTTTTTTAAAGTTGAATATCACGCACATACTTTCTTTAAAAAAAAATGAATGCATTATAGGAAAGGTGAAATACATTGTAGAAAATTTGAGTAAGAATAAATTTAAATTTCAAAAACCAAAAATAAAAAACCAAATGTATATCACACACGGCCTACATCTTCTTCAAATCCAAACTCTGTGTTGTTCTGCGTTTTTAATTAAAATGGCTTTGAGCTTCCCACATTCTTGGACTGAGCTGCAATTCTTAGAAATGCTGATGTTGAAAAACTTTGGGCCATGGAGTTTAAGCATGACCACCCAAGTTGAAGAAACAAAAATATAAAGTCCAATGCTTCCAGTTATACTCTGCACTGTGTTTATAAATACATGCTTGGCTCAACTCAACTCCAGACTTGTAACAATCCAGCAGGGGATGTACAACTCAACTCAACTCAACTCAACTCAACTCAACATGGATTCGAGTTTTTCGGGCATTCATGTGCCCACCCCTATCAATTCCAGTGATCCATCTACTCTTCAAGCTGCTTTCATCTCTCTATATGATAATTTTTCGTTTCCATTGCCCGGAGAATCACGGGATTTCCAATAAGTATTCGACCTCTAAGTTGTTGGGGACTTGGGGTGGACTGGCGATCTCTGCATTTCGATGTTAGTTGCAGAATTCATAGAAACTATCTACTGCTATGTTCACACTGATTGAACTTTTGGAGTTTTTTTTTTAAACCGAGAAATCGGAGCTTCTCTCTACTAAACCCGAAGTAAACACGCCCATCCTTAGGCCAAGTATCGAGAGACATTGAAGGAATTTAGACATGAGAGGTGTCTACGAATTAATGTCAGAGGTAAGTTTAAAACTTAAGACTTTGAGGAGAACACACCTTCAAAGCTCAAGACCACCATTTCACCCCGTGGGGATGACTGAGACTGACGTGATGAAATCTTAGGGCTCATTGGCTATGGGATACTTCACAAGCTCAGTGGTGGTGGAGGTGAACAAGCTCAGTACTGACTGACTGGCTAGTAATAACCTGAACAGAGAACATCTAACCTATTTCTATTGGCTACCATCACTTATAAATGTTATAAACTTCGGCGTCTACGTAGCGTGTGCATCTTGGTATATACACAAGCAGTGGAGGCGAGCAAGCAAGTCGGTGAAGTAAGGCCGCATAGGGAGGGCGTGCAAGGATGTCAGGTTTATCATAGTTACAAGATGACTAAAGTTTGACAATCTGTGCACGAACGTAATGGGAGTTTTACATGCTTTGGGAATTAATGCAGATGTGCATAATGCATATACACAGACCCCAGATCACTTTTGCCATCATGAAAAACCAACCACAGAACTAGGGAAGTAGCAAAATCCAATATAATCTAAACCATAAATGCAGATGTGCATATACACAGACTAGTTTACATCTCTGTATGATTGTTCTCTACATCCAAAACTAAAGAGTATATGATGCTTCTATTGCTTTATTAACTACCACAAATAGAATAATGCAAGATTTTTTTTTTTTGTTCATTTACAATGTACATCCACCAAAGATATAAAGATATAAACAAGGAAGCTGGGCAAGTAGGAGATGTTACCTACATCTGTGAAAAAAAGAATCTTGAAGAACACTTTCTGCTACCATTTGACATCCAGTGTCAGAGCTTCAGGAGGGACAAGAAGAGATGGAAACTTGGTGAAGGATATATTTGGCAGTAGATTCCTCCAATCAGTTGAATCTGCTATGATCAAAGGCTTCAACTTCTTAACTACAAGAGGCTTCAACCTCACTGCATCGAGCCTAGCCATTACCTCAAATGATGCACGCTCTACCATAGGCTTCGTTCTCCACTCTGCCAATCTAGCATTGCGACTACTATTCGTTCCAATAGTACTTTCAATTTCTAGCTGAAAACGAATGACAACCGATGCTCTCATTTTAACTTTAACAAAAGCCAGCAAGCCATTTTGAAGGATCCTAGTACTCAGGTAACGTTGAAGAACACTTTCCAACATATTAAGACGCAGTTTTAAGGAATCAAGTACGGGAGAATTCTGTGTGTAAGTATTCCTACCATAGCACTTGTCTGGCATCAACTCAATTGAATCCTTAGAAAGGAAGCTAGTTCTTATATAATCATCAGGATTTCGTGTCCTATATGCAGATACTGTTGCAGAGCCATAAATGCGTAGAGGAAGCAAAGGTGAGCAAAATGGAAGCCAGAAAGGGTAAATCCCAGTTTTTCCAGGGCTCGTTCTGGTTTCGTTCAGCAGTGTGGCAAGTTTAGATGAATAAAACACAGATACCTCCTCAGCTTCACTAACTTCTACTGTTATGCCTTCTCCCACCAGAATTCGTTTAAGACCAACGTGAGTAGCATTCGTCTGAGTGAATATACAAATAATTAATGATGGCACCAATCAATTAACTCCCAAAATAGAAAGACTATTGATCCACCCAGCAAGCCAATTAATGACAGTTGTAAACAGAAAAATAAGGGCCCCGTTTGATAACCATTTTGTTTTTTGTTTTTTGTTTAAGAAATTTAAGCCTATTTCCATTCAAATTTCCTACCATGTGCTCCATCTTTCCTACAATGTATCCATCTTTCCTTAAGAAAGTAGGAGAATACTAAACAAATTTAAAAAAAAAAAAGTTTTTGGAAGCTACTTTTTTTTGTTTACAAATTTTGGTTTTGTTTATTAAAATATAGGTAAGATGTGGATATCCAAATAAGAAAAAATGTATAGTAAGGTAGTTGTTGTAAGCTAAAATTTCATAAACAAAATGGTTATCAAAAGGGGCCTAAACTAAACTCTCAGTTCCTTGTCAAAATTGATAACAAATTCTAGACAAAACTGGGAAATTGAAGTTTTGCTTTACTATATTCAGGGTGGATACATAAAAAGAATGGAGAGAGGAGCTACCTACAAATTAATACCATATGTGAGTCACGAACTTGAGACTTTAAGGAGCACACTTTCAAACCTAAGCCTACAGAACCATTTGACTTTGTAAAATTGGATAAAATTGTTTCTACTTCTACTATGTAACATCTACAAATTAATTTCATGCAACAACCTATGCAGCTTGCAATAGAAAACAACATACAAACGAAAATCGAAGTTCTAGCCAGGCGAATTTTGCTACTACAACCTACATCTGCTTGGAGATGGAGAAGATGAATAAAATTGAAGCAAGAGAAGAGAACATACAGGTAAGGACAGTGAAAGTCGAGCATCTCCTTCAACCATCAAATCAAAAGGACCTACAATTTTGAACGACCTAATGGCAGCCATTGAACCGATGCCATCAATCAAAGCATCAAAGCTAGTCTCGTTAGCATAACTCGGCTTTATCCACGGCAATACCTCGTCGGAAAATTTAGCCAACAGCTGAGTTTTCCCTAATCGGAGACGAATTTCATAGCCCTCCGCAGTTCTAAATCTCACAGTCCCAATATCCAGTTTCAATATTCTCATTTCGTTCAAATTCCATTCCTGCTTCGCCGCTATTTCCTTCAAAATATCCTGATGGAAACAACAAAATTAGGAAAATCGTCGTGAATGTCGGAGCTTGGTTAGAGTTCGGAACTCAAAATCGAGATCTGTGGACAAGAATACCTGTAAGAGATGCGCATTGTTGTTGGTGTTAGAGGTTGAATTGTTCGGTGAGGAAGCAATTGATTCGGAGTTTAGAAAAATAGAAGCTTGAAGTTGAAGGAGCATGAACAGCAATGGCGTCCGACGATGAATCGTCATCGCCTTTGGCTCGTTGAAACCGATCAGCGCCGATCCAAACTGATTTGGTATTCCCAATTTCCCTCTCTCTCTCTCTCTCCCTCCTACCTTCGGCGTCTTGGGAATCATGAACCAGAGAGTATAATTTTCCTTTTTTTTTTTGAAGATATATAATTTCCCTTTTTCCCCATCAATATCAATAGAGATTGAAATGGAGAGATTTGAAATGAACTTGTATTTTTTTGTTTTGCTTAAATTAGTTTAAACAAAGTTAGATATTTGTTTTTTGAAGCACAAAGTTAGGTTTTAGTCATCTAAATATAATGTGAGTTAAATGTTTTATTCACAAAAAAAATCATATTATTTAAGCTTTTTATTTTTAATAATATAAAGTCACAACTTTATTCATGTAATTGGGATATTATTTACTCATCTTTCTAGAAATACTAAAATTGGTGTTCCAAATGAGTGACACAGTGATTAATGATTTTGACTTTGAGAATATGCCCTTTTCAAGATTTTGAGTTCAAGACGTATGTGTGACATTACAATATGATCTATTGGCCTAGGGATGAGTATGGTTACCCTTATTTCAAAAAAAAAAAACTAAAACTAGTTTACCATACAATTTCGGACTAGTTCGACTTAAGTCGTTTCGAATCTACGCAAATCTACAAAGGTCAGAAGATAAACGACAACTCTATTGCCATCTTTTAGTTCGACAAGATTTCAACTTAGGAATGGGTCCTCCGAGCTGATAGACGTCAATAGTTTACCCACTCTTGGACCAACCGACCAAATTGTAGTACAAAAATACGTCAAGTGTGTAGAGACACAATTGATGTATCATTTAATCATCTACACAATTGGCATATCATTTTACCATTAGAGCATAGTACAACTGTGTAGATGATTAAATGATACATCAATTGGCATAAATTTTTTTAAGAAACTTATTTTTAAACGTTTTTTTTATGAAAATAAACATAGTACAACTGGTATTTTAATTATGATCACGTAATTTGAATCCCTAGAATCCTCCTTAATAAAAAAAAATTATATGAATTTAAATTTCAAATATAAGCCATTACATATTAACCATTCTTCTAAATGAATCTTTCCAAGTTCCAATATTTCAATTAGTTAAAATTTCATAAAAATATAAATCACTATCGACATATTATAAAAAAGAAACATTTAGCAATACAAATATAAATCACTCTCCACATATTAAAAAAGCATCTTGCAATACATATACACAAAACCGATGTACTCACAATTACATACATTTTGGTAATAAATAAATGGGAAAATGAAAGTTAAGAAAGCAATAAAGAAACGCCATCATCTTCATATGAATCTTTTCCCAGACCAATGTGGATGACTCCTCATTAAATGAGATCAAAATACAACTGTGGCTACAGTTAAAATCACAAAGAATTTACAGATGAATGTAATTCACATCCAAGGTTCTTCAACTTCGGCCATCAGGACTTGGCCAAAACAAAAATTGGATGTGTAAATTTTAGAATCAACATCAAGAATCAAGATATAACAGATTCAGTCTCTGCCAAAAAGAGTAGACGATGAAGCATCAAGAAACTACCACACCTTTGCCTGCATTTTGGTCACTCGTAGTATCAGAAACTTTTGACGGAGGCCAGTATCGGAATACCGATCTACCAACAATGTTTTCGACGGGAAGTGGACCCCTGGCAAACCCAAACGAGAACACTTTTAGAAACAATTTGATGATTCATTAATTTCGATTGTTATCTAAAGAGTTAGATGCAATATCTATGGAAATTCGACAGACCCGATAAGAACAAATGTGGAGCTCGTTTTCCTGATTATGTACAGTTGAGACAGAAGTAGTAAACTGAATCCAAGATAGTTGAATTACCAGTTATGAGAATCAAAACTGTTGTTGCGATTGTCTCCCATTACAAAAACATACCCTTCAGGTACAAGCTGCAAGACAAACATGGCATTCAATAATTTAAATGAACATGTTTTACCAAAGATGTATTGTTTCATCAGTAATAATCAGTAATTGCTAGGATATATTACCACTGGATCCATGTCATAAGAAAGTGGCTCCAAAATAAACTTCTCATCCTGAGCATCACCATTCACTAAGAGTTTTCCATCCCGAACCTATAGCAATAAAACAAAATGAGCTTAAGAATCAGAACCTTTCATCATAAATTGATATATATTAAAAAAGGATCAGTAAGATCAAACACTTGAACCCAGCAAAATCAAAATCATTAGCATAGGTAGATGAAATTCGCTAACCTCAACACAATCGCCAGCATTGGCCACAATTCTCTTTATGAATACATCACTTGAGTTATAACCAATTTCCTGCAAATGTAACCCGCATTTTAGTTAATAAATCAGCAACTTGATTAAATTTTGAGAGGGAAAGTTACATAAAAAGAAAATAGAGATCTTAAACACTACCTGCAAGATTGGAGGTGCCTTAAATATGACGATATCAGAAATACTCGGCTTTCGAAAAAAATAGGACACCTGAAAAGCAGAAAAGAATCACCAAGTTAACCAAGAAACAAGCGATCAAAAATGTCAAACCAGTTATTTATCATATAGCTCTTCCTTCTTCAATAATCATCAAACACCTCCTTCAATTGCCCTCTCTATATGTCATTTGACAACTGAAAAGGGAAATTCAAGTCTTTAAGGAGGCAGGGTTTATACAAAGGAGATTAAAGAAAGTAAACTCAACTCTCACAATGTACATCATCATCCTAAGAAATGTGTAGCAGAAATTCTAACCACGTTTCTCCATGGTTACTCAACATATGGCAATTAAAACAGGATCCCCTTATTTCTTTTTCTTGTTTTGATAAGAGAGCTTCGCCTCACTACATACTCGAGGGAAATGGGCCAATCCCAAGGCCAAACCCAGCAGACAACCTGAAAATTTATGATTAAACTCACTCATCAGATTAGAATCTGGAATCTCCAAAGAAACATACCTTGGAAACTCCAAACCTCTACCAACGAGGCCACCCATGGAGACATGATCCCCATATTTCTAAGCAAAGATAGATAAAAACTATGCTTCTTGATAACCATTTCTACAATAAACACATACCCACAAAATATAAGAAAACAGATTATCCAAACAATTATTTCAAATACAGCATTTGATCAAGGAAACAAAATCTACACAGTACTTTGAACATTTCCATATTAATTCAAACAAATAGCAACCAACCAATAGCCATAACGATCATTCTCATCTAGTTATATCAGATATTTAAACCAAAAATTTCAGTACAAGAACATTATCTGACCTTTTCAGCCAAGATGCGATCGCCAACATCAAGAGTGGGATACATTGATGAAGAAGGAATAGACCTTGGCTCAGCCAAGAACGAGCGAAAAAGAACACCAACGGTCAAAGCTGTAAAGATCGCCTTGGCATCCTCAGAACAGTTATTCAAGAACCGCGAAATCCAGCCGCTCTTCTTGGGCGGCTCGGTCACGCCCTGGTCCACAACGCAGTCAAAAACTCCATAGCTTTCGATTTCACCAGCTTCTGAGCCTGGAATCGATTCATTACAGGGAAGCCACTTCGAGCCCTGCAAAAACGGGATAATCGAAGCCGCTTTGAATGAAGAAATACCAAATACGCCCATGGCCATTGGCGAAGAAGCGGAAGTAACCATGGTTGACTTCATGATCGAGATCAACCCTAGAACAAGGGGGCTTCTACAGTTATCACCAACAATTTCTCCGGCGAGATCGCTTAGCGAAGGCGCCGAATTCTTAACCCAACATCTCGAATTGGACGAACGAACGGCGGAATGAAAATTACGCACCGAATCGGAAGGGGAAAATTTCGGTTTCTGATTGGAGCCGAAAATTCGAGAACGAATCCAGCATTCGTGAACGGCACGACAATTACCAACACGAATTCCGGCAGAGGATGCAAGGTTTTGGGCGACATAGCCCGAGAAGGAGAAGGTAACCCTAATAGCCATGTACCTGGAAATAGCCGACCAAAACTCAAAGAAGAGAGACTTCAGGGACTAGTAACGTATAAAACGACGCCCTATAAGAAGACAACCGCCATTTCTGCCGGAAAAACAAGTGAGGCAGCGGCGGAGAGGAAGAATCGAAAGCGGCAGCTGAACTGGGAGACAGTATTTGAAGCAATTAGGGGATCGAAAGAGCGGAAACCGGCGAGCTGGTGATCGGATCTGAGGAACGGCGGATTTTTCCGGCCACTTTCTCGGAGAGAAGCGGCGCGAGGATTCTCCAGAGGGATTGTTGGAGCTCTGAAAATCACGCAAAGGCTTTAATTCAGTTATGAAGACGATGATCGTTTACAAATTTGGCCTTCCCTATTTGCTTTATTAACGATATTGCCACTCTTATAAATATTAGCTCTTTTAGGAAGAAAGGAAATTGATAATATTATTATTTTTTTTCCAATTTAACTGGTATAGATTTAAATTTGTAATCTATAATTATTTAATTATATAAGATGTTTTTTTTATAACAATATAAGATGTTTTTTTTAAAAAAATCAATTATATAAGAGTTATTATGATTTAATTCATTAGTATTTGTTCATATTAAACTAACATCAAATTTTCTATCAAAACCTACCATTAAATTTGCCTTTTTTTTGTAAACTTAAATTTGCCTAATTAAACTTTACGTTTTTGTAGATAACAGTTAATCTTAGCTTAATCCACAAAAAATATATGCACCTTATTATTTGTTTTAATGAATTAAGTTTATAATATTTTCTTAAATCATCTTGATCACATATTAATATATGATATTTTATTTTTTATTTTATTTTTAAAAATATAGTTAAAATAGATAATATAACCATTCAAATTGTAGTTTTTTTTTCTTGGGTCAAAACTATTTTACATTATAGTTGAAAGTAGAATTTATAGGTTTAATTTTTAAATTTTTTTTTTAAAAAAACTAATATCTAACAAATAGGACACTTTTTATTTTTAAAAATTAAGTTTGTTTTACTTTTTATTTCTCTAAATGATTTTTATCTCTTATAAAAAAATATTTGAATTTTTATCTAAATTAACAAAACTTCCAAGAACTTTTTTTTTTTTAAAGTTCTTAAACATCACTTAGATGTTCATTTTATAGATAAAATGAATAACCTAAAAATAATGTTAATAAATATAATTTAGGTAACTAACAACAAAAAATTTATCAAAGATGGCAAAAATGGACAACCACATATTTATGCTTCATTTTCCAATTTCCTGCCAACAAGAAAAACATACAGACAATCGAAACGGGATAATTTCCAATGGTGGCATGGCTGTAATTATTGGAGTAAGAAAGGGCCATCTTAGGCTTTTTACATGAGACATTTTATATGCATATTTGTTTTTGACTTTGACTAAAAACGAACCTCGGCTGCTTCGTGGGAACTTCCTGGACATCCAAATAATTCGGACAATTCACTAAATGAAATGACAATAATATCCCTCGTTCACACTTACGCGCTCAAAAGGAAAAAAAACAGGGTAATACTTTTAAAATTTAAGGACTTACTAAAAAATTAAATTAGATTTTTTTTAGTTCAAATTAGAGAATAATAAATCTTATATACAGGGCATTGTTACTCTAAGTATGTGTGTAACATTTTTTAAAGTTAGGAATTAAATAGAATTTATACTTCAATTTTTTTTAAAAATATATGTTTTCCTAATAATAATAATAAAACATGGTTCTACTTTTATTGTTATTTACTTTAATTTACCTATGTTTTCAAAAATTGTGCCAATTTTTTTTAAGTAATTTTCTTTAAAACATATTATTGTTTTTTTTTAAATTTAGCTAAAATTTTCAGTGTGGTTCATACCAAACAAACTCATTCTACGTAATTTTAAATTTAATTTAATTAAAAACTCCAAAACTAAACTATTATCTTATGAAGTCTTAATTTCTTATCGGCCAAACTCAAACATAAATATTTAAATCTCAAATTTAACAAAATATATAACGTATGCATACATAAAATTTTTAAAAAAAAACTAAAAAAAGCAAAAAAACTAAAAGCAAATTATTTCAACCACTAAGGTGTGCACAACTAAGCAAGTTTTTAGAGTATTCAAATTATTCTTTTAAAAAGGTATTAATTTTGCTACTCCAAAAGTATGTAGTCTTTTTTTTTTCTTAAAAAAATGTAGTTTTTCTTTCTTTTTTTTTAGTATATATTTGGAAGAGGAGACCAATAAATTCTACATAAATGATATTATAATTAATCACACATTGAAAGATGAGACAAATATCGATACTCGAACCAATGTATATTTTTAATCATAAGGTGGTAGGTTTAAATTTATTAATTTCTTATTCTACTAAATAAATATGTAATTTTGAAAGAGTAGCTTATTGGTAAGCTTTCAAATTATTTGCAAAATTTAGTCGATTAAAACAAGAATATAATAAATTAGGTTTAAGAAAAATGTTGAGCCAACTACTTTGACATTTATTTTTACCACATTGTTTTAACGATCTACCCAAAAAGTAAGGCTGCTTTGTTATTAAAAAAAAGTTCTTTTTTTTAAAAAAAAAGGTGCTTTTATCACGAAGATAGTTTTGATTTGAGGTGTTCATGAGTTGGTCGATATCGGTTTTCTGTGAAAATTGACACTGTATCAACCTATCAATTTCTTAAAAAATGAAACCCACACCAACTGATAGATTAAGTCGATCGATTCGTTCGATAAATTAGTTAAAATCGATTAATTCATATTATTTTTTTTATATTTTTATTGAAAAATATATTCATCATATAGATTTGTAATTAAATTTTGAGAATTAATTTTTTTAAATGAGTATATAAAAAAAATTCATTTAAATTTAATTTAATTTTACAATAATTTAATAAAAAATATATTTAATTATATAAAAATATAAATATTTTATAAATGAAAATTTTCAATTAACCAACGGAATCGAAACAAAATAGGTTAATTTGACCAAAAAAAAGTATAAATATATATTTTTTGAATAACATAAAGTATAAATATGTTAGTTTGACCAAAAAAAGCATAGAGATAAGGTAAACATTGTTTGTTGTTGGAGGTTTCCAAAGTGACATAACCGCTTACGTCATCAATTTAATTGTTGGTTGAACGAGTTTTAAACGTCTTTATCCAACAAATAAAAAAAAATGTTTGGTGTGAAGGTCAACTATGATTTGCCCCATCTTAAATGTTAAGTTTCTTTAAAAAAAAAAAAAAAAAAAATTTGGATGAAAGGAATCACATACATTAATATTACTCTCAAATAAATGAAAATCACATATCATTTTTTGGGGTGTTTGGCTGTGAGATGAGGTGAGATGAGATGAGATGAGATAAGATGTTGATAGCAGAAAACCTTGTTTGGAGTGAGATGGGATGACAGAAAAATCTTGTTTGGGATGCAGAAGATAAGATGACAGAAAAACCTTGTTTGGGGTGAATGAGAGAGGAGATGAGATGTTAAGATATGTTTTAAAAAAAATATGTTCTTATATTTTTTTTTAACAATAAAATTGTTCTTTTTTTTTTAAATAATTATTCTCAAATATTTAGCTATTAATATAAAAAGTATGTAAATATAACTACTATCATAAATAAAATGTAAGTAATATAAATTTAATATTAAACACCCTTAATCATATTAATTTTTTTATTAAAAAAACATAGTTTCAATGATATTATGTACGACATAATAACCACGAGGTTAAAAGTTTCTAATCTTATACTTAAATATTGTTTAATTAAAAAAAATTATGAGAATTTTTTTTCCACACACCAAAATAAAGTTTGACTAATCTAAAATATTTGTACATCGTTAATAACTTTTTTTAAAAAGATTTGTTAGATTTAAATAATAAAAAAAATTAAAAAATACCAAGATTTTATTTGTTAAAAAATAAAAATAAAACCATTTGGTTAAACTAGTCATTATAAAATTTTGATGGTAATTTTTATTTTATTTTTAAAAAAAATTTCTTATACATTTTATACATCATATTCATATTCATAGTTATCAAAGATCAAAGAATTGTTAATAAAATACACTAATTAATATAGGTAATAATAAATTAAATATATTTATCTTATTAGTCATTGATACTTCCAGAAAACTATAGAAACCCCTAAAAAAATTTATTTATTGTTTTTTTTGTAGTTAAAAGAGAATTTAGTCACATTTTGATAATAATTATTACATGAAAGTAATAAAATATCCTTCAAATTTTGAAATTTATTGTTTTTTTTATTAGGTAGAATAGATTTCAATCCTTAGGACTCATATAAGTCTGGAAATTTATAGTTGTTTTTTGTATATACAATCAAGACTCTCAAAATTATTTAAATTAATTTATTCTTTCAAAAAAGAAATATTCACTCTTACTATTATTTCAAAGTGAAACGCTGAATACTTGAGTATAAAATTTGAATCTCATTTTCTTAACAAACAAAATAAGTTTAATATTTTTAAGTTTATTGAAAATAAGTTCATACTTTTAAATCTATTGTAAACTACGGATAAAAATTCAATGTGTATAAATTATTTAAATTTAATTTTTATTTTAATAATAAATTGATATATTTATTGTTAATATTAAAAAGAATTCTATAACTTTTTTTGTTATTAAAGACGATTATAAAATGAATAAAAATATGAAAATTTAACGTCATATGTTAAGAGATAATATATATCTATTTATTTAAAATTTTAAAATTCAAATATATTTAAATATGTTGGCTTTTTGGTCATCTCAAATTAATTAATTTTAACTAATTAATTAATTAATGTTTTGATGATAACAAACTTGAAATTTATTCACCAACAAATACAGTGTTTTGAAGTGTACATTTTGTAAAGCTTGAAATAATAATTCAAACGCATTTTGAATTACTCAAATCAAAGTTAAGATGAAAAAGTTATGACCTAAAAGATTTTGAATGGTAAATCTCGACATGATAACGTAGCAAAAATTGGCCAATCCAAGAGCGACATGTGGAGCCTTGGATGTTTGACATTTGAGATTTCTTTTTGTGTTATAAAAAGTCAAGGTAAAAGCAAAATAGAAAAGAGAAACAAAGGTATCCATTATTATATTATTATTTGAGGATGTGTCTAACGGTAACTTTCTTAAAAGGGAAAGAAAGTTATATATTGTTATACTACTTTTATGTGTTTGTCCAAATGCAACTTTTTGAATATTATTATGCCTTGTGTCTAACGGTAACTTTTTTAATATTATAATATTATTATGTCTTGTGTCTAACGGTAACTTTTTTAATATTATAATATTATTATGTCTTGTGTCTAACGGTAACTTTTTGAATATATTATAATATTATTATGTCTTGTGTCTAATGGTAACTTTTTGAATATTATAATATTATTATGTCTTGTGTCTAACGGTAACTTTTTGAATATTATAATATTATTGTGTTTTGTGTCTAACGGTAACTTTGCCTCTTCATGTTTATTTAAGCTTCATCTTCTCCACCAAATGTAGACACCAAGTTTCATATTTCTCAATCCTCCAAAATAAAGAAGTCTTCATTGTTGCTCTCTCCAAGCTTTCAATTTTCATCTTATTCTTGAGAGAGAAATTATTGTATTGTGAGGATTTGATTTGTGAGAGTTAAACTTGTAAATCCACTCTTGGAGAGAGTTTGTTCATCTTGATCTTACATTTCCAAATCATTGTACGGTTTTCTCTTGATCCATAAAAAGAGAAGTTGTAACGGTTTGATCTTGAGCCGTGGAAAAGATCGGGTTTGTTCTTGCTCCCGCAAAAGGAACGTTGTAACGGTTTGACTCTAAGCCGTGGAAAGAGTCTTCATTGTTTTAGTGGAATACCCAAGAGGAACTTGGGGAGTGGAGTAGGTGCGCCGAACCACTATAAATTCACGGTGTCAATTTCTCTATCCTTAACTTCTTTTATTTTTGCAATTAATTTATTGTTATATTATATTAATTGCTCTTATATGTTTTGTTTGGTTGTTATAATTTTATCTTGACATATTCTTAACCAATCTTTATATTATAATTAAATAGGGTGCTTGAAATCGGTCTTTGATAATTTCTTATTTAATTTATATGGTATTCTTGGTTAAATTGATTGTTTAGTAAAAAGTAAATTCATTTGTTTAATTGGGCCCACATTAGGAAAAAGTTTCATAAAGTTTAAAGAAACTCTATTCACCCCCTCTAGGGTTGTCATACCGATCCTACAAAATAAACATTTGATATAATAATAGTATAATTATTATAATTATATATTGATATATTAAAATAATAATAATATTATAAAAAAATATATCAAACATAAAATAATAAAATAAGTATATATATATAAATAAAAAGATAAAAAAAATTTAAATTTAAAAAAAAAAGAGGAGAGAGAAGATGAGGTGAGATGAGGTGAAGAACACCTTGGGCCAAACAAGGTGTTGGGCTTCATCTCATCTCACCTCCTCTTAAAACAAACACCCCCTTTAGAATTAAAGTTTGTATTATTAAATTCATGATTTTGATATTGAACTCAACTTTCACTTAATAATAAAATTATTATGCCACCAATAAATTATTTCGATTTTAGAATACATGGAATTATTCTCTATTTTATTTTTTTAAGGAATTATTTTCTATTTTATTTTTTTAATAGAGAAATTGTAAAAAATATCTTTAAAAATGAAAGGGAAATGATTGAAAACAATTCACTATTTGGACTTCTAGATACCTGAAGGATGAGGATCTTCTCTTCCCAATGCTATTCCTAATTCATTTTAAAATCGTTGTCTAACTCAACTTTATATTTGTTACAACAAAACACTGGCCAGCTTCTTTTGGTGGCCATCTTCCTCATTAATATATAATAATTATTTTAAAAAATATGAGAATTGGACTCTAAAATTAATTGTTAGCAAGGGAAACGGTACATATATCAATATTAAAAAAATTTCACACTTTTAAGCTAGGATAAAAGCTGCACTATGAATATCTTTAATATGCCCTCTTAAAATAATGCGATACTGAAAATATGACTTTAGATTAGATTTGAATTAGTAGACCAAATACACGTTTTGACTTACAAATTTGGTTGAATCCAATTTTTGAAATTATATATCTGCTTAAATTTTTGTTCGTTTGGGTGGAGTCTAAATCACTCGCTCAACTTTTAAACATTTAAGTAATTTATTCGAAATTTAACGACCTAATAAACTCTGCTGGCACTATATTAGAATTGGAAAACGAAAAAAATGAAAAATCTCTATAAAAAGAACCAACACGACAAAAAAGAAAAAAAAAAAGCAACATATTTATGGTTGCTTATTAAAAAATAATTAAAAATGACCAAATGCGCGGAGGACTTTCTCTTGTCTCGGTAGGGAACTTGGCAAAATGACCTCTATTTGTATTGAATCAATCATTTAAAAAAAAAAAAGATCACTCCTACAGCCCCCTATTATTTGATCCAATATTGATCGGGAAAAGCCCCAACTTGCATAGATCTTTGGTTTGACGTTATCTTTTATGTTAACCATATTAATTAGATTTCATTTGCTAATAGAGCAGTAGTTCAAGCAGCATCAATGTACATCTAATGACTTAGAGGTCTTAGATTCGAGCCTCTCCCACCCCCAATTGTTGTAATCTAAAAAAAAATAATTAGATTTCATTTTAAATGCATGTGAAATGAGTTTTTTTTTTAATAGAATCATTTGAAATGAGTGTAACTTAGGGAAATAGCTGTTGACTTAACTATTTCGACTTATCCAAAAAACATGAAAATAAACTAAAATAGATAGATTTGGGCTTATTCACGAAGCTTTTTTCGCATTCGAACAATCAGATATGAGAAGGAAAATCGATATTGAGAGAGATAAAAAGAGAGAAAGCCGAGCGAACTTTGTATAAATATGAAAAAAAGAAGAAAAGTAAACAATGAAGTGTGTAGGTAGTATTTGAAATATTATGTACATAATGTATTTACTATTATACACTACATGGTTAGTCATCAATACTTCAAATATGAATATAAATTGTCTATTATATATAACATATAACGTGTGTTTAGTATTTTAAGTATGAACAGTTGCTCAACGACACTATTGTACGTGTATTTACTGTTTACAACCATTTGGTTTTAATGATATTTTAAGAATATTCTATTTTAAGCATTTTCCAACGTACCGATTTCGAGATGCCTGAGAAAACATGCCTCAAATGCCCCTGTCTTAACCACTCTAAACCCTATAATAAAAAATTCCAAGAATTCTGATCGTCATAGACTAAGACCAAACTTTGGATATCATTTTAGAGTGAGAATCCCATCAAACTAAAAACCAAGAAACCAAAATGCCCCCTAAAAGAAAAATGTGAAGAGCAAAAATGTCATTCGAGAATGTCATATATATAGGCATCTTAAAATACATGTTCCAAGAGGTCATCTAAATGTTTCTATTATATGAGTATCCTAGTATGTTCGGGCATTTCATGATGATTAGATATTTTTTATTATTGTAAAAAAAAACGAGCCAATTCAATTGTCTATTCCATGAAAATCTTAAACTATCACAAAACAACTATCCAAGTCTAGATCTCTCCCATCTATACTCTAGACATTCTAAGGATTTATAATTTGACACACCTTCAAAGTAGGGGTGCACAAAAAAATTATAGAGAATTTACCATCAGCAGTACATTCTACTTTTGTATTATATTTGCAGCAATTTTTTTAAAATAATTCATCTATAGCACATTAAATTCTATTACTCAACTAATGATAGAACTCAATTTAGATTTGTATCACTGATAGAAAACTCAAGCAGTGATAAAATGAGTATATCATTGATTGAATTCTATCACTAATAGACTCAATTTAAATTTTTTGCTAGAAATGAATTAATTTTTATTTTGTGGTATATATGGAAATACTTTACCCTTTTTTGTTATACATGCAAAATTTCCAAAATTATAATTATAACCATGATGAAATTGCGTAAGTCGATTGAAATCGCTTGCTTATATTCGAATATGTTTCAACTTAATTAATAGAGGATGGAATTCAATAAAAATCGAAAAGTAAGTTAAATAAGGCCCCTTTTAATAACTGTTTATTTTTTTTGTTTTTGATTTTTAAAATGTAAGCCTATTCTTATTCAATTGTTCCTACAATATGTTCAATTTTTCTTACAATGTGTTCCACATTTTCTATCATGTATCCATCTTTGCTTAAAAAAGTATGTGAACGATGACCAACTTTAAAAAATAAAAACAAACTTTTGGAAGTTATTTTTTTTGTTTCTAAATTTTGATTTGGTTCTATAAAATATAGGTGAGATGTAGATATTCAAGTAAGAAAAAATAATATGGTAATTGTTGTAAACTTAAATTTAAAAAAATAATAAAATCAAATGGTTATCAAACGAGGCTTAGATTAAGAATACAACTGACAATGAAAGGTTCAAATTGAAGACTTTCTGCTCTAATACCATGTTAAATTATGTTAAACCACCGATTAATAAAAAAAACTTAAATGAATAGATTGAGATAAATTTAATTATATTAACAACACAATCATCAAGGTTGAAAACCTTGAGGGGGTGTTTGTTTGACATATTTAGGTAGTTTTTAGGTTAAAGAGTTATATTGAGTAGTTAAAAATTGAGAGTTGTGCCAAAAACTCGTTTGGATGTAGTTTTTGTGTAGAGTAGTTATAGTCAAAATCTTGTTTGGATGTTGATTTAAAATTAATGGTTATTTTTAGTAGTTAAAAAAGAAATTATTAAAAATGAGTGGTTAAAAATAAGTTATTTTGATTGATTTGAAAAGAATAATTAAAAATGAGTGGTTATAAATAATTGAGTAGTTATAAATGAATTATTAAAAATGAATGGTTAGAAATGAGAGTTATTTTCAAAAGTAAAATTAAGGAGAAGTTGGTAAAAACTTGTTTGGATATAAGTTTTCATAGAGAAATTAATAAATCTTATTTCTAACTTCTAGCTAAAAACGTCGAACAAGTACCCCCGAGGCTACCTTCCCAAGCTCATAACTTACATGGTTCTTTCACATCTTAGCAGCCCAAGCCCACTAACGTCAAGCAAACAACTTGATTCTTTTGTTTTCTCTCTCTCTCTCTCTCTATATATATATATATTATTTTTGGCTGTTCCATTTCAGTTGTGCACTCAAATCAAGCCAACAATTTGCAACCCTACTTTGAATGAAAAAATTGCTAACAATATCTAAATGGCGTGACTTAATAATTATTTGGTTGTTGAAAGTTAAACTTATAAATAGTACTACATTTTGATTTCAATAAAAAAAAAAAAAAAAAAATAGTACTACATTTTATTAATTTCATTATTTTGTTACTTCGCTATTTCTATCTTTTATCCATGTTTTAAAAACTTAAGCAACATTTTTTGAATCTTGAAAGAAAAAGTTTTCACAAATTTGTTTTTAATTTTTGAAATTTGTCCAAAAGTGCAAATGATTATAAAGAGATAAAAACTGGTGTGAAAGATGAGAAAAAAAATTTGGGTAGCCTAGTTGATGAAAGGCTAACATTTTAAGGATATTTTTTTAGACCTATTTATAATATTAATTTTTAGACATCTTCTAATGGTTTCTCCACTTCTCCAATATACAGTGTCCCAACTTTAGAGCAGTAAACTCCAAATTCTGGAGTTATCAAAAAATTGGGAAAAAAATAAACTTAATTATTTAAAACTAAATAATAATAATAATAATTAAAAAAAAGTCTGCTTTTGTTTTAAAAAGCAATTTTCTTGAAAAGAACAAATGATGTAAACGGAACCAAGAACACTTTGTTAAGAAGCATATACCTTTCTTCCATAGAACCGTTTCTTCTTTCGGCCGAGAAAACCAAAAAAAAGAACACAATATTAATATGGCCCATTTCTTCCTTCTTTACCATGATGTGTGTGTATATATGTAATTTATTTTTCTCTTTCTTGATAATAAAAATAGAGATGTCCATTTTCTCCACGGGGACCCGCCCCTAACGGGGCGGGGAACGGGGCAGGGGATGGGGGAGAAAAAATCCCCGTTGGCTAAACGGTGCCGGGGATGGGGATTGTACTCCCCGTCCCCGATTCCCCGATCCCCTCCCCGATTATTTTATTTATTTTATTTAATATATATTTTTTAATTCTACTCCTTTAATTTTCAAATAAATATATCTTTGTTGATGATATTTTCTATACATATGAATATTTTCTTTGATAATTAACATTATAATTGAAACTTATAGATATATATTTTTTTTTAAATCTAATTTTTTGAATTTTTGATCCAAAAAATATTTAAAAAAATGAAAAAAAAAAAAGCAGAAAAAATCCCAATGGAACTCGCTCCCATGCAAGTGTGCCCGCTGGAATCCCTCCCGATCCCCAAAAAAAAAACGAGAATTTTTCCGGGGACGGGGATTGAATTTTATGGCGGGGACGGGACGGGGAAGCCATTCCCCCGCCCCGCCCCGCCCCGTGGACATCTCTAAATCAAAATTGTACATATTTTATATTCGTGATTGCGAGTAGGGGTGTTCAAACAATCCAAAACTCGAATAACCTTAACCAAAGTCTAACCCAATTTAACAGTTTGGGTTGGGTTAAATACAATTTTGGATTGGGTTGTATTTAAAATCATGAATTTTTTATGGGTTGGGTTAGGTTAATAGTTGACCTAAAATTAACTCAACCCAACCCGACCAACCCGAAATGACTATTTACTTTAAATATATATATATATATATATTTTTACTTATCACATAATTATATATGCGCATATTTATTTTATTTAATTATTATTGTTAGAATTTTTATTTTCCTATATTCTTTAATATTTTTTAAAGTCTATATAATTTATATATCATATAAATTATATAGTCAAATTATGTTATATATCTTTGTTGTTTGGATTATCTATTTGTTTTATGTTTTATAGTTGAAATCTTATATATGAATCAATGATTGTAGAATTAATAGTTTATGACTTTTTAGTGTATATTTTACATATTTAATATTCATATTAATTTATTACCTTGATGGGAAATTGCATTGTGTTTTTGTATAATGTAGGATTAATTTGATAAAAAATATTTATATTTATAATTTATTATTGGACCCGATAACCCAACCCAACCCGAAAATATAAGGGTTGGGATGGGTTGAAAGAATGACCAACCCGAAAATTTGAGTTCGGTCGAAAACCCCTCTCAACTTAACCTTTGTTCACCCCTAATTGTGAGGACTACTTTACCCACTTCGACTATTCTCTCGAGACATATTCATAGGAAATTATTTTTTAGATTGGTGACTATCATGAATTGAACTCATTAACATCTTAGTTACTTATATGACACTCTTGATGACTAATCACTCCATGAATTTCGTATGATTGTCCATGATAGTTCATAAACCTATCAATTATTTTTTAGTGGATATACAATTTGACTCTACATCATTTAGATGTCAAAGAAATCCCAATAAAATTAATATTAATATTAGGTACATAATGATTTTAAATTAAACTCACCATTTTTTTAGTTTAAAAGGTTAATCTTTATTAGAATTTTTCAATAAGTTAACAATAGCTCTAATTCAACTCATGTAAGTGTCAATAAGTTAGATGTCATAGGTTGAATTACAAATAAGCATTTTTTTTTTATTAAGTTTAAAAATTATATTCACAATGCATTTTTTGTTTGAAAATGGTTAGTATTGGTACATACATGCAACAAGAGTTTTTTACATACAAAGTGGCAAAATCTAATTTGATGTACTTTATGCGTTCATGAAACATTAGGTTATAAGTAAGGTGGATGGTAACTTGATTATCACAATACATGACAACCAAAATAGATAAAGGTACCTATAAATCAACAAATAAGTATGAAAACCACATGAGTTTGCAAGTTATTAACGAAATGGCTCGATACTGAACTTCGCTGAATATTTTGATACAATTGTCTGCTTATTGAATTTCCATGAAATTAAGGAATATCCAAGGAAAATGCAGAAACCTGTAGTTGATTTCGCAAAAATGAGGCATGCGCAAAGAACTTCAACAACTGATACCATATTGAAATCGATAAATGAAAGAAAATTTAAAGGGTTAATGTCCTTATTCGAGAAATAATTATACAAACATATAGCTAGAAGAAACTGCTCTTCAACTAAAACTTTTACAATACCTAATTAAATAACAAATTGGTAAAGTTATTATATGAACCATACAATCAACTATATTGTAATCTAATAAATAAACCTCAGGAAATTTAAATTTTGTATTTTTAAATAGAAAATTATAAAAAAAAAATATATTGAAATGATTAAATTGAAGATTTTTCACAATGGAACATAATAAAATTAGCATCGTTATTTAACTAATTTCAATTTAAAATATTTCGACAACAAAAAACAATAAATTGACGACATTACTATAAATCCAATTTTGAGTTTGAATCGAAGAAAATAGGAATTGCACATAGCAAAATGACATTTAAACCTCATTTAAAATCATATAATTTTTTGAACTTATTGACGTTGTTGTTATTTGTAGCCCTAGTGCGTGACAATGGAAAACAAGGGAAACGGGTTTTATTGGTTGACCCGAGACCCGACTGATGGAGAATTTGGGTCCGCACGCCTCTGCTCGATGACCACGCCACGCGAGGCCGCACCACATGCCCGTGTCGGGGTCCTCCGACACTGACAATTATCTTATTATTTTTAAATAAAAAAACAAAAACAAAATTTAAATTATAAACTTCGTACATTTTCCCATACTATTTACTTGCACTCCCTTCACAATTTCATTACACTCCCCATTCTCCCCACGTACATCTCACGCGCGTTAACTCTCCTCAATATGACTATGTTTGTTCTTTGGATATGAGGAGTGCTTAAAAACCATTCCTCAAATACTCCTCATTTGTATTTTGTAGTAAACAACTTCCTTTGGCCCTCTTTTTAACCGCTCTTTAACCCCTTTTAACCCTCTTCAAACTCTCTATCAAATCTCTATTTTTTTTTAAAAAAAAAACAATTTTATTAAATCTCATTTTAAATTTCATCAAATTTATCTTTTAATCTCGGCTAACATCAATATTTAAATATTTCTTTTTAAAAATAATTTTAATTCTATTGAAAAAGTCAATATCGTGTTAGTTTGATAGATTGATTGTTATCCAATTTAATTCTACTTTTGAAAATTCGATCTTAAAATAAATTATTTTATTAAAAAATTATCAATGAATAATAATTTTAATTCATAAAAAAAATCTCATTTTTTTAATAAAACATTTGATGTAACCATATTTTTAAAATTTTGAAATATAATAAGACAAATTTTACAAATGAAATATAGAAATAAATTAATAACAAATACTAAATTTTAGCTTTATTATCGTTATAATAAATTAAATTTGACATTTAAAAATAAAAGAATCAAAATAAAATTAGAAGTACGTAGATTAAAAGGAAATTGTGCTTCATAATCCAATTTCACAAAATAACTGCAGATCTAAGTAAATTTGAAAATATTTACATATCTATAGTAAAAAATGCGATATGGTTAATATTTATTCAAAAATATAATTTAGAGTATTAATAATAGAATATTATATGTTATTAGTACAATATTGTGTATTAATATAGTATTATGTATAAACAATACTGTCACGTAGATATATTTTTGTGACATAGTGTGGACGTCCATCTCAAAATCAATTGGTGATGAGAGGAGTAGTCCACCTACTTTTTAAACACTTAGAGATATTCTCTCCTTATCAATGTGAGATTCTCAACATGCCCCTTCAAAATGGTGCCTATTTTTTCTAAAATTTAATTTGAGTTTTAATTAAAACATGGAGGTAAAATATCCAAATAAAAAAAATAAGTAGTGAAAAAATAGTTGTAGACTTAAATTAAACAAAAATACTGATTATCAAACGATTGTATAATTTTCGAAACAAAAAAAAAAAGAAGAACAAAGCTAACGAGAAGACAAAAACGAAGGAATAGAAAAGAGAGAATAATTTTTTTTAAAAAAAAAGGAAAAAGAGAGAGAAAAAGAGGAGTGTTAATTATGTCGGGAACAATGAGAGTGGGAATGGCGCGTGGCAATATTCCGCTCCAAAAACAAAATCACCTTCCTTTCCATCATTACACCGACCCGACCCGGACCCACCCATCAAATCTCTATATCAACCAACCCCTACAAAATCACTCACTCATTTCCACAAACACAAAAACACAGAGCAAAAGAGAGGTTTAGTTAAAAACAAAAAGACATCAATGGAGGAGCGGCCGGAGACGGAGCTGATATCAATTCCGGCGACCCCACGGGTGTCGACGCCGGAGATTCTGACGCCGACGGGGCAGCGGTCCCCTCGGGCGGGGTCGAAGGAGGCGAAGTCCTCGACGGCGTGGACCCCGACGTCGTTCATATCGCCGAGGTTTCTGAGCCCCATCGGGACTCCAATGAAGAGGGTGCTGATCAATATGAAGGGCTACTTGGAGGAAGTGGGCCATCTAACAAAGCTCAACCCTCAGGATGCTTGGCTCCCCATCACGGAGTCCCGTAATGGCAATGCTCATTACGCCGCGTTTCATAACCTCAACGCCGGGATTGGCTTCCAGGCTCTGCTCTTGCCCGTCGCCTTCGCCTTCCTCGGCTGGTACCCTATCTTTCCACTTCCTTACCACCACATTATGGCCATCTCATTTTCATCTTAAACTACTGTTGGGAGCCTCTTACTATTTTATGATATACTAGTGTTGTTAATGCAAAAAGAAAGCAAACGTTTTTTTTAATACATTATAAATTTCATAGATGAAATCGGTTATGCTAAATTATACATCTGCACATCATGGTAGAAAGGTTATAAATTTGGAGATTTTTTTTAATGTATAAAAAAACCCAAAGAAATTACCTGCATAACATAATTTTTAAAAAATTGATTTAAAATCAAGTGAATTGTTTGCCTTTTAATCATTAGAAGTAAAACCAATAGAAAGATTGACAATTTCGATAGAGGAAAAAGGTTCAAAAATCTATTACGGATGAAATGTTGTACAAAAAAAATGCTCTAATTAATATTGTTGTCCATTGATAACAATTTCCCTAGAAATTTAGGGTTTATACTTTAACAAAGTCTAAAAAATAATTTTTATCCTTCTAAATCTTGTCAAGTTAAATACGTGGAAATTAGGTTATATATGTTTAAAAGATATGATTTGTTTGTGTGATAAATTACTTTAATTTATGTCGTCATCATTGACACATAAATAATTAACTTAAATATATTTAAATTGTCCACTGTTAAAAACAACAAATACTATTATTAGGTTTTATCAGACCATAAATATTAAATCTAAATTCTTAAAAAAAAATTGACTAAATTTATAATTTAATGTTTTCCTTTTATTTCCTTGCCCTATCTTTTGTTTCCACTCAAATAATCACTAGAACTCTTGTCTAAATTCCAAAACACAGAATTAAAAATTTTAAAATATACTTTTTTCTGTTTTTTAAGTTTTGAATTTTGAAAATAAATATACCTCCATAGACACAATTTGGTGATCAAACATGATTTTAGCTAATTCTATTCCTGGTCATAAGAAGATGAATGCTAACTAACCAGGAGACATGTTTTTTGTTTTTGCTTTTTTTTTTGTTTCATAAATGATAAGATATACAGTGGCCTAGATGTTAAATATCTAGGTTTAATGATAGTTGAGCTAATCTTAATATATCATAATTTCAATCTTCCAATAGTTACCTAAAGTAGGTTTCAATTTAGACCAAATACATGTCTTTTTCTTCCAACATGGTTCTTCTTGTCCCACCAACTATGAATAAAGTTGAAGGGAAACTTTTTAAAAGGATAGTGGACTGTGGGGGTCTACTTGGTCAAAGTTTTCCATTCACTAAAGTTTTAATTAATGTATATTTGATTTGAAGAGGGACAAGACTTCTTGATATTTTGCTTTTGCTCCTATTTGTCACATTATTACAAGAAAAAATGAGACAGCTTTGTCCTTGGATGCTTTTTTAATGGATGAAGACAGAATTGCATAATCTTTGTTGGGTCCTACTTCAAATATATGCCCATTTTTCTCGTTTACTGAGTGACCCACCTGCCATAATTTCAGGCTCTAAATCATTATTTCGTTTAAGGAATCGAAAACTAAAGTGTTTTTTTTTGTTGTTGCAAAGGATTAACTTTTTTATTGTACTACAGAAATTATATTACTAGTTAAACTCCACTATCGATTTCACTGGGGTCTTTGTTGTTTTTAAGTTTGTTGTCTTAATTTGGCTAAATCTTTTTTGATGTTGACCTATCATAAGTTGACTTAGTGGCTAAAATTATCATGAGTGACTATCGGTTTCATTAAGATTTTTGTAGTTCTCAAGTTTTTATCGTAATTTTCATAATTTGGTTAAATCTTTCTTGATGTTAACCAAACTATCATGAGTTGGTTTAGTGATTAAAACGATTTAGAAGAACAAATAGAGAATGAGTTTAATTTACGATAGCGACATAGTTTTCTTTGATAATCAAATGTTGGGTTTTGTAATTGTCCCGTAAAATTAGTCGAGGTGAGCATAAGCTGCTTCAGACACTCAAAAATATTTATAAAAAAAAAAAAAAAAAATTAACCGTGGCTTATTTGGATGAGGGACGATAAAGTGTAGGAATAGTGCTGTTTTTTTAAAATTTATCTAGACCAGAAGGACCACAGGGAGCTTTCAAGGTTAAAATGGTACTTTAACACGTTATGTCATGGTCCCCAAATCCAATGTTTTTTTGAGTTTCTGAGTGTAGTGGAAGAGACAGAGACAGAGATTTCAACTTTATAGTAGATTTGATTTCATGTAACTATCTCTGACTAGGTATTATTTGTTTTTGGTAATTTTGCAGGAGCTGGGGAATACTTTCACTAACCATAGCCTATTTCTGGCAGCTTTATACTCTATGGATTCTAGTTCAGCTTCATGAAGCAGTGCCAGGCAAAAGATACAACAGATATGTGGAACTTGCTGAAGCAGCATTTGGTAAGTTTTTCTTAAGAAATATTAGAATTAACTGCCATCTATGGTGGTTAGATTCGTGGTTAAAATATGTTGTTCGATCTCCGAACCGTGCATCTAATCATTGTCAAAGCATTTCTGGACACGTTGTATTGGTTGGTATAAGTAAATTTACCTCAACTCATCAACTTAAACTTTGGATTGATCGACGGTTTAATTCAACTTGGTATAAGAACAAGAGGTGAGGTCTGTCAATTTGTTTTCCTCTTTAATTAAAATTGAATTTCACCACTTTGTTAGATATTTTCCAAATTTCTAAACCCACAAATGAGGGGAGTATTTATTGATATAGTTAAATTTAATACCACCCATAAGTTTAAAATTTTAAATAGATTGGCTATTTATTATAATCCATACCATTGGTAAAAGGATTTTGTTCTATGAATTTCAGGAGAAAGATTGGGAGTATGGCTCGCTGTGTTTCCTACTGCTTATTTATCAGCAGGAACTGCTACAGCATTGATTCTTATTGGTGGAGAGACAATGAAACTCTTTTTCCAAATAGTTTGTGGGCCACTTTGTTCTTCAAACCCTTTAACAACGGTAGAGTGGTACCTTGTTTTTACATCTCTTTGTATTGTTCTTTCTCAACTGCCAAACCTCAATTCAATTGCTGGACTTTCCCTCATTGGAGCTGTGACTGCCATCACTTACTCCACCATGGTCTGGGTTCTCTCTGTTAGCCAGCAAAGGCCTCCGGCGATCTCATATGAACCCCTTTCGATGCCATCGGCTTCTTCTTCCGTCTTCTCTGTCATGAATGCACTCGGTATCGTAGCCTTTGCTTTCAGAGGGCATAACTTGGTTTTGGAAATTCAGGTATGTGTTTTGCAGTTCTTTATGGACAGGACGCGATACCGAGCATCGAGCTTCTCTCTTTGGTTGTATCTGAATTATGTTTGTCTTGATGTCTCTCAGGCAACAATGCCTTCAACTTTTAAGCACCCTGCTCATGTTCCCATGTGGAGAGGAGCCAAAGTTGCCTATTTTTTCATTGCAGCTTGCTTGTTTCCTGTTGCTGTTGGAGGATTTTGGGCATTTGGAAATCTTGTGAGTAATCTTTGTTCTTGTCAGTGAGCTTGGATCGTTTCGAAACGATTGTATTCACTTTTTTCAATTCATTTCCATTTTGCAGATGCCGTCAGGAGGGATGCTCAATGCCTTGTATGCATTTCACAGCCATGATATTCCTAGAGGGCTTCTTGCCATCACTTTCCTTCTTGTAGTGTTCAATTGTTTGAGCAGCTTCCAAATATACTCGATGCCGGTTTTTGACAGCTTCGAAGCTAGTTACACAAGTCGTACAAACCGCCCTTGCTCGATCTGGGTCCGTTCTGGTTTCCGTGTTTTCTATGGATTTATCAACTTCTTCATAGGAGTAGCACTTCCTTTCCTCTCCAGTTTGGCTGGTCTACTAGGAGGAGTCACTCTTCCTGTTACATTTGCTTACCCTTGCTTCATGTGGGTGCTCATTAAAAAGCCAACTAAGTTCAGTTTCAGTTGGTATTTCCACTGGACATTGGGTTGGCTGGGCATTGCTTTTAGCTTGGCTTTCTCAATTGGTGGAATTTGGAGTTTGGTGAACAGTGGACTTAAGTTAAAGTTCTTCAAACCCAGTTGATCAAGAAACATCATCAGATCAAAAGCAGCACAATAAGCTCATGTGATCTTCCTGAAGGTGTGTTATTCTCATGCTATGCAGTCGAAATGACCGATACAGAAGTACGGGTACCGAAGTTTTCGTGAGTATAGTTAAAAAGTTTGTAAAATTTTCTTATGTTGACATGGAAAATCTGGGTTATACTCCGTCGATAGATGGTTTCAATATTTTACAGTTCATTTCTGATATGAAATTCTCTTGTTAGTCGAAAAATGCATTTGATTACCAAAAAAGTATGCAACACACATCACCACACAAATCTTTGAGCTGAAAATTGAACTTATTATTTCCATGTCAATGGAATGTTTATCATCTGTGCACACTCTGTTATAAAAGGATAGTAGTATTAAACTGATTTGAAACACACTGATTTCTCTTCAACAAGAGGCTAATAGTGTCAAAGACTCCCATAATAGTTGCTTATTCTAGGTTCTTGTATCCAAGGATGATGGAGGAAGTTCCATCAGTTGATTCTCGGCTTTACGACAACGTGCAGTGGCAGGAGCTTGCGAGCAGTGAGACCGAGAGTGTCCACCTTATCTTCTTCCCCTTCCCTGAGCTTCCACTCGAACTCTTGAACCACCCTTCCAATGGTTGTGCAAGCTATCAGCATTGCCTTGAGAGCACCTGCACACACCCTCTTCCCTCCTCCAAATGCCATGGTTTTGTGCAGATCCATTGGATCATACTTTTCATCAAGAAACCTCTCTGGCTTCCATTCCTCAGGGCTTTCCCAGTGTTGCTTGTCCATGTTGCATGCATAAATGTTCACGGCGATCTGAAAACGAAACATCATCAGTCCTTGTCATATTCAAAACATGGCGGTTCAGGGTTGTAGGGAGGCTTGGCTTACCTCACTTCCTGCAGGAACATAGTAACCACCTAATTGGGTATCTTCATGCGCATATCGCAATGGGACAACCGGGACTGGACTGTGCAACCGAAGAGTTTCGTGAAACACAGCAGTCAAGTATGGAAGCTGCGAGAGGTTGTCTTCAGTAACCTTTGCAGATCCACAGACACTCTGTATATGCTTATATAGATACTCCTGTAATGTCAAAAGTTTTTACGGAATGATGATGGGATTCGATGATTTAAGACAAATAGACAGCAAACAGCAGAAATGGTAGTGTTTTTCGAAATTGCCTGTCGTTTAGGATCTTTAGCAAGTTCATACATAGCCCATTCTGTTGCAACCAAAGTAGTGTCAGACGTTTCAATGATTGTCTCCCAAAGCAACATAGATATTTGTTCTTCTGTAAGTGTATTTGCTTCAGCTAACAAGAAATCAGCATAACTATTTGTTTCCTGTTACAGATTCAAGTTAAGTCAAACAAACAACTCTCTATATCACAGCAGATAAATAAGCTCATTTCAATTCAAGAGAAAATATAAACTACCTCCCCAGCTGCAATTCGCTTTTTCTGATCCTCGAGAAGGCTCTTCATCGTCACTCCCCTGCGAAAATCCATTTGCCTGATCCTATTCTCCACACCCTTGTTAGGTATCCATCTCAGATATGGGAAGAAATCTCTCCAATCAACCTCGATCGCACCCTCCAATGGATCAATCACCAAGACTTTGAACAGATCATCTCTCGGCAACGTCGTACCAAGCCCTGCGACATATATCGACTCAATATCCTTCCCAAGCGTCTGCCAATGAAAGAAAAGAATCAAGTTCACACAATCAAGTTCTGTATTCAACAAAAGAATTCTCAACTCACTTCTTTAAGCGCCAGCCGAAAGAGTTCTTCTTCGAAGATCTTTCGAAAATTAACAGATTCTGAGGGAAATTCCTTCACATGAGAAAACAAATGGCTGGAAATATTATCAATCATGGTGTCTCTCCTTTCCCTGTGTTTCCTCTGAACTTGAAACAGATCAAACTATTAGAACTCAAACAAACAAAACAACAAGACAAAAAACAACGACGACGACAACGAAAACAACCTGTGCCTTAGGCCCCAAGACATTAGCCAATATATATCTCTTAACCATCTTGTGAAAGTCATTGTAATCACTCATAGCAACCATGCATTTATCAGAAGTCAAAATGGTGAGAGCTTTGCTTAGCTTTCTACTGGAAATGGAAGAGTACCTAGTCACCATAGCCTAACAGAACCAAGATCAAAACAGAGCAAATAAAATAAACCGGACCGTGGCCGTGGTTTGATTTGGTTTGGTTTATACCTCTTTGGCGACCTCAGGAGTATTGAGAACAATCACAGTAGAGGCGCCGGTTTTAATGGAATAAACCGGACCGTATTTCTCCGACCACCGTGCAAACGTTTTGTGCGGCTTCTTCTCCGTCAACTGCAACAAATTCCCCAGCACCGGCACACCCGGAATCGCTACAATTTACAAAACCCACAATTCCAAAACCAATTCAATCATCAAATTTCAAACGATTTTCCCCAAAAACCTAATAATCATAACGAGAATCAAAAACCCAATTGATTAATTTCTTAAAAAACAGAGACAAGAAACCGATCATTACCCGGCACCGGAGGGAGAAGACTCCGACGTTTTTTCTTCCAATCGCCGATGAGATACGCCGAGAGAAACAAAGAGACGCCACCCACGACGGCGGCCGCCGTGTACGGCGGCGCCTGAACCGCCTGAATGGTCTGGACAAGTTGCTGCATGGAACCGATTGGATCAGTAGCGACCGCCATTTTCGACTCTGAGATTCTGAAACAGAGATCTTCTTAGTTGCAGAAGGAGGAGAGGATTCTTATAAAGAAGCTAAAATGGCGAGGAATTGATCATTAAGATCATAATGGGGATGTGAATTTATTTGGTAAAGTGAGAAATTCATGAAGTGTTGAGCAAATTAATGGCAGTATAAGAATTTCACTGTCAGATTGTTGTACATGCAAAGCCAGCGAATAGGCCAAGCAAAAACAAATTCTGACTTTTTTAAAAAAAAAAAAATTCTTTCTTTATTATTAATATTTTACCTTTTTTGATTTCAAGAATTTGGCAAAACAAGAACACCGTTTTGAAACTTTGGGTTGCGTTTTGTTGTTGGTTAGTGCTTTTGCTTTAAAGTCATTTTCATTTTTGCATTGCAATGTGACAATAATCACTTTGGAATTTGAAATGTTTCCATCTATAAAACACACAAACAGAGAATCTGGACAACCCTTCAATTACTTATTTAATCTCTTTGGATTTGGTAGAAAAGAGATGAGATTAATATTAGAGAATTTACCATCAGCAGCACATTCTACCTCTTGTATTATATTTGTAGCATAATTTTTAAAATAATTCATCTATAGCATATTTATTTCTATCACTCACCTAGTGATAGAACTCAATTTAGATTTCTATCACTGATAGAAAACTTAAGGAGTAATAGAATTAGTTTATTATTGATTGAATTCTATCACTAATAGAACTCAACAAGTGATAGAAGTCAATTTGGATTTTCTGCTACAAATGAAATTATTTTAAATTTTGTGCTATATATAGAAATATTTTGCCTTTTTTTGTTATACATGCAAAATCCCCTTGATATTAGTTGGAATAATTATCACTCATTTCATGTTAATTTTTTTTAAAGTCTTGAAAATTGGTATTAGTATTGATTGAAATTATTAACACTCAATTTAAAGATTAGTGTTGGTAGTAATTGATCAATAACTTTCATATAGAATTTGACGTGAGATTTGCAATGTGATTGAAAGTGATTGTTTATTATTTTTATTCTACCAATCAAGCAAGTATCTAAGTTAAGTTTAGTAGATTGGTAATGTGTATAATTGATCAAGAGAATATAGGTTTTAATTTTCAACAACTATTAATCTCATTTCCTACTAAAGAAATAAGTAATAAATATTTTATTTATATTAATGACTATATGCCTAATTGAGATATATTCATTTCTTTAAAGTTAAAAAGTTTTAAATTTTTACTTGTACTTATATATTAAAAAGAGAGATTTTAACTGAGGTTAAAATGGGTTAACCGAGGGTCAGTGGCGCAGTTGGTTATCTTGTCTGATGTTAATCCATTTCAACTCCACGGTCACGAGTTCGAGCCCGAAAATCGGTATTTGGCTCTCATGTTGTTTGAGAGCAGGTGTACCCTTTATGTGCAAAAATTCTAAAAATGATATTTTCTTAATTCTCTCATCTCGCAATAGATTGAACACAAAAGATTTATCTTTAACATTCCATTTGTTACTAAACCTAAAATGAACTATGAATTTTTTTGGATGGATGGTATAGCAGTAAATCTAAAAGACAAATTAAAAAACAAAAAATCATCGAGTTAATTTAATTAATTAAGGTCAAATATATATTTTTTCAATTTGGAAGACACTAAAAATCAAAATCATTAAAAAAAACATGATTGTAAAAGAACAGGTAAAAAAAAGTATTAAAACGGGTGTGGTTAAAAAAGTAGTCAAACGATATTAATATATATATTTAAGAATCATTTGGTTATGAGTTCGATCTACTACCTTATTGTTATACAAAAAGAAAAATTAAAAGTAGTAAAAATAAATACATGAGACTAACCCCACATTTAAAAATGGGTGCCTATGACTTATGAGCTCATTACTATGAATGCAATGAAGGTCATGCCGTATTTCTCTCAAGAGTCCTACAACTTTTATCTTTCTTTTTCCTATTCATTTATTTTATTTCTACATTTAATTTAATTACTAATTGTGGTGGTGGATGGAGTAAATAACCTTCCTTTTTGTTTAAAAAAAAAACCTTTTGATTTTATTTTAGAGAATTTACTATCAGCAGCACATTCTACTTCTTGTATTATATTTGTAGCATAATTTTTAAAATAATTCATCTATAGCATATTTATTTCTATCACTCACCTAGTGATAGTCTATCACTCACCTAGAACTCAATTTAAATTTCTATCACTGATAAAAAACTTAAACAGTGATAGAATGAGTCTATCATTGATTGAATTCTATCACTAATAGAACTCAACAAGTGATAGAAGTTAATTTGGATTTTCTGCTACAAATGAAATTATTTTAGATTTTGTGCTATAGATGGAAATATTTTGTCATTTTTTGTTATACATGCAAAATCCCCTTTACAATTAATTTTAGATCAGGTACCTTTTAATAAAATTTAAAATTAAACTTTATATTTACTAAAAAATTAATATTTATCCAAATTGATTAAGTAATAATTTTAGTATAAGGAAAAACATGATCATATTTCCAAAATTTATATTAAGAAAGTTAATATATAGAGTTTTTTTTTTTTAATTTGTCTTAAAAAATAGAGTTTTTTTTATAAATAATATTTATAAGTTGATAATAAACTAACCATAAAAATATATATATTTTTAAAAATAATCATAAAAACTAATTTGAAATACATACGCTAAAATGGAATAAACTTAAATCTTATAGATAAAAATGGTATTTTGAACTTAATTTTTATACTAAAAAAACAGAGTATTTTATATTATTACAAAGGAGTGGGGTTTCTTATATATTGTTCCTTTTTCCTAATTCTAATATAAAAGTTCTTTTTAGTAAATTTAATACATTACTTGTTTTTTTGAAGATAAATAAGTTACTTTATTTGTTTGTGTATGCACTCAGTTATTTCATTTAAGTATTTTAGTTCTTCTATATTTAGAAATAATAAAAACTTTTTATAATGTATAAAATAATTTGTATCTCACCTTTTTTTTATTAAAGTATATTTGACAGATTGATTGAAATCTATTAATTATTTTAAATATGATAGTTTATAATCTTTGTTGATAACTTAAGTATATTGTGAAGAAATAAATTTCTAATTTAAAATTTTCTTTTTGCATTGAAATTGACTTCATATAGTGAAGTTAGATCTCTAAAAAAAAAGTCTATTGATTAAATTCAATAAGTAACTTCATTTATTTTAGGATTGAAGTTCATGATATCCATAGAACACAAATGGAAATTAGGCCCAAAAGTTCCATAACAAAGAATTGAGCCCAAGAGTTTAAGAACAAATAGTTCAAAATCGCTCAAAACCCACAACTAAAATAAACTTTTGTAATGGAATCACTCATTTATTTAGATGCTATAAACATTCAATAGCTAACAATAATATGTAGTTTGACAATACTTATTTGAATGTGAAAAAAAAAAATAATAATAAAAATAAAAAAAGACATTATACATAGCTAACATATGTACGTGAGAAAATTTTAGCCCTTGATGCAAAAGGAAGAAATTGTGATAATTTATAATTAATATTAATGAAGCTATGAAACAAAAAAAAGTTGTGCGATTTATTTTTTGTGTTTGAGTTTTAATTTCTTAATTTTTGTATTGATAAAAAAAAGAGCGATAAATAAATAGAGAGGAGAGTCGGATGATTTGTAGTTATTAGTAGCCCGGAAACAACGGTGGAGGTGGTGATGAGTATTGGAACCCAATGTTCGGTGGAAGAATTATGTCCTCTTGTCGCGGCGGCGGAGACTTTGCCGGAGGTGGTGGAGACTTGACCGGTGGTGGCGGAGATCGAACCGGTGGTGGGGGTGAATGAACCGGTGGTGGTGGAGAGTGAACCGGCGGTGGAGGTGAATGAACAGGTGGTGGAGGTGAATGAACCGGTGGTGGAGGAGAGTGAACCGGTGGAGGAGGTGAATGAACCGGCGGCGGAGGTGAGTGGACTGGCGGTGGTGGAGAGTGGACTGGCGGTGGGGGTGAGTGAACCGGTGGTGGAGGAGAGTGAACGGGCGGTGGTGGGGAATGAACCGGCGGTGGAGGAGAGTGAACAGGTGGTGGTGGAGAGTGGACCGGAGGTGGGGGAGAGTGAACCGGGGGTGGTGGAGGAGAGTGAACCGGCGGCGGTGGGGAGTGGAGTACAGGTGGAGGAGGAGAGCGGTATCTCGGGGACGGAGATTGCTCATGTGAATCTTCAACCGGCGGCGAGGGTCCTCTGCCGCAAATAGCCTTACCGCAATCAACCGCCTGACCGATGACCTCACTACAAGTGGCCTTCGACTTCTGCTCAGATCTCTCCGGCAAACAATTACTCCGATCATCAAACGAAACCTCCTTACGGTTCCTCTTCGCCACGCAACTATCCGCCTCGCCATTAAAGAAGTTGTTCGAAAATGACAAATCCTTCAATTTGGGGAGTTTACACAGCCCCTCCTGCACAAAACCCGTCAACGAATTCGACGAAATATCCATCAGCTCCACCCTTTTCAGCCCATGAAAGCTCTTCGGCAAAATCCCACTCAACTTGTTCGACGAAATATCCAAAATCGTAGCGTTTCCCAACAGCCCAATCTCACCGGGCAGACACCCCACGAGATCATTGTTCAACATCACCACTTCCTTCAATGTGTTCCCCATTTTCCCGATGCTGTTCGGAATACACCCCGAAAACTTGTTGTTGGCGATCACGATCACCGACGCCGGCGAGTCCCCGAAATTCTCCGGAATCGAAGACTCGAATCGGTTGTTGTTGAGGAAGATTGCGTCCAGTTCTTTCGTGAATAGTGCAGGCGGCAATCCCCCTTCGAAGTCGTTGAATCGGATGTCGAGGTACTTCAAATTGGGAATATTCACAACCACTTCTGGAAAAGGACCCACAAATCGGTTATTGCTGATATCGAGTTCATGAAGGAGAACCAACCGGTCGAAGGTTTTGGGAACAATGCCGCAGAATCGGTTGCTGTTGATGTGAAACAGAGCAATGTCAGTGAGAAAGCCCAGTTCCATGGGAAGGTAACCGGCGATGTCGGCGTGGTTGAGGTCGATGCCGGCGACGACTTGGACTTTGGGGTTGTCGAGAGCTTCGGCGCAGAAGACGCCGGTGTAGGAGCAGACATCGGAGCCGACCCAATTGGCGGTGGTGTTCAAGGGGTCGGAATAAATGGCGGATTTCCATGCGCGGAGGGCGATGAAAGCTCGGCGGAGATGGGGATTGGGGAATGATTCATTGACGACGATCTTGGATTCGTAATCGTCGGGCAAATCATCGTTCTCGTGGAAGGTTAGAAGCTGGCGGCGGGCAATGAAGGAAGCTTCGGCATCGGAAAGGGCCGAAGTGAAAAAGAAAAATGAAGATTGAAGAAGAAGAGCAGAGATGAACAAACAACCCTTCATAATCCTCCGTAAATCTTTATTGTTTGGTTTTATTTTGTTTTTTTTTATATTTTTTTTAAAGCCGCCGCCTTGGAATGCCCAAGGGCTGTTTGGAAAAGGATGAAGAACAAATGGGATTCCGGCGAGTTTTTATACCGGCGGGGATTGGGCGGCTTTGTGGTTCAGAGGATTTTTCTGGTAACTCTGTTTGGAAATGATGGTAAGTTTGTTAATTCTGTTTTTTTTTCCCTTCATGATTGGCTGCCCGTGATTTTCTTGCAACATACTTGGATGGTTTCTAGAACAATGGTTTAAATGGTGTAAGAAAAAATCAAAATGCATAATATTTGGTGTTTTTTTTAAAAAAAAAACAGAATTTGGCCTAAGTAATGAATAATATTTGGTTGGATTGAAATTTTAGTCTGTGGATGGAGGGCTTGTGAGTATTTGTTTAACCTTATGGTTTGGATGAAACAATTCCAAAAAGTTTTTATTAAAAATTCTATAAAATTCTCCGTAAAACTTACAATTCTCTCCTGAACTTTGGTATAATATCACTTCTATTTTACTTGAACTTTTTAACCCAAACAAATGTTTTCAACTACTATTACTCATAATTTCTATTTAAATGAGGGGTCGTGTCATAATCATTTATAGCTACTCTATAAAGACCGTAATTTCTATCACAACAACTCACAAGTTTATCAAACCACTCAAAATCTCTCATAACCACTATCCCTTTCAAATCCGTTATTCAAACACATCATGTATTGTTGACAAAAGATACGACAATTTAATGGTGTTGTATGAATGCACAAGCATTTAAGTATCTTTATTAATCAACTGAGCAAATAAAAACAATAGTTTAATCATATGTTCATGACTAAAAAGTTATAAGTTTGAATTATCATTCATCTAATTTGTCGAACTAAAAACAAATCAAGACAAGAAAGTGTACTTTTAATATACAAAATAGATGGTGCCACCACTCACATAGATTTGAGTTTGCCCAACATTGCCTCTACAAAAGTTAGGGATGAAAATCCATGACTTGATTAGCTAGTTTGAATGCTTGGATCGTGACGAGAAGAGAAGTGAAGAAAAGACAACCCATATTGATCAAATGAATATTATTTCAAAGCCCATACCTTCCTTTATTCAGTTTGACATTGATAATAAGGTGTAACATTTCCATTGTATGATACAACTATAGCAACAAAATTAAAAATATTTATCTCCTTATTATTATTATTTTTTTGTTCGTTTTATTTTATAGTTTTTCAAAAACATTCTGCAACAACAACATTTTTATAAATTTGAAAACTCCACCTGTTCTTGGATTTACAGACAGTTGTATTTTTCTTTAAAAAAAAGCCACAGAAACGCACCTCTGCAAGTTCATTTGTAAGAATCGGTTGATATTTCAATCTCAGCGAGTATAAATATATTAGCATTATTTAGAGGTCATAAATTCAAATTTTATTGTTGAACTTCACCTTTTTTTTTCCCTTTTTCTCTCATTATTTAATGTGTCATGCCACCATAATTTCAATATTTGATCCTACCCAATTGGGCTTAACTTTCAAATCGAGTTTCAAATTTTCATTTTCATTTTCAATCGATTCATCTACTATCAACTATCAATTTTGTGTCTAATAGATCAATCACTATAGTATCTTGTAAGTCCCTGAAAATCCAATATTTCATCCTAACATATCTCAATGGTCCTGAAACTTTCAATTTTGTTTCAATACATTCATAATTTCCCTTGTGTTCAATAGATCATTGACCTAGTTGACATGGTTTACAATCCAACCTAAATGTAAATTTCAAATATAAAACTAATAAATCAATTAATTTTTGAAAATTTTGAAGGTTAGAAAATTTATCGGACGGAGTTAAAATTAAAAAAATTAATTAAATTTTTTTTTAAAGTTAAAAGATCAATTATACACAAAAACTGAAAGATCATACTTATTACACACCAAATAGATACAAACTCAAAAGTTTTGAGACTAAACGTGTAATTTAACACATAAAAACACAAACAGTTAAAACAGTTGAATAGATATACGGGCTAAAATCAGAAATTAGCGCACGAAAGCGAGAGAGAGTGGTAAAAGAGATACGTTGTTTAGGCAAAGCAACCTTTCACCTAACATCAAAATCTCAAAAACAATAACCATGACGTTACAGATTCAAATCTCAATAATTATTGTTGAATAAAAAGAAATTCTCGAAAGCAAGAAAAAAAATACTAAATGTCTTTTAACTCTCTTTGCCTAATATAATTAACTACAAAGCTTGCAACCTTAAAAAATCTGAAACTAAACGATACAATTTGGTTTTGCAAAAATGCAAAGGATAACGAAATTAGGGGGAAAACATAAGGTTAGCTATAGGAGGAGATGGGACTTACTCCAAAACTCATGTCGTCCAGCCTTAAGCAGAAGGTTTCTGGCAAGCAGAATAAAGTTGCCAACTAATAAAAGCCATCACCAGAGAGGTGAACAGTTCAAATCCCACCACCTTTGAGAAATGCCAGCCCATTCCTCGCCTTAAGTAGCTGAAAACACACAACAATTTTCACGTCGGTCTTAAAATTAAGCACTTTTTTATATCAATTCTTGAGTTAAAGCAGTTTCAGAATTAACATCAGAGATTGAGATTTTTTTTTTCTTTTTTTTTTATATCCATGAATGTCTTGGTCAACTTGCGAGCAATAGCACTTCAACTATTCTCACGAGACATACCATCTGATCCTAAAATATTTGGATGTCAAGGAACTCACGGGAAATAAGAGGTACCATGAATTAACCTATCTCCTCTTAGTTAGTTATGAGTCATGACACTCTTGAACAATAGGTCACCTCCAGAGATCAAGCAAACCAAAGGCTCATCTAAATAGGTAAAGCCTATAGTAAGTTTTGAATTTATAATAGCTTTATTTTAATTGTCTATTGATACTCAGTTAAAATCAGGTAAACAAGTTAAAAGGGGATTTTTTTTTTTTTTTTTCTTCAGATTGCATACCTTGTGATGGATGGCATGGTAGCCACAATCAATGCACAGATGTATATTATGGGAATTAGAGTCTTGGGTTTGTTCTTCCGTAGCCACATCAAAGATCCCAATGCAGCAAGGGATATGCTCAACACCTGAATTGAAGTGGGGGACAGAAATTAGCGAAGATAAAGAACCCAAGAATTATTTTGTATCTCACAACAGCCAAACAAAGAATATTAGAAAGTAATGGAGAAGAAAGATAGAAACCAGATTTGCATTAGCTTCAAGACCCTGCAAAATGTAATCCCAAGTAAACTCGAGTCCTCTCGCGCCGACCCAAAGTGGTGCCAATCTATGCAAAACAGAATCAGCAAATGCCCAACCTGTATACAAGAGTAACAAGGCCATCCGATGGTTAGAAGGTGGGGAAAATATTGAACGATGGTTCTGGAAATTATCTGACTAAAAGAAACTTAATTAATTGACTTTATAAACTCACCCAGTCCAACTGCCTGAAATTTATGGTTCTGAGAAATGTTCCTGTAAGTCAACTGGGTCAAAGCAAAGTAAAGTCCGGCAACATCTACGAAACCAATAAGCGCTTTCAACAGTTCCTGAGGTACAAGAAATTTTTCCTTGTTAACATTCGCTATAACTACAAGCACATGACTCTTTCTACCGAGATTTCCAATAGATAGGGAGGCTTCGATTTTTTAGAAAAGTTAACAAGGGAGGATTCAGTTAAAAGCATACTTCTTTTTTTGGAAACCGGGAAATCGGAGCTTCACTCCACTACACTCGGGACAACCACATATGTTCCTAGGCCAGCCATCGACATCGAAGGAATGGAGAGACAGGAGGTGTCTACAAATTAATGTCACATGTGAATCTCAAACTTGGAATCTTGAGGGGAGCATACCTTCAAAATCCAAGCCTTGACCACTATGCCACCATTTGGGGACCGGTTAAAAGCATGGTTAGCACACTTGATATGAGAATCCAGTAAAAGAACCATACCATTTAGCACTGTTGATTGGATGAAACAGGAAGACATCCAATAAAGAGAGGGAAAGAGGAAGAAAACAAGGCTAACACTTGCAACTATTTTACAAATAACCAAATTTCAATTTGACGCTAAGAACAGTTTTGTAATGCTGTTTTGATTCAGGTTATCCAATTCTAGATCCCTACTGGGATGCATTATTCTTTACATTCCAAACGATTTAACGGCATAACATTAACTCCTTATGTTCTATTGAACAAAAATTCCATATACACAGTAGTAAAAAACAAGTTCTAACAATAGACGAACTAAACCTTCCCAACCACCAACATCAATCAACCAGAAAAGTTGAATGCAATGCAGAGTTTGACAATTTAAGTTGATTCTAAAAAGAGCCAGTACTACCAGTTGAGGATTATAGCCAAAGCCAATCAACCAATAATGTTGTCTTAAATTCCAATGTAAAATAAATTAAGGTCTTTAATTACCAAGTTAGAATTGGAACGAACAAAAGAGGAGCCAAAATACAGATCTTAGAGATACGAAGTTCTATATCATTTATCACGCCATGTTTTAAAAGGCTATTGAAGCTTACGCCTTGAGGCAGCCTTGAGTCTTACGCCTCTGTGGATCATAAGAAACTTATGCCTCACATAGGAGAGGCTTACGCCTCGATGATAATGCACTGAGACTTAAAATTCCTACATCTCGTAGAATAACTAGAAGAATAGTAATAATATTTTTCATTCTTATAATATAAGGGCTTGAACCGTAATAATATAGATTTTCTCTTATGGATTCTTTTGTTAGAAAGATACAATCGTGCCAGAATCATCAATTTAGTTTTGATCATTTGTTGGCTTATCTTCCTCTAGCATCTACTTTTGAAGTTCTTTGTTGTATTCATTATAGGTGCTTGGAGAATTCACTTATGTTTCATTCATAGTTTCTTTTTCCAAAAAATCTCAATCCTATTAGTGTTGGTATTATGGTTAATGTATTTTTAGTATTCTATTCTACTATACATGTTTACACAAATTTAGATTTTTTTATAATATTTTTAATTAAAATTGAAGCTTACGCCTCATACCGCCTCGTGGCTTACGCCTCGCCTAGTCAAGTGAAAAAGCCTTGAGGCCACCTTTGCCTTTTAAAACATTAATTATGCCAAGTGATGTGGTGAAGCCATTCCCAAAACAAGTTGAAAAAGAAAGACAAAAACAAAACGTTTAAATAATTTTATGATCATACATGGCTTTAAAACATAATTGCAATCTTAAGACATTAGGCATTATAATTGATGGGATCAAAATGTAAAATAAAATACATTAATGACGTCTTTCACCAGGTACAGATGAAAAGAACGTTGATACCTGATATAGGTCAAAGGAGTCATTCTCTGACACATTAAGGAAGGTTGCCAGGCATACAAGCTGACAAGAATCGATAGGAGAAAAATCAGTTAGATTCAAGGAGAAGTACCTTTAGAAATAACAATAATGTACCAAAAAATAAGGAGAGAAATTCAAGGTCTCAATCCATTTTGGAGTATTCAGAAATCACACACCTTTACCAAGGCAGTTCCAAGATAAACCAGTGCTGCTTTGACTGACGTTCCGAGGGTATCATACTCAGATCTGTATAGCTAGAGTTCTTAGTGAAAATGAAATTGAGATATCAATAAATATAAAATTATGACAAAACAAGATACTAGCATATGCATTCAGACTCTGTGGAAGAAAATATGCAATTGCTTCTTATTTCTTAAATTACTGCATAAAAAGACTTCAAAGTTTCCATCTGGCCTCTCCCTCTTTCTTTCCCCCTCTCTCTCTCTCTTCACTGATAAATATGGTTTGCTCTTGTCAAATTATACATAAATTTTACGAAAATAATACAAGAGAAAAAGTAAAAATATAAAACTCCTAATGCATACTTCTTTTAGTTTTAGGTACATCACAGAGATATAATGCTCTTTGATATTGATCCTCGGACCTAATCAAAACAGGTTCTTCTGTTAAAAGCTGAATATGAAGACGAGTATGATAATCTTCATGATTCACTATTAAAGACCGGGTTGGGCTAAGAATCCCTCTTAATGCAAATAACCTTTTATCCACAAATATGTTCTTTGCCAATTTACCAGTAATCATGGCAAGAACATATCCCTTCACTAAAACAATGAAACCTATTATTATCACGGATGATAATCTCTCTTTCCTCTAACTTCGAGATCATCTTAATAGCTGTATGGCAATCCAAACAAATTCTCAAATTCTTTACCACTCTAATTGGTGTCCATGTCCCCACTTCACTGACTAGGAGAGCAAAACAAATAGCCAACTTCTCACTATGAGTTCCTAGCATTTCTTCCTTCTCTTCTTCCTCAACATCTCGTAGGGCACAACTTTTGTCAGCTACGAAGCCAACCCGCTTCATCTTCCTTTCAAGTTCAGCCAATAATCTATAAATATCTTTTGACCGTTCATGTGATCTATCTCCCACACTGAACTTATGTATTTGACCCATATATTCCACCCAACTCATTCCAACTGATTTTTTCACACCTCCCTTCATCATCTTCTCTCTAACCTTTCTAACATCTTCCCATCTTCCAGCCGAAGCATATATATTAGAAAGTAAAACATAATTTCCTGGGTTTTGAGGTTCAAGCTCTAAGAGCTTGCCAGCAGCAAGTTCTCCCAATTCAACTCTCTTGTGAATTCGACTGGCATTTAACAAAGAGCCATAAACACCAGCATGAGGTTTCATTGGCATAGATTCAATTAAAATTTTGGCTTCATCTAATTCACCTGCTCTTCCTAGTAAATCAACCATACAGGCATAGTGATCCACTGTGGGTGCTTTGATTGACTTAAAGATGTTTTTGCCTTCTTTCAGCAGCCCTGCATGACTACATGCAGTCAAAACACCAATATATGTGACATGATCTGGTTCGATGCCTTCTTCCTCCATTGTTAATGCTAACTTGATAGCTTCCTTCCCATGACCATTGGCTGCAAATCCTGAAATCAGTGTATTGAAAGTAACAACATCTCTTGTCCCCATATTTTGGAATATCCTCTGGGCAACTACCACACTTCCACATTTAGAGTACATGAATATCAAAGAATTGAGTCCCGAAATGCCCAACTTTATGTTTTTCTCTTGAACGATATTTAGAACCCAGTAACTCAATTTCAGAGCCCCAATATGTCCACAGGCCGATAAAACACTAGCTACAGTAACCTCATCCGGTTGTATGTCCGTAGAAGCAATCATTTCTTTAAAGAGCTCAATTGACATGGCAGACTCTCCATTTTGTGCATAACCAGCTATCATTGAATTCCAAGAAAAAACATCTCTTTTTGGCATATTATCGAACATCTCCCGAGCCGATGACAATTTTCCTGCCTTTGTATATGCTGAGATCATGATATTCCAAGTAACAGCATTTCCATTCCTATGACCTCCCAATTCGTCAAAAATTTCTCTAGCAATTTCAAGGTTACCAAACTTTGCATGCATGTCAAGTAAAGCCGTCCTGACAAAATTATTCAAAATGATATTCTTTTGGCTAATCTTTGTCAGAATTGCATCAGCAATGCTAGGATTGCCTATGGAAGTGCATGACGAAATTGCAGCGACCCATGTTGTATCATCAGGAGTGAACCCTTCTCTCAGCATTTGATAGAACAATTTCAAAGCCTCTTCTGCACATTCATTTTGAGCATAAGCTGATAGCATCGCATTCCACGAGACTACACTTCTCTCAGGCATCTCATCAAAATACCTTCTAGCAATCGCCAAGTTCCCCATCTTGGCATACCCAGTAACCATGGCAGTCCATGTAATAATATTCCTAACAGGCATCTTATTAAACATCATAACCGCATCAGCTTCATTTCCCGACTTCCAACAGCCAGAAATCATCGAATTCCAGTCGGCTAGAGTTCTATCAGCCATTTTCTCAAACAACTTCCAGGCAAGATCCACTGGGCCATATTTTGCATACATATCCAAGATAGCATTGCGTATGAAATCGTCATCCATATGACCCAACTTCAAGACATAAGCATGAAACAAATTGCCAGATTTCCCAGCTAACTTGATCAAGTATATATAAACAAAGGAATAGGGCCTGAGGTCTAAGCACTGCATACATCGAAAGAGTGAAACCACCTCGTCGTGGACGCCCATGCGGAAGTGATATTTGATCATACAATTGTAAACAGCTGCATCGGGGGACGGAGAGGAGGTAAAAATCGAAGCCGCATAGGCAGGACGAGCACGAAAACGGGCACACATACGGAGGAGCACAGAAACCCAGTGGTTCTGAGAATGGAGGGAATTCAGAAGAAGACGCGCATGAAGCTGCCTCATCTGACTTATACTACTTATTTTGGGAGCTAACGCAACCAATTCAAACATAGTAGAAACCAATTCACCAGTATATCAAATTACAACAATTCAACATCATCAAAACAAAAGAACTGGCCATCAGACTCAAATCCTAAAGCATATCGGTACTTCACACAAAATTAGAGACTGATTCTTGAATCCGATTCCGATTTACAGCTCCGTTGAACAGTCCAAACAGAATATGAACTCAAAACATTTAAAATAAAGCAAGGAGAAGGGAAATTGAAGAGAAAAACAGCAAGAAAATGATTTGAAACAAGCAAAGAGGGCGGAATTTCTGAAGAAGAACAATAGATCTAATGAAAGGTGAAGAACAGGAGATCCTTACAAGGGCGTTGCAGAGAAGTACACAGCATGAGGGCCGAAAGTGAGAATCGCACAGTTGAAGAAGTGAAACACCGTCATCGTCGATCTCTTCTGCACTTGCTTTGCTCTGTAACTTCTGCCCGATCTGCACTTGCCCTTCTCTTTTATATATATATATATATGGGAAATGGGAATAATAAATAGATAAATATTTGGGGTTAAAATGTTATTTTTGCGATGTAAATATTTGTTGGTTAGTATGTTGCAATGTAACTTTGTTTGATTTTGATTCATATAGCTTTGGTTTTTTTAGTTCAATAATTTGGAAGGGAGAGGATTGAAGTTATGATTTTTTATTTACTAGCATCACGAAAAATTAAAAATTGACTATACAGAAGAGTTTAAACGCATAAATTGATAGACCCTAGCGCAAAAATGGCCAAGTTACAAATTCAACCCTATCTCTATGTGAATCGTAGGTAAAGAATTCACTCCCAAGTTGTTGCTCTCTTGCGTCTGACGCGTCCAAAGAAAAAGAGTAACCCTAGCTCCGACAATTATTAACTAGAAACTTTACTTTGAAAAAGAAAGTAATGAATATGACTAAATAGTTGTCGCTGATTCGCCTTAGCCTATTTATATTAAGGGGTGCACAAACGATGTTGTTGGCAGGAGTTGAATAGAGAATAACATATGTAAAATAGAAAGGTTTTCAATTACTTTAAATTTAGCTAAACTATAAAGTATTCATAATCATTATTTTTTATATAAATTTGATTTACAATCTTTAACATTTATGATATATCATATTACAATTCAACTAGTATATATTTTTATTTTTTTGAAAGGTCCACCCATAAATTTTGAGCTCGGAAGAAAAAAAAATTGTTGAGTTTTATTTTGTAAAACAAAAATGTAACAATAAATTAATATAAATAATGTTAATAAAAAAAAACAAAACACAAAAAACTGTTTTTGGGTTGGCTTTTAATTTTGCCGGCTGAATCCAAAATTTGAGGCGTTTAGAGTCGAATGGATTGGGCTCCATGAAGGCCCAATATGTATTTGTGTGTTTTTCTACCAAAAGTTCATTTTATGACCAAAAAAGAAAAAAAAAAAAATTTATTTTTTAAGAGTTGGATAGAGACCGTATGATAATATAGGTAAAATAGAAAGGTTTTTTCAATTACTTTAAATTAGAAAATTAATCTTGTTCTCTCTCTTTTTTTAATCAACTATGCTCAAATCTCATGGTGTTCTCAATTGTCTAATTTTTATTATGAGATTATGAGACTTTTTTTTAGATAAAATTAGAAGACTAGTGAAATTTAGAAAATAATTACAAGTGGTGTCACTTAATTTTTTTTTTGCAAATATAATTATTATTATTAATAAATATTGCCATAGATATATATTTTATAATACTTGATATTGATATTAATGATGAATTATGATATAATTTTATAAACGTACTAATGAATTTTGATATAAATACTTATAATTTACTTAATTTCTAATTATTTTGAAAGAATAATTTTTCTCATATAAATTTTCTTTATATATACGAGTTTGAGTCATGTTGCTGATTTTGGAGTGGTGGAGATTTTTGGGGTGAAAACCGGCAAGTGGCAATGTTCCATTAATTTGAAAATAACTACAGAAGTGAGTTACCGCTCTTCAAAATTGTCTTTCTAACTATTACTAAGTATATTAAAATAAATAATAAGTTACAAATTTTGTCTCTCAAGAAAATTAGGATTTCGTATTTGAGGTTGAAAATTTGACACTAAAAAAGATTAGAAAGCAAGATCATATGATATGAAATTTCGTGTTATATAATATGGTATTAAAACTCATAAAGCCAAAATGAATATTTAATTAAAAAAAATGAAGCTAGTCCAATGCAACTCTTTAGAAGGAGCAATACTTGGACACTTCTTGAGAAACACTTGAGTATAAACTTTTCGTCATTTGTGAAACAATAAAATATCACATGTTGAATATATCATTTCTCTCTAATTAGTAAAATCATCATTTTAATGTATTTTTTTTTATAGATTTACTTTACTTATATAACACATTGTGTTCTTACATATGACGGAAAGTATATATTAAATGCTTCTTAGGATCGAAGATCAGTGGCGCAGTTGGTTATCTTGTCTAGTGTTAATCCATTTCAACTCCACGGTCACGGGTTTGAGCCCGAAAATCCTTTGTAGGGTTTGTTGATCCCCCACTATAACTCCAAAAAAAAAAAAAAAGCTTCTTAGGAAATATTGAAGTTTTGCTTTTTTTGAAATTGACAACTCTATAATATAGATTATTTTATTATATAAAAATAGTTAATTGTCACACACTAAATTCGTCCAATAAATTGATTTTGAGATTTTATTAACAGAAATACTTCCGTCCTTATAAGTAAGGAGGAGAGCCATCCTTAATGCATATGTGGCACCATTTGGTGCCACAAATTTTTTTCTTCTTTTCTTTTTAATATTATTCAAACCAAAAAATTATGATACCAAATAGTGCCACATATATACTAAGGATGACTCCCCTCCTTAGTTATAAGAAGGGAAATATTTCTCTTTTATTAATTCATACAAACAAAATTATAATTTTTTTAGCCGCAAAAACTAAATATCATATTTAAGGAGGATATAGATGGAAGGTTTATCAATTTCTCTTCGAAACCCTACATTCGAACGAGTGCTTATTAATTCTTCATTTTTTTACTTTTAAAAATAATTCCTCATTCCTAACCGAATATTTATAACTACTCAATCATTTCTAATAATTTATTTGAAATCAATCAAAATAATTTATTTTAAACCGAATAGGCCAGTGGCGCAATGGTTTCATTGTTTGGTTGTATATATACGAGTTCAATATCAACGTTACAAGTTCAAGCTCGGGAATCGGTATAGTAACAAACACCCCCAAAAGTTCTAACCTCCAAATTTATATATTAGCCTACGATCTTTGTATATATAAGAAAAAAAGACATAGCATTAAACTTTTTTATATTTTAAAACAAAAATCATAACATTATTAGAAGCAACCAAAAGAAGAAAGAGATTGGTGAATACGACAGTTTGGACCAAATATAAAATTGGTTGGTCCGTGGTCCACCTGCGACTGCAGATGACCATAACAACTGAAAAATAATATCATCAGATTAGATTTGAACATATTATTTTTCGATTATCAGGTCATCAATTGATCTTTGTAATTCTTACTAATAAAAATTTTAAAAAATTGTGAAATATTGCAAACACAAGTGTTTATGATCCTACATCAAAAAGCCCAAAAAAAAAATGTTGAAGTACACTCTTTTTGGCAACATCATGCTTTTCTAATAAAAATAATTGCTCAATTGAAATAACTTTGTATTCATAATCAAAAGATCACTTGAACTAAAAAAAAAGTTAAGAAACTAATAACTGAATTCTCATAAAATGATTGGATTCCAATACATTCAACAGACGGATTTAGAATGCAAACATTCCACTATATGATTTAGAATAAAATCATTTATATATTTTTTTTAGTACATAGAGGAGGAGGGGGACAAATATCGATTCTCGAGCTCAAACCCGTGACACTGGTGTTGAATTGGTTTACAATTAAATAATGAAACCATTGCGTCACTGATCCATTCGATAATTTATGTACTTTTTTCCGTTTCGTGTCTCTAATAGGTTCTTGTATAGCATAGATTATTTAGAAACCAATTGATCTATCAAATTTAAAATTAAATTCATGTCAATAAAATTCAAAACTTTCTATTTTTTGTCTAATAAATATTTTAATTAAAAAAATGTAGGTCACACATGTAGACACAAAATTGAAAGTAAAAAAAAAAAAAAAAATTAGAAACATATGAAGCATAAAATTGGAAGCTTTAAATTTATTGTATACATTTTTGGATTTTAAAGATCAAATAAACATAGACAAAAAATATTGGTGTAGGTGGGGTGGATGGGGCCTTGATGCAAAAATAGAACAACTTTAGTGGGGGTTCTGAAATTGGACAGCAACCACTGAGCCAGCCCACATGACCCTCTGAAATGGGTTGCTTCTATAGGGTCCCCCTAAAATCTTTACATCTTCTTCTAAGTCCTCTTAGATTTCAATTTTTACATGTTCTTCTTTTAAGTCCTCTTGGATTTCAATTTTTTTTTTTTTTAAATTACTAGATTAGTCAAATTTAGAAAATAATTATAAATATAATTTTTTTATAAAAAAAATTAGCAACTATAGTCGGTATTAATAATACATACTATACTGTATGAATAATAAATAATATTATTTTAATGAGTATTAATACTATTGAAACATATTAATGGTTTTATATGCAAATACTTTAAAATTTAACTGTATTTATACTTATTTTGTTAGAATAATTAATTCGTTATTTTATTTTTAAATTTGAAAGCAATATAAACTTCATTCCATGAACCGAATTTAAGGCATAGTGCCTCCATTACAAGAAGAAAGGGAAAAAAAGTAAATGAAAGAACAAATCATGTATCTCAAGTAGGACTTTGGGCACCCAACATAGTGAACGTTATAGATCAAGAAACGGAAATAGACATGATCGTTAGAACGAACCACGACCATTTTCAAACGTGGATTTTTAATAATCCAACAAATAAAGCTCGAGAAAAAATTGTCAACATACTTTGGTTGACTTTTGAAGTTTTTAGTTTGTGGGTAAATGTTAATCCTTATTGATAGACTAAGGTACACGATCTCACTAAAGATAAAAGGGGAGAGGGGGACGAGACGATATCGAATTGTACCATCCCTTACACAAAATAGCCTAGAATTTTTAGTTGATAGACCTTGATTCATTTATCAAAGGCAAAACGGAAAAGAACAACACAAATCTAAGCTAATCTCCATATTTAATAAGTCTAAAATAGATATGCGAAAAACTCGAAATAAACCTACCTAACAAAACAGACAAAGTCAAAGCAGGCCAAATTAGATCAAGAAGCAAAATTATAAACTGTTGGACTGTCCAATTTCAAAAAAATGTTAGTTCGATTCCAGAACTGTAATATGATTTTGAAATATAAACTTTTTTTTAATCAAATCTTAATTAAATTCTAAAATCAAAATATATTTTTGGAATTTTTTTTATTTTTTATTTATTAAAGTTTGATTTGGTTTTTGTAAAAATGTGGATAAAATATAGATATTAAAATAAAGTAAATGAGTACTGACTAGATTTTTTTTTTTTTTTTTTTTGAAAATACTAGTAGTTTTTAGTTTAGTTTTCAAAAAGCAAATAATTAGATGTGGGGCGTAGTTTTTTGTTTTGTTTTTGTTGCTTTTTTTTCTTCTCATTTGGGCAGGCTTTTACCCATCTCCTTTTTCTTATATGTTGTTTAGTCTGTACGGATATAATTTCCATTCCTTTTGTCTACCCTAAACCTCAAAAAAAAAAAAAAAAAAAAAGTCCTTCGTGGACCTCACACTTCAAAACACAGTATATATATATATATATATATAAAATTTATTGGCATGTATCTTGAACATACTTATCAACACTTATAAGAATAATATTGTGTAATGTGCAGTTTACAGTTTTCATCTATGTATCACATTATTATTGATATATATATACCAATTGATTAGTATTATTGATATAAATATAATAGAGCAATACTTAGGTAAGAGTAAGTATTAGTGAATAAATATTTTGGAAATAATTTATCTACCTTAGAGCCATTATATTTTTACTTTAAAAAAATGGTTTTGATTGATGGAGAGAAAAATGCTAAAGTGGAGAAAGAAATACAAAAAAGTAAAAATATATTATACTATTTTAAAGTGTGGCTTAAGAAGAAAATCATTTTTGGACGATTTTACCCTTAAACCACACCCTAAATTACAAACATGTCATAATATTTTATTCAAATATATTTATAATATTATTTAGATTATTTAGATATTTAGATTTTCATCATAATATATTTTTAGCAAATCTCATAAATTAAGTTAGAAGATAAGAGAATCTGCGTAATATTCTTCATCTTTATCTTCATCTTTACTACTTAAAATGTGACTTATTATTATTATTATTAATTATTAAAATTTAGTATCTTCAAACTAAATAAGTATAAAATCAAATGAAGATGTTGAGTTTTTTTTTTAAAATTTAAAGAAGATCTTGGGTTCCAACTTTTTCTATAAATATCACAAATTTATTGTTCTTCAAAATTCAAATTACTAATAATTCTTTTGATGTTGCACAGATGTATAGATTTTGTTCGGGTTGAGAGTCTTAGCTGTTGGATCGGTATGACAACCTTAGAGGGGGGTGAATAGAGTTTCTTTAAACTTTATGAAACTTTTTCCTAATGTGGGCCCAATTAAACAAATGAATTTACTTTTTACTAAACAATCAATTTAACCAAGAATACCATGTAAATTAAATAAGAAATTATCAAAGACCGATTTCAAGCACCCTATTTAATTATAATATAAAGATTGGTAAAGAATATGTCAAGATAAAATTATAACAACCAAACAAAACATATAAGAGCAATTAATATAATGTAACAATAAATTAATTGCAAAAATAAAAGAAGTTAAGGATAGAGAAATTGACACCGTGAATTTATAGTGGTTCGGCGCACCTACTCCACTCCCCAAGCTCCTCTTGGGTATTCCACTAAAACAATGAAGACTCTTTCCACGGCTTAGAGTCAAACCGTTACAACGTTCCTTTTGCGGGAGCAAGAACAAACCCGATCTTTTCCACGGCTCAAGATCAAACCGTTACAACCTCTCTTTTTATGGATCAAGAGAAAACCGTAAAATGATTTGGAAATGTAAGATCAAGATGAACAAACTCTCTCCAAGAGTGGATTTACAAATTTAACTCTCACAAATCAAATCCTCACAATACAATAATTTCTCTCTCAAGAATAAGATGAAAATTGAAAGCTTGGAGAGAGCAACAATGAAGACTTCTTTATTTTGGAGGATTGAGAAATATGAAACTTGGTGTCTTCATTTGGTGGAGAAGATGAAATTTAAATAAACATGAAAGGGCAAAGTTACCGTTAGACACAAAACATAATAAAATTATAATATTCAAAAAGTTACCGTTAGACACAAGACATAATAATATTATAATATTAAAAAAGTTACCGTTAGACACAAGACATAATAATATTATAATATTCAAAAAGTTGCATTTAGACAAACACATAAAAGTAGTATAACAATATATAATTTTCTTTCCCTTTTAAGAAAGTTACCGTTAGACACATCCTCAAATAATAATATAATAATAGATACCTTTGTTTTTCTTTTCTATTTTGCTTTTACCTTGACTTTTTATAACACAAAAAAGAAATCTTAAATGTCAAACATCCAAGGCTTCACATGTCGCTCTTGGATTGACCAATTTTTGCTACGTCATCACATCGGGATTTACCATTCAAAATCTTTTAGGCCATAACTTTTTCATCTTAACTTTGATTTGAGTAATTCAAAATGCGTTTGAATTATTATTTCAAGTTCTACAAAATGTATACTTCAAAACACTATATTTGTTGGTAAATAAATTTCAAGTTTGTTATCATCAAAACATTAATCAATTAATTAGTTAAAATTAATTAATTTGAGATGGCCAAAAAGCCAACAATCTCCCCCTTTTTGATGATGACAAACTATACAAGAAAAATGAATTCAAAGTGGTGTATGATATATGATATTAACTAGATGCACAATCAACACACATACAAAATATCAATATACTTTCATTTTTCTTATCATCTCTCCCCCTTTTGGAATCAATCAAAAAGGAAAAATAAGAAAACTAATATAGAGATGATTTTAAATAAACATTTTCCCATTTTTAAATAATCACTAATTTCTCCCCCTTTTGAAATCAATTTAATACTCCCCCTTGATAAATGACAAAAAGACATTTAAAGAAATTAATCAATAAAATAAATATTTTCATGAAATTACTTCGAAGACAATAACAACTTCCCCTAAAAAGATAACCAATATGCATAAAAAGGGTAATCACCAAAAGAGGACTATAAGGTAAAACAACATCAAAATTATTGTATAAAGTAGTACTCACCCTTAAAACAAATAATAATCTTCTAATTTTAAAAAATAAATACCGAGTAGATAAAACTATTTGAGTAAATTCAAGAATAATAATTTACACAATATAAAAGTAAATTTTTGAACTTCAAACTATCACAAAATAAACCATTTATAAATTTTTCATTAAAAATCTCATTCAAGAAAAAAATAATTTTGAATAAAATGCTTACGGGATTCAAGAATATATATCAATTTCATAAAATACTCCCCCTATGAAAAAGAATTATGCTACTCTTTTGAAACATTTTTTTTTAGAACATTTTATTCAAATGAGACAAACAATGTATAAAATTAAACTTTGATTAGTAACATGCTTCATATAATGAGACAAAAACCAAACAAATATTCAATATTTTCTAAGGCAACAAAAATTTATAGTGAGCAAATATCATCACGACACAAAACATAGCTCATGTTCAAAAAACAACAATAGTATTGAACTATAATTATAATAAAACTATTAGCACTTTCAATCAAAATAATAGCACATTTCAATAACTATCATAATATAATATTTCTCAAGAATTATATGTTCAATCAACCAAAAATCACAATAATACCACAAATAGATATTCAATATTTTTCCATGGTATCAATAATTAAAATAATAAGGTATTAGAAATTTTGAATAAGTTTGGAAATAATTGGCCACAACATTTAAAGAATAAATAACCTAATTTATGGAAAATAAAGCAATAAAAAAAATATCTTCATTTTACCTAAAGACATTTAACCCAATAATCAATAAAAATAATGAAATTAATTTCAAACATTTAAATCATTCATGAGATATAGTTTCCATAATAGATACCAACAAGAATACTTATCTCCAAAGTTCAAAAATAAGTTACCAAACTAAGCAACTTTTCTTTTATTGGTTTCAAGCAAGTCAAAATTGTTGCTCCATTTGAATTAACTTCAAATTTGAAGTTCAAGCAACCAATTGCTTCTTGAAAATTACACCTACAAAGAAAGTTCAATCAAAGGATTTTGGTACCCATCTTATGGGTCCTTCATTGTTAGTAAATATAGATTTTGGAATCCATTTCATTTTAGGTCCAATACATTTAAAATTCAACTTTCGCAAATAACAAGTATTGAATTTATGACCAATTTTTCCACAAGAATAACAAATAACATTTGACATGAATTTCTTTTTAACACAATGATTTTTCACAAAGAAATTCTTTCTTGGAGTATTTTTCAATTTAAAGCAATTTGGTCTAATATGACCTTTAACTCCACAATAATGACATATTGGTATAAATTTAGATTTTGAATGCACATGTCTAGTATTTCTAAGCATACATTTTGATTTTTCATGGGACTCTCTATCTTTTCAAGCTTATGATTACATTGTTTATTATGAGTACATTTAGATCTAACATGATATTGTTTAGGCACAAAAGTTGAATTCTCATAAATGTTTCTACCTTTTCATGTTTTGACCTCAAATTAGAATTAACCAAATTTGACACATTGGGTAAACAATGAGCAGCTTTTAATCATTCTAGTGTTAAAACTAGATAAACAATTTTCATTTTCATTGCAAAATCCCTTTTATCAATAAAGTGTTTGTTCATGTCAATAGTCTTATTAGTTTGAGAATTAGTAGCCAATTTCTCAAAAGATGTTTTTGCAATTTCAAGCTCTTTAGTAGCAAGCATTTTCTTTTCTTTAAGTATTTGCAAAAGATTATTATTTTCAAGACTATCACATTCAAGAAATTTAATTTTATCATTCAAAGAAAGCTTTTCTTTTTCTAAAGAAGTATTGCTATTTTCCAAAATAATAATTTTATCTTTTAAACTAGCAATTTCAAATTTCAAATCCAACGAAAAGATTCAATATTTCCATTCTTATTTCTCAATTCATTTAATTCCATTTTCAAATAACAAGATGTAGATTTGAGCTCATCATTTTCTTTCTCAAGAAATTTAATTCTATCATTCAATATGATTTTCTCATCACAACAACTATCAATATCATTATGCAACAATAAAGTATTAGCATCATTTTTCAAACAAACATTTTCATATATCAAACATTTATTTTCAAGAGATAAAAATTTATACTTCTTTGATAATTTAGCATATTTAGATGCAAGTTTTTCTAAATCTTGTTGTATGCTTTCAAATGCATCAAATAACTCATCGTAAGAAAGAGGTTCTCGAGTTACCTCATCTTCGTCGCTTTCCTCATCGAAATCGTTAGTTGAATTAGCCATCAAGCATAAAGAAGCTTTATCACATTTATCTTTTTCAATTTCATGAATAATTTCTTGATTTTGAGAATTATAATTCTCCTTCACATCAAATAAATCATTAGAAATAGAAGGAGAATTTTCTACACTATACATGTTTTCAAGAAAACTCCAAACATCATATGCATATTCAAAATGTGAAATTATATCAAATATTTTTCTATTTAATGCACAATATATAATATTTAAAGCTTTAGCATTAAAAGTGAGCGACTCAATATTCAATTCCAATTTGGACAAATCATGCTCACAAACATATAAAATATTAAAATCCATACCAAGCATAAAAGTCTTTATTCTATTTTTCCAAACATTGTAATTTAAACCATCAAAGAAAGGAGGTCTATCATTAGAATCACTTTCAAAATTTAAAGTTATCATAGCTCTTAGCAATTAAGCTTTTAAAATAATTTCTTCAAAATATTAATAAGATACTAAAAGTATCAAAATAATATTTGAAAAATATTTTTATTCAAAGAGCAACCGCTCTGATACCAATTGTTGGATCGGTATGACAACCTTAGAGGGGGGTGAATAGGATTTCTTTAAACTTTTTGAAACTTTTTCCTAATGTGGGCCCAATTAAACAAATGAATTTACTTTTTACTAAACAATCAATTTAACCAAGAATACCATGTAAATTAAATAAGAAATTATCAAAGACCGATTTCAAGCACCCTATTTAATTATAATATAAAGATTGGTAAAGAATATGTCAAGATAAAATTATAACAACCAAACAAAACATATAAGAGCAATTAATATAATGTAACAATAAATTAATTGCAAAAATAAAAGAAGTTAAGGATAGAGAAATTGACACCGTGAATTTATAGTGGTTCGGCGCACCTACTCCACTCCCCAAGCTCCTCTTGGGTATTCCACTAAAACAATGAAGACTCTTTCCACGGCTTAGAGTCAAACCGTTACAACGTTCCTTTTGCGGGAGCAAGAACAAACCCGATCTTTTCCACGGCTCAAGATCAAACCGTTACAACCTCTCTTTTTATGGATCAAGAGAAAACCGTAAAATGATTTGGAAATGTAAGATCAAGATGAACAAACTCTCTCCAAGAGTGGATTTACAAATTTAACTCTCACAAATCAAATCCTCACAATACAATAATTTCTCTCTCAAGAATAAGATGAAAATTGAAAGCTTGGAGAGAGCAACAATGAAGACTTCTTTATTTTGGAGGATTGAGAAATATGAAACTTGGTGTCTTCATTTGGTGGAGAAGATGAAGTTTAAATAAACATGAAAGGGCAAAGTTACCGTTAGACACAAAACATAATAAAATTATAATATTCAAAAAGTTACCGTTAGACACAAGACATAATAATATTATAATATTAAAAAAGTTACCGTTAGACACAAGACATAATAATATTATAATATTCAAAAAGTTGCATTTAGACAAACACATAAAAGTAGTATAACAATATATAATTTTCTTTCCCTTTTAAGAAAGTTACCGTTAGACACATCCTCAAATAATAATATAATAATAGATACCTTTGTTTTTCTTTTCTATTTTGCTTTTACCTTGACTTTTTATAACACAAAAAAGAAATCTTAAATGTCAAACATCCAAGGCTTCACATGTCGCTCTTGGATTGGCCAATTTTTGCTACGTCATCACATCGGGATTTACCATTCAAAATCTTTTAGGCCATAACTTTTTCATCTTAACTTTGATTTGAGTAATTCAAAATGCGTTTGAATTATTATTTCAAGTTCTACAAAATGTATACTTCAAAACACTATATTTGTTGGTAAATAAATTTCAAGTTTGTTATCATCAAAACATTAATCAATTAATTAGTTAAAATTAATTAATTTGAGATGGCCAAAAAGCCAACATTAGCATTGCTGCACTGACGTGTGTTCGTGGGAGCGGTTGTCGTCGAAGGTAAAGAACAATTTTTTCAATCTGTATTTAATTCGTTGTACATAACATTTTCTTCTTCTTCATTTATTTTTATTTTTATTATGTTTTCTTTGTGTAATTCTATTTATTTTATGCTTTAACTTTAATTTATAATTTTCTTTTAAATTTATGGAGTATTTAAAATTTTGAAGAAGTGTTTATCACATTCTTCCATTAATGAAATGTAATTTTTTATAATTATTATTTTTTATAATAATAATAATTATTATTATTATTTGTTATTATAATAAATATGACTTAACATGTAATTTGTTGCTTATTCTGTGATACGTGATGTCATTGAAGTACTACTCATATTTTGACATACGAACCTACTTAAATTTTATCAATTTTACTAATTATATATTTTTTAAATTTAAATATAAATCTATACACCATTATTATTATTGTAGAGAACAATAAATTTAATATAATATTATGTTTTAAATTAATATTTAAAAATTTTATGTTTCATCAAAATTCGTAGAAGAGGTACATAATAGATTTTATGAGTTTTTTTTATTTTTTTTGCAATATTTTTTTTATTTTTTATTATTTATAAAATATAAGATGAAATAAGAAAGCACAAATATGATTTTTAAGATTTTATAGAGGTGATGGTTTCAAGTTTTTTTTTTTTAAAGATGGCTTCGATGTTCGTAGATGAAACTAAAATAATAAATGAATGAAAAAAAATATATTGTGTACAAAGTAAGATTTTAGCATGACGATAACTTATTTCTTAAAGAAGTTTAATTTATTTCATAATTTTCTTTAAAAATTATGATATGTATATTTTTTTTATTTCACTTTTATCTTGAACTACATTGTATGAGATTTTTAAATAAAGTAGATAATAAACATTTTACTTACTCATTTAAAATTTATATATATATATATATATATATTATTTATAAGTATTTTAATAAATAAAAATATAATCTCACATGTCAGAAAAAATTTCTCGTGCAAGGCACGTTCTAAAGTTCTAGTAATTTTAAGTGTGAGTAAATATTTTCACTTACCCAACTTTACTTAAGTATTGCTCAATATAATACAAGTTAAATTATTATTTTAGTTTTTTAATTTTAATTTTATTTTTAGGTTTTTTAGAATTAAGTTTTCTTTTTTATATTTTTTTAATTCAAACTGTTAATAATATATGACGTCAATGGAATATTACCTTGTAACATTTTTAAAAAAAAAACTATTATTAACCTTTCTCTATAAATCTTATAAATATATTCATATTAGATCATTTCTTACATAAAAATTATCATTATATTGAATCGAATTATATTAAAATTAATTTTTAAAGCTATCCTAAAATTAGTGATAATGGGTGACAATTAAATTCTTAATCTATTAGTTCATAGGTATTAATAATGTTTTAACAATTATTTTGTTGTCATTATACATTTTATTAAAAGTGCATGCCTTAAAATTTGGCATTTAAAAGTACATGAATTAAGAATAGAGTGGTTGTGACATTAGGTAAATTTAGTAACAAAAAATTTACAGAAAGCGTCACCTTCAGATATGGTTAATTAAAAAAAGACCTACAAAAATGTATGTATAATGACCTAAATAATATTTTATTAAATTTGTTACCATGTACTACGGATGCGTGAAATGATATCCAGGAATATATATTTGTAAATAATGGATTTTATGATTATGTAATTGTGGCAGTTGCACAGAAGCCTAAACGGCGTGGGTTTCGGCGATTCTTTTCGTTTTGTCGTTTCAGCGATACTCAAAGCCCTTTGGGAGAAGAACTCGAAAATGGAGATAGCCCAATTTTCAAAGTAAAAACCCAATCTTTTTTCTTTTTCATGCTCAACCCTTGAGATTATTTACACTTTTTTTTCATCATTGATTAAAATAGTTTATTAGGCCATGTTTTGATAGGAAAGATGGGTGAAAGGTAAAATTGTAATGTTTAAATGAGTGTTTATACGAAAATTATGTTTGAACTAATTTGTTCAAATAAAGAATTGTAAGAAAATGTTTTGAGTAGATATAATTATATAAAAATTATGTTTAGATAAAATTGTTTGTAGAAAGGTTATAAAGACGAAAATAAACTATTATTTTGAAGAGGGGTTTGTAGAAAAAGTTTGATTGTAATAAACTAGTTTGGAAGAAGGGTTAGGAATCAGGAATTGAAATGTAGTGTCCAATTTTTTTTTTAATCCTAAACAAATATGGATAATAATCTTAGCCCACATTCACATTCCTTCCCTTGACTTTTCCTTTTATTAATTTTTTTTAACAACTTCCCTTCTTATTCATGCCTTGCTGCACATGTTTTTAATTTGCTTTTATCGAGCTCCAAGCTCCAGTGTCTCGCTTATGGACGAACATGGTTACCTTAATTTAAATTGCTCCTAATTTCAAATTTCAATTTTTTTAAGTAATAAATTTAGTTTCTAACAAAAAAAATTGGATCTAAAATCTCTTTTCTCATATTAGTAAATGTGTAAATGAGCTTCCACATATCATAATTTCTTCAATTTGGGATAATTGATTGACCTTAAGTACTTTATTATAAAACAAACGTGTATAAAATGAAATTTTAAATATATAATCGTTAAAAATTGAATATATCGTTTTAAAAATTTCAGGTAACTACTAGATCAATATATAATGGTTAAGTTATTGATTTTATTTTATTTATTCTTATTACTATTATTTTGTATAGTTCTTTTTTATTTTACTTTCAATTCCTTGCGACACTTTTTTTTAGATTATAATAATTGAGGATGAGAAATTTGAACTCATAACTTCATGATCAATGAATATATATTCATGGCATAAGATACTGCTCTTGTTGACAATTACTAACGATGCTAAACTTTAATATTTATGTAAGTATCAATTTTTTTTTTGAAGTAAGTGGTATTAAATTAAATTTAATATCTATTTTTTTAGATCAAACTTTAATATCTAATTAATTTTTAAACCTTTAATTTTAAGTTTAATATGTTCAATTTTAAAGAATTAGTAGATCAGTTATTATAATAATAATAATAATAAATAATGTAGAAACACGAGGCAATTGACAAAGTTGGAAGATAGAACATGTTGACCAGAGTGTTGAGAAAGAATCTAGAGCGCATCAGGCGCTGACCATGCATCTTTCAAATCTCCAACTTTAATTAATTAACATTTTTTTAAAATTAATTAATTAACATTTTTCAACTCAATCCCCATCCACCATGTTGTCGTTTGTGAATTAATCAATTAATTAACGAGGTTTTTTTTTGAGGAAATTAACGAGGAATTTAA